>JARGCV010000337.1:0-127500 GCA_034064705.1 Bothrops alternatus
CTCTCTCTCTTTTCCCTCTCCTTCTCCTTCTCCTTCTCCTTCTCCTTCTCCTTCTCCTTCTCCTTCTCCTTCTCCTTCTCCTTCTCCTTTTCCTTCTCCTTCTCCTTCTCCTCCTCCTCCTCCTTTCCCTTTCTCTTTCCCTTCTCCTTCTCCTCCTTTCCCTCCTCCTCCTTTCCCCTCCTCCTTTCCTCCTCCTCCTCCCCTCCTCCTCCTCCTCCTCCTCTTCCTCTTCCTCCTTCTCTCCTCTCCTTCTCCTTCTCCTTCTCCTCCTTCTCCTTCTCCTTCTCCTTCTCTTCTCCTTCTCCTTCTCCTTCTCCTTCTCCTTCTCCTTCTCCTTCTCCTTCTCCTTCTCCTTTCCTTCTCCTCCTCCTCCTCCTTCTCCCTCCTCCTTCTCCCTTCTCCTTCTCCTCCTTTCTCTCCTCCTCCTTCCTCCTCCTCTTCCTCCTCCTTTCCCTTCTCCTTTCCCTCCTTCTCCTCCTTCTCCTCCTTCTCCTTCTCCTCGTCCTCCTTCTCCTCCTCCTTTCCCTTTCTCTTCTCCTTCTCCTTCTCCTTTCCCTCCTCCTCCTTTCCCTCCTCCTCCCTCCTCCTCCTTCTCCTTCTCTTCTCCTTCTCCTTCTCCTTCTCCTTCTCCTTCTCCTTCTCTTCTCCTTCTCCTTCTCCTTCTCCTTCTCCTTTCTCCTCTCCTTCTCCTTCTCCTTCTCCTTCTCCTTCTCCTTCTCCTTCTCCTTTCCTCCTTCTCCTTCTCCTTCTCCTTCTCCCCCTTCTCCTTCTCCTTCTCCTTCTCCTTCTCCTTCTCCTTCTCCTTCTCCTTCTCCTTCTCCTTCTCCTTCTCCTTCTCCTTCTCCTTCTCCTTCTCCTTCTCCTTCTCCTTCTCCTCCTCCTCCTCCTCCCTCCTTTCCCTTTCCCTTTCCCTTCTCCTTCTCCTCCTTTCCCTCCTCCTCCTTTCCCTCCTCCTTTCCCTCCTCCTTTCCCTCCTCCTCCTCCTCCTCCTGTTCCTCCTTCTCCTTCTCCTTCTCCTTCTCCTTCTCCTTCTCCTTCTCCTTCTCCTTCCTCCTTCTCCTTCTCCTTCTCCTTCTCCTCTCCTTCTCCTTCTCCTTCTCCCTTCTCCTTCTCCTTCTCCTTCTCCTTCTCCTTCTCCTTCTCCTTCTCCTTCTCCTTCTCCTTCTCCTTCTCCTTCTCCTTCTCCTTCTCCTTCTCCTTCTCCTCTCTCCTCCTCCTCCTCCTCCTCCTCCTCCTTCTCCTTCTCCTTCTCCTTCTCCTTCTCCTTCCTCCTCCTCCCCCTCCCCTCCCCCTCTCCCCTCCCCTCCCCCCCCCTCCCCTCCCCTCCCCCTCCCCCTTCCCCTTCCCCTTCCCCTTCCCCTTCCCCTTCCCCTTCCCCTTCCCCTTCCCCTTTCCCCTTCCCCTTCCCCTTCTCCTTCCCCTTCCCCTTCCCCTTCCCCTTCCCCTTCCCCTTCCCTTTTCCCTTCCCCTTCCCCTTTCCCCTTCTTCTCCTGATCAAAAGGAATCATATTGTTATGATGCAATGACAGAATGAGCTAATACTGAAGCTGAGCAGTTCTAAGTCTGTGGAGAAAGGCAACATACACAATGCTTTAAAAATATTGATGCGCTAAAGTATTTCAAACACTTGCATTTTAGGGGGGTGGGGAATCCAAATAGCAAGAACCATTTAACGGTGAACCAGGCTGCCTCTGGTGGAGTCTCTGAAGGTGTCTAAGCAAAGGATGGAGAGCCGTCTTTGGGAGATGCTATAGCCATGGAGACCTTCACAAATAGATTTCATGGACTGTGTGATGCTATTTTCTGTTGATAACACTGCCGAGAGCTCTTCAAATTTTTGTCTCCTTTTGCTACAAGCAGAGAATTCTATGCTGTCTTTGACCCCGAATTTAAACTGGATGCAATTAAAGTAGAACCAGAAAATTGGATAAATAAATTGTTATCTGGTGTATTGACTTGTAGGAAGGTTCACTCTGATTACACCTGGATATAAAGCCAAAAACCTGCCAGTGGAAATTAGGGCTTAAATGAGAGTGGTCTCAGGTGTTTCTGAAGAAAAGAAGGACCCCTCTCTGTGTGTATGTGTGTGTAAAAGAGACACACAGAGAGTGCCAGAGATGGCATCAGAAGAATACATTACAAAAATGACTGTGGAACATTACCCGTAAACACACAAATGGAAGGCCCAATCTGAAATGCTCTTCCAGATCAATAATAATTGTTCGTTCAATTGTCTCAGCCATGTGTCTCACGTGCTGCAATTCAGTCCATTGATACCACTACATCTGTGAAAATAGCTTGGTGGCTGCAGCTGCTAGACCACAGAAGTGTGTTATGGAAGGGTTTTTGACATTTCCATGGAGATATCTGCTCAGAATTCCCAATCAATAAAGGGAAAGCTGCCGTGCTCTGGGCTCTGCAAATAGTTATGGTACAGAGACACAAGCTAAGATGAACATTTAAAAGGATATATTTGCAGACAGAGTTTTATAAAGGTGTGGAATTCTATGAGGAAAATAATAAGCCCAACAATGTCATCTTGGCTTGACCTGGCTTAAAAACAGTAACTGTGAGAGGGACCTTGGAGTCCTAGTGGACGGTCACTTAACTAGGAGCCAGCAGTGTGCAGCAGCAACCAAAAAAGCTAATACAATTCTGGGTTGTATAAACAGAGGCATAGAATGAAGATCACGTGAAGTATTAGCACTGCTTTATAAAACCTTAGTACAGTGTTGGCGAACCAATGGCACGCATGCCAGAGGCGACAGTCAGAGTCCTTTCTGTGGGAACGCGTGCCATTGCCCCAGCAGAGTTCGCCACAGAGTAGTGAGCACGTGGCGTTTGGAAGCAACAGGGCAGGAAGTGAACGAGCAAGCGGCGTTTGGCCCTCCAGGGATACCGCAGAGATGGCGAGGGACTGACCCCCACCACCTTGGCCCCAGCCACAGTCACCCAGTCTGCCATGACCACTGCAGCCACGCCCACCCAGTGGGCCATGTCCCCCCCCCGAGGGCACCACAATCCTGATGCAGCTCTGGCACTTTGTGATAAATAAGTGGGTTTTGGGTTGCAGTTTGGGCACTCGGACTCTAAAAGATTCACCATCGGTGCCCTAGCAAGAGCACACCTCTAATACTGCAGCCAATTTTGGTCACCATGTCACAAAAAAAGATGTTGAGAGTTTGGAAAAAAATCAGAGAAGAGCAACTAAGATGATCAGAGGCCTGGAGACCAAAACATACGAAGAACAGCTGCAGAACTTGGGTTTGGCTAATCTAAAGAAAAGAAGAAATATGGGAGACATGATAGCAGTGTTCCAGTATCTCAGGGGCTGCCACAAGGCAGAGAGGGCCAGGTTGTTCACCAAAGCACCAGAAGGAAGGACAAGAAACAACGGTTGGAAACTAACCAAAGAGAGAAGCAACCTGGAATTAAGGAGAAACTTCCTGACAGTGAGGACAATCAACCAGTGGAACAGCTTGCCTTGAGAAATTTCGTGGGAGATTTTCAAGAAGAGACTAGACAATCACCTATCTGAGATGGTATAGGTTCTCCTGCTTGATCAGGGGGCTGGAATAGAAGACCTCTGAAGTCCCTGGATGCAGTATTCCAAGTGTGGTTGTACGAAATTGGTACTAACATTTCACTTTATTAACGTTTCATTTTAAAATTTGATTTTAAGAACAGGGGAGGGAAAAAAAGAATCTGAAATGCTAATCCAATGCAAAACCAATATACTTTATGTATATAAATTAGATATATTTGCACTCAGTTGCAACTCAGTTACAGGAAAACCTGAAACACCAGATTAGGGACAGATCAACATGGAGAAATTCTATCTGTGTGGTTGCTAGGAGTTGAAAATGACTTGGTGGCACATAATCAATCAATACACTGTTAGATCTGACATAGAGACATAGTAAATAAAAAGGGCATGATAAAATGGATACAAAATTTTAAAGAAACAATCACAGTACCACACTTGGAAGAATGATAGATTAAATCTGTAAAATGTATTCCAAGCTAGAGTCTAAAAGAAAATTGTTAACTAAACTTTGCTGCATGCTGATTTTCAAGGCAGTAGACTAGAGTCTCCAACACATCCAGTAATGCCACCAATTCATGTGCTTTGCTCTAAGTTGGTGTTCCATTCTTCATAAGGTGTTGATTTTCTCTGCTTCTCAAGGAAAGAGGGGAAGAGGGAGGGAGAGAGAGAGAGAGAGAGAGAGAGAGAGAGAGAGAGAGAGAGAGAGAGAGAGAGAGAGAGAGAGAGAGAGAGAGCAGGGCAGGGCAGCATGCAGACAGACAGACAGAGAGAGATCTAAAAATCTGTTTCTTTCATTTCCCCCTCTATCAAAATTTCTAAAGGGTTTATGAATATTTGTACAAAGGTTATTTGCCCAATGAAAACTGGTTTTGCCAAGTAAGTGGCAGGGAGGTTTAATGACAATCTGTCAACGCTGCTAACATTGGATGTGTTGCTTTGACAACAGTTGGAGATGCAACCATTTTCTTCTTATGTTTTACTTTTAGAGTTAGACTTAGATGATGCTGGGGGGAAGAGTGTGCATGAGAGTTTAGCTAGACATAACAATACTGGACCTAGTGTGTGAACCAAGGTTATTGAAATAAGAGATGATAAGGATTGGTGGGCTGGAAAACTGGAGGGGAAGCCTGCATTTCAAGCTAATTGGAGAATGTGGCTTATAACTGTTAATTGGAGGAGGGAATTGTGCTTTGATACTATGTGCTCAGGGGAGGGGAATCCAGTTTTTTGCTTCGACCGTGTTAGTGCCGATGCCATGCTTCTCAAATAAAGACTCTTTAAGGTAAACAATGCCGCGAAGTTCTTTGAAGAGTTTCATCTGTCAGAACCATGACACAATCTTTGCTGAACTGATGTAAGAAAGATCTTTAGTAAGATTGTTTTGTGATGGAAAGTTTTTGGTGCTCTAACTTCCTGCCAAAGGGTCTCCTGCAGCTGTTTTAGGCATCCTCTGCATTTATTTAATGCGCAATTAATAAATCCCAACAATTCATAACCATACCTATGTGTTTGGTTTTTGTTTTTGTTTTTTTAGAACAGGCTGTCAGACTCCTAGATAACATAGAATTTGAGCTGAACAAGCCTGGGAGAGGAATATTCCAAGCTGTGAGATAGTTTTCAATGGGGAAGGAGTCTATATTCTGATGCTTCCATCTGCAAAACTACAGTTTACCTCTAGTAGGCCACAAAGTATTCCCTAGAATAGGTTGCTTTGCTGCCACCCTGTGGCTGTTCCCGGATCTGACAGTTCTACCAAATTAACACTTTTTTTACATTCCTGATTTCCAGATGAAATTAAACATCTGTTGTTTTTTTAAAAAATTTTATTATTAGATACCCATTTGTACATGTAAACAAAGAAAAATTTCAAGTTAACGCCATTCAACTTAATCCTTCCTGGTTCACATCCAGTCTCCCTAGATAGCTGCTGCTTCGATGTGCTTGTCCCTGGGTTTGCCATTGCTATTCTTTTCATTAGCCTAGATACTGCAGGTCAATTGCTGGATATGGAGCTTAATTAGGGTTCGGATGATGGGTTATCTTCAAGAGAAAGGTGTGCTGGGTGGGAAAAAAAGTGTTAGAGAGGGGAAACCTGCTGGAAGGCACTTGCTTAATAATCTAGATTCTGCTAATTATTCAGTCAGACAACATCATGTTTTGTGCAATCTAAAAAGGGGCCAGAGGGTAGCCAAATGAGCATGTTGAAGGAGAAACATAATTGAGAAGGAAAAGTTGCAGGTTACTTCCCGGGGTGGCAGGGGGCTGAGTGCATGTCATTATCACACATCACGGGGGAGCTTGGCTAAGCACAGCATCCTTGCAGCAGTTAGAACAACCCTGTTTTTTTTTTTTTTTTTTTTTTTTTTAATAATTTTTTTATTAAAATTTTTTATAAAAAACTTTTAACAATTATAACATAGTAACCTATTAACTCAACTGAAAACAAACAAATTACATAATAAAAATAAACAATACAAAGAACTGCTCGGAACCCCCCTCCAAAACACCCTCCACCAGCCCACTCCTCTTGTATTTTCGCTCCTCCTCCTCGCCATCCAAAACACTAGCTACAATTCTACCGAGCATCCTACAAAAATTATCTAATCCCTAAGTCCCCAACTACAGTTGAGAAACATAAGCTAACATATATTATCTCCCTCCCCCCTCCCCCCCCCGACTTCCCAGAATGAATACAGGGTAAAAACACAAGAAACCTCACTAAACTACTATATTAAACTATTTAACTATATATCAAATCTAATTCTTTCAACTGATATTTCTTTTGCATATAATCAATCCATTTCTTCCAGTCCATCAAAAACGTTTCATTTGAGTGGTTCTTCAGGTATGCCGAAATCTTAGCCATCTCCACAAGATGGGTAACTTTTAATGTCCATTCTTCAATAGATGGTATTTCAGATGACTTCCAATATTGTCCCACCAACAGTCTTGCAGCAGTAATCAAGTTCAAAATCAACTTAGTCTCTGTAGTGGAACAGTCCTTTGTAATACCCAACAAAAACAACTGTGGTACAAACTCAATACGCTTTTTCAAGATATTTTGAAGAATCCACCATATTTTTATCCAAAAAGCCTTAATTTTTTTGCAAGACCACCAAATGTGAAAGTAAGTAGCGTCCATAGAGTCACATCGCCAACATTTGGGTTGCAAATTTGGATACATAGACGATAATTTTTTGGGATCTAAATGCCATCTGTAAAACATTTTATAAAAATTTTCTCTTAGATGCTGAGCTTGTGTAAATTTAACATTTTTCACCCATATTCTTTTCCAAGTTTCCATCATAATTGGGTGGCCGAAGTTACCTTCCCATTTAATCATACAGTCTTTAATTAATTCAGTTCCAGAATCAATTTCAATTAAAGCATCATATATTCTTTTAATATGCATCTTTCTTTGATCTCTAATTTGTATAATTAATTTTTCATCATCCTTTAAAGAAAAACCCATCTTGACATCTTTTTGCCATCTGGCTTGAAGTTGTGCATGATAAAACCAATTATGAGCTATACCTTCCTCCCTTAATTTATCTAATGATTTCAGTTCTATGCTATTCCCTTCTTTATTTAAAAGTTTATCATAGGACACCACGTCTTGAATTTGTTGTATACCTATACTCTGTATTGCGTGTCTGGGAACTGTCCATAAAGGAATTTTACCATTTAACTTATAATAATACTTTTTCCAGACTCGCAAGACAGAGTTTCTTATTATATGTTCTTTAAAACTCCTATCCAATTTTTTGTCATAAACTAAATACGCGTGGAACCCATATACTAACCCATATCCTTCTATATTTAATATTCTTTCATTTGTTAAGTTAATCCAATCACTTATAACCACTAGAACTGCTGCATAATAATATAATTTAAAATTAGGCACTTTCAAACCGCCTCTCTCTCTTGTGTCTTGAATAATTTTAAATTTAACCCTTGGTTTCTTGCCATCCCAAATGAATTTGTTTATACCTTTCTGCCATTCATCGAGATTTCCATCCTTTTTAAGTATTGGTAACATTTGAAATAAAAATAAAAATTTCGGCAATACATTCATTTTAATAGCGGCTATTCTGCCCAACATGGATAATTGTAGTTTTTTCCAATTCTCCAATTCTTTTTGTACTTTACACCATAAAAGTTCATAATTATTCTTATATAATTTACCATTTGAAGCTTCTATATAAATTCCTAAATATTTAACTTTTTTAACTATCTCGCATCCCGTTATTCTTTCCAAATCTTGTTTTAATTTGTTATCAAGATTTTTAACCAACATCTTTGTCTTGGATAAATTTAGTTTAAAACCTGAAACTTTTCCATAATTTTGAATAATTTCCATCAAACTCTGAACCGATTGTATTGGCTGAGTTAGCGTCACAAGTAAATCGTCTGCAAAGGCACATAATCTATAATCATGTTGTCTAATTTGTACCCCCCTTAATTCCTCTGATGCTCTAATCCTATTCAATAGTACCTCTAAGGTTAAAACAAACAATAAAGGGGATAAGGGACAACCCTGCCTAGTACCCTTTTCTATATTAAATGAATCTGTTAATTGTCCATTCACTATAATCTGTCCTGTTTGTTTCTGATATATAGCTGATATAGAATTAATAAACTGGTCCCCCATTCCCATCCTTACCACAAGCCTTTGCAGAAACGTCCAATTCAGTCTATCAAAAGCTTTTTCTGCATCTAAAAACATTAAAACAGCTGGTACTTGGATATGTTTATCCAAATATTCCAATATGTTAACGAGTTGTCTAACATTGGTTTTCATCTGTCTCCCTTGTAAAAAACCAGTTTGATCCGGGTGAATCCTCTGTGTCAAAACTGTCATTAATCTATTAGCCAAAATTTTGGCAAAAATCTTATAATCCGTATTCAACAAGGAAATAGGTCTAAAATTTTCTACTTGAACATTATCTTTACCCTCTTTAGGAATCAAACATACATTAGCCGTTTTCCAAGAGGGTGGAACCCGACCACCCTCTTGTATATTCACAAATAACTCCCTCATATGTTCCACCATTTCCTCCTGTAAACACCTATAATAAATCGTGGTAAAACCATCAGTACCTGGAGATTTTCCCAATTTCAATTGCTTAATTGCATCAATAATTTCTTCTGGCCTAATCAAAGCATTTAATCTATCTCTTTGTTCCAAAGTAATTTCAGAAACATTTTGATTTTGTAAAAAGGCATCTATCTCTTTCTCTTGAACTTTTTCTTCAGCATACAATTTGGTGTAGAACTCTAGAAAAGCCTTCTTAATAGTTTCTTGATGAAATACTTCTTGCCCTTTATATTCAACCTTCTCAATTAAACGGGATTTTTGTTTTTTCCTTAATGTATAAGCCAACCATCTGCCAGGTTTATTAGCATTAAAAAAAGTATTATGTTTAGCATATTGTATATTCCTGGCAACCTGGTCGGTCATCAAAATATCAAATTGTTTCCGTAAAACCTTTATCCCTTCTTTAATGTCACTATCATCTGGTTTATCAATTAATAATAACTCTTTCTTTCTTATTTCCGCTTCTAAAACTCGCCTCTTTTCCTCCTGTTTACGTCTATGCCTAGCATTCAGTTCAATTAATATTCCACGCATATGGGCCTTACTAGAGTCCCACACCACTTCTATTGGTAAACCTACATTCTTGTTTAACCTAAAAAATTCCTTGATAGCCTTTTTACATTCTTGCACATACATTTCATAATTAAACAGATTTTCATTAAGTCTCCAGGATCTACGTAAAAATTGGCCAGACCTTAATTCCATCATAACTGGATTGTGGTCAGACAATACATTAGGTAGAATTTTAACTTTCTTTAAATTTAACATAAAATCACTAGTAGTTAAAATAAAATCAATTCTAGAAAATGATTGATGTCTGTCAGAGAAAAAAGTAAACTCTTGATCCCTACCATGTCTTTCTCTCCAAATATCAAACAAATTAAAATCATCTTTAATATCAAAAAAAGATTTAGGTAAAATTGAACGCGATTGAGAAACTAATGAAATCTTTTTCTTGTCCAAACCAGTATCAAGGATTCCATTCCAGTCTCCCATTAAAATACAAGATCTATAGTCCAACTCTAATAACTTTTTGTGTAATGATTTATAAAACATGCCTTGTTTTTGGTTTGGAGCATATATACCCATCAAGAGAACTTTCTTCCCATCCAGTAAAATTTCTATAGCTAAAAATCTACCTTGAGTATCTGCTTCTAATAACTTAGCTTTTATATTATTTTTAACATAAATAACAATTCCATTTTTTTTATCTAAAGATGATGCCACAAAGTGTGTACCCAGCTTATTATTAATCAAGTATTTCTGGTCTGAAAATCTAATGTGAGTTTCTTGTAGACAGATCACATCATTTTTACATTGCTTCAAATAATGAAATATCTTCTTCCTTTTTTGTGGAGAATTTAAACCATTAACATTCCACGTCAAATACTTATTTGACATGGCCTTTACGTGAAAGCTTCTGCAAAGACCATTCCACTTCTTCCTGCCTCTTGGGTCTTGCTCCCATGGCTTCCATAGATGTCAGATCAGTTTGCTTGGTTTGAATTGGTTGTGTTTTTTCTCTTTGTTCAATAGCTTTAGTAGGTTCCCGTACACGCCTTGGATCTTTAGGCTTGTCTAGTGCCAAAGGTTGAAAGATATCAATTGACTGCACTGGTTGCTCAACTGCTTTATCCAAAAGAACCGATGAAATTAGTCGAGGTTGTTGAAGTTCCGCAGATTGCAATAATTCTAGGTCTTTAACCAACATTGCCCCCTTAGGTTTTAGGGAGGTAGATCTATCAGCCATCAATATATTCTCAAAGAAATCTTTCGCTTTGGCTACAGTAAACAAACGGTATCTTTTATTTTTGAAAAGTAAAGAAAGTCCAGTTGGTACCTCCCATCTATATTGTATTTCTCTTCTTTTAAGCTCCTCCGTCAAAAAGGTGTAATCTTTCCTTGATCTCAACATCTTAGGAGGTATCTCTTTCAGAACCTGTACATCTTGACCAGCAACACTCAGTTGTTTATTATAGGCTATAGATTAAAAACAACCCTGTTTTTAATTCCAAAAACATGAAAGACAAAAATTCACACATGAAGGTCCAATTAAACCGATGTATTACTAAAAGCCCGTGCACATGAATTTTCTTAACTAACTGTCAGCACCTACTTCCAGTTACTGTAGTTAAGGATCATTGGGATTAAGGGACTTATTTTGCTTGTGGCTATGTAAGAATTCTAGGTTGATCCCTTGTTTGATTCCAACCCCAGCTTTCCCCACTTCTTCTCTTACATCAGCAGAGTAAAATCAGGATGGTTTGCTTGTCAGGATAAAACCACTAAAACCATTAATCTGATAGTAGAATAGAATAGAATAGAATAGAATAGAATAGAATAGAATAGAATAGAATAGAATAGAATAGAATAGAATAGAATAGAATAGAATAGAATAGAATAGAATAGAATAGAATAGAATAGAATAAGGAATAGACTAGAATAGAACTAGGCTAGATTAGACTAGACTAGACTACACTGGAATAAAATAGAATAGAATAGAATAGAATAGAATAAGGAATAAGGAATAAGGAATAGAATAGAATAGAATAGAATAGAATAGAATAGAATAGAATAGAATAGAATAGAATAGAATAGAATAGAATATAGAATAGAATAGAATAAGGAATTAGAATAGAATAGAATAGAATAAGGAATAGAATAGAATAGAATAGAATAGAATAGAATAGAATAGAATAGAATAGAATAGAATAGAATAGAATAAGGAATAAGGAATAGAATGAATAGAATAGAATAAGGAATAAGGAATAGAATGAATAGAATAGAATAGAAAAGAATAGAATAGAATAGAATAGAATAGAATAAGGAATAAGGAATAAGGAATAGAATAGAATAGAATAGAATAGAATAGAATAGAATAGAATAGAATAGAATAGAATAGAATAGAATAGAATAGAATAGAATAGAATAAGGAATAAGGAATAGAATAGAATAGAATAGAATAGAATAGAATAGAATAGAATAGAATAAGGAATAAGGAATAGAATAGAATAGAATAGAATAGAATAGAATAGAATAGAATAGAATAGAATAGAATAGAATAGAATAAGGAATAAGGAATAGAATAGAATAGAATAGAATAGAATAGAATAGAATAGAATAGAATAGAATAGAATAAGGAATAAGGAATAGAATGAATAGAATAGAATAAGGAATAAGGAATAGAATAGAATAGAATAGAATAGAATAGAATAGAATAGAATAGAATAGAATAGAATAAGGAATAAGGAATAGAATAGAATAGAATAGAATAGAATAGAATAGAATAGAATAGAATAGAATAGAATAGAATAGAATAGAATAAGGAATAAGGAATAGAATAGAATAGAATAGAATAGAATAGAATAGAATAGAATAGAATAGAATAGAATAGAATAGAATAGAATAGAATAGAATAAGGAATAAGGAATAGAATAGAATAGAATAGAATAGAATAGAATAGAATAAGGAATAAGGAATAGAATGAATAGAATAGAATAGAATAGAATAGAATAGAATAGAATAGAATAAGGAATAAGGAATAGAATAGAATAGAATAGAATAGAATAGAATAGAATAGAATAGAATAGAATAGAATAGAATAGAATAGAATAAGGAATAGAATGAATAGAATAGAATAGAATAGAATAAGGAATAAGGAATAGAATAGAATAGAATAGAATAGAATAGAATAGAATAAGGAATAGAATGAATAGAATAGAATAGAATAGAATAGAATAGAATAGAATAGAATAGAATAGAATAGAATAGAATAGAATAGAATAGAATAGAATAGAATAGAATAGAATAAGGAATAAGGAATAAGGAATAGAATGAATAGAATAGAATAGAATAGAATAGAATAGAATAGAATAGAATAGAATAGAATAGAATAGAATAGAATAAGGAATAAGGAATAGAATGAATAGAATAGAATAGAATAGAATAGAATAGAATAGAATAGAATAGAATAGAATAGAATAGAATAGAATAGAATAGAATAGAATAGAATAGAATAAGGAATAAGGAATAAGGAATAGAATGAATAGAATAGAATAGAATAGAATAGAATAGAATAGAATAGAATAGAATAGAATAGAATAGAATAGAATAGAATAGAATAGAATAGAATAGAATAAGGAATAAGGAATAGAATGAATAGAATAGAATAGAATAGAATAGAATAGAATAGAATAGAATAGAATAGAATAGAATAGAATAGAATAGAATAGAATAGAATAGAATAGAATAGAATAGAACTGGAAGAGACCTTGGAGATCTTCTAGTCCAGCCCCCTGCTCAAGCAGGAGAACCTATACCATTTGTAGTCCCTACAAAAAGAACAGACTCTCAGAACTGAGGAGGGAAGTTTGCAAATGCTAATGGATATAATAGAGACAAAAACGGAATGATTATAGTAGAATGGATCTCACTGTAACTGGAAATATCTGCTGTCTGATCACGTCCTTTCTGTGCCAGCTCAGTTTGTTTTTTCAAATTATAAATGCCGATTGTCAACTTTTGAACAACCTTTGCTCTCCCAGTCCTCATCTTCAAGGTAGAATTGCACTGAGTAGCCTTTTAAACAGGATGCATTTCCATAGATGGCTGTCCTCCAATTGACCATTAAAAAAATAAAAATAAAGGAGATTTACCGAGAGAGTGGATAACATAAAAACACGGGAGTGTTTGAGGTACTGTCACAGAGTAGATTTACGCTGATTTGTACACCCTTAGGTACAAATCTGAGACAATTTCCTGAGCATGTAATATTTATTTATTTTTTTACACCTTTGAACCCGGTCTGGAATTTTATTTATTATTTATTAATCAAATTTATATAGTTCTCCATCTCACCTAAGGCAACTCTGGGTGGCCACAACAAATGAATTAATTCTAAGTGTTGCTTAGTTCCTTCACAGCACCAAAGAGTCTGGAATTTGGATGATGAAAAGACTCAATCTGCCCAATTTGGAGTATAGTTATAGAAGAATGTGCTAAGTCCTAGGATATCCATCTGCCTACATTGTTCTATCTAAAATTGAATAGATGAAGAAGGAGGGAAGGAAGGAAGGAAGGAAGGACAGAAGGAGGGAAGGAAGGAAGGAAGGAAGGAGGGAGGGAGGGAAGGAAGGAAGGAAGGAAGGAAGGAAGGAAGGAAGGAAGGAAGGGCCTTTTCCCAGTACATTGGATTTATGCTGAGAAAATTGTAATGGAGTCAGAACCAGAATGCAGGAACAAGATTGTGATTAATTGTAAAAATGGGAATTTTACTATGGCAAATCTAGACAGCATACTAAAAAGCAGAGATATCACCCTGCCAATAAAAGTACGTATAGTCAAGGCCATGGTTTTCTCAGTTGCAATGTATGGCTGTGAAAGTTGGACCATAAGAAAGGCTGAGCACCAAAGAATTGAGACCTTTGAACTATGGTGCTGGAGAAGACTCCTGAAAGTCCCCTGGACTGCAAGGCGATCATACTGGTCAGTCCTAGAGGAGATCAACCCTGACTGCTCTTTAGAAGGCCAGAAGTTGAAACTCAAGTACTTTGGCCACCTAATGAGAAGGAAGGACTCACTGCAGAAAAGCCTAATGCTGGGAAAGATTGAGGGCAACAGAAGAAGGGGACGACAGAGAAGGAGGTGGCTGGATGGAGTCACTGAAGCAGCAGGCGTGAGCTTCAATGGACTCCAGAAGATGGTAGAGGACAGGAAGGCCTGGAGGAATGTTGTCCGTGGGATCGTGAAGGGTCGGACATGACTTCGCAACTAACAACAACAAGACACAAGACTTCCCAAGATGAGCATGGTTTTGGTTTGGGAGCTTGACAGACTGATTCAGCCATTCTCCTGTTGCCCAGTTCAACATAAGGAAGAGGCACTTGCTAGTCAGTTAGATGCCAAATTGCACCTTTGAAAAGGATAATAAATGTGGTCAGCAAGGACAGGATTTGGGACATTTTAAGAAGAATTACTCAAATACTTTGGCCACCTAATGAGAAGGAAGGACTCACTGGAGAAGAGCCTGATTCTGGGAAAGATGGAGGGCAATAGAAGAAGGGGACGACAGAGAATGAGGGGGCTGGATGGAGTCACTGAAGCAGTAGGCGTGAGCTTCAATGGACTCCAGAAGATGGTAGAGGACAGGAAGGCCTGGAGGAACGTTGTCCATGGGGTTGCGATGAGTCAGACACAACTTTGAAACTAACAACAAAAACCAAAATGGGAAGATTTGTTAAATGTCCATCTAGCTATCTGTCTTCCCACTGCCCTCATAGTCAGAGACGTGGGGAAATGAAACTTCATTCCTCATTCAGACAAATTCAGGGCATGTGTTTGTATTTACAGGACAGACTGAACTACTGATTGACCCATTTGGACATTAACATCGACAGGATGGGCTCTTCTGCAGCGACCTTCAGAAGAAGCTCGTTGAACCCAGACCACAGAAGAAGTCTCCTGTTCGTTCTAGGACACTTTTGGACCCTCCAAAGATCCAATTCTTTCCCCCAGGTTCTTTGCTGGTATTTCATGGTTTAAATTAAGGGTTTTGTTCCGTGTCTTTCATTTTTATTTCTTTCAGTTGCAAAGAGTTGATTTACTGTTGCAAAGAGTTGATTTACTTCACTTCTGCCACAAACAAGTTTTCTTTAGCAGGATTATTCTTTTTGTCACCTCACATCCTTAGCCACACCTAGCACCTACAAAAAGTTTCTGCAAAAAGTTGTGAAGGAAGTGATACATCTCTTTTGATTTGATTCTAGAAGAAGCAGGGCTGGCTGGCTTTGCAAATTGAATCCAAAGGGGGAGGATTCTTGGTTTGAACTGTTATTGAAGGAAAACACCCTCTCAAAGATCCATACAATCTTTCTCCGCTTTTTATTGATTGTTAGAGACATCGGGCACTCAGATTGAAGATGTAAATCAATAGGTATTTTCATAAAACCCATGATTATCTCATGTGTGGTATGAACCTACCCTAAACGGTTAATTTCTGATTCAGCATGCTTTATTGAACCCTGGCACCTGAGTTAATTGAGTAATTTGTTGAAGAAAAGGACCCACATTGTCTTGATTCTGAAATATTCATTTTCTTGTTAGGTCAAATGTGGGAAGAGTGCAATGTTTGAGCCTTCCAAGAAGACAAATGTTATAAGTCTCTCTTTTTTTTGTATGGCATACGCAGACGTCATCCATTATAACTCAACAAAAGACCAGAAAAGAGAAAATAAAATGTCAAGAGATAATGAGGAGTATTAAACAAAACTGAAGAACAGGGTCCAAAAAATGGTCAAATAAGAAGGAAGTCATTATCAATTTGGGGGAGCCAATTATGAGGCAGTATTTCTGTAGAAGTCCATATTCCTTCATGATGATGGTTAATGGTTCCATGTGGACATGATGAAGGGTTTGAAGTCAGGAGTGGATGGGACTTCTGCTGTTAAAAATGCATAGGAAACCTATATTTTTCCTCTGTTTTCTCTTTATTCTGAAGAATCTAAGGGGCTCCCACAAAGAAGAAAGGGTCAACCTATTCTCCAACGCACCTGAAGGCAGAGCAAGAAGCAACGGGTGGATACCAATCAAGGAGAGAAGCAATCTAGAACTAAAGAGAAATTTTCTGACAGCGAGAACAATTAATCAGTGGTACGGCGTGCCTCCAGAAGCTGTAGGTGCTCCATCACTGGAGGTTTCTGAGAAGAGATTGGACAACCATTTGTCTGGAGTGGTATGAGGTCTCCTGCTTGAGCAGGAAGTTGGGCTAGAAGATCTCCAAGGTCTCATATAACTCTGTAATCCTGTGATTTTCGTTTTTCTTCTTTACACAGTACAGTGGTTCTCAACCTTTTCTGGGGCTCGACCCCGGCCCACATCGTGCATGCGCAGCGCGACGGGCGCATCGCAAAGGGGGAAAAAATGACGGACCAAAAAAAATGGCCGACCAAAAAAAAATGGTGGGCCCGCATCGCACATGTGCAGTGCAATGGCCCGCATTGCAAAGTGGAAAAAAAATGATGGACCAAAAAAAAAAAAAAATGGCCGACCCAAAAAAAAATATGGCGGGCCCGCATCGCGCATGCACATCGCGATGGCCCGCATCGCAAAGGGGAAAAAATGGCGGACCAAAAAAAATAAAAAATGGCGGACTGCGGTGTTTGGCGACCCCCGTAAATGGTCGTTCGACCCCAGATGGGGTCGCGACCCACAGGTTGAGAACCGCTGACATAGTACATTGCTAACATTAAAAAAAAAAGCTCTTGAGAGAAGGTTAAATTGTTTGCAAAATTTCCAAAAATGACTTCTAGGCCAAAAGATAGGATTGACCACTCTAGTTCACAGTGGATAACTAGGACACCCTCATTCTAAATGTTTGTGTGTATGTTTAGTGTGAATTCATGAATGCATACTTCCTTGAAACTTTACGTAGAGGCTGAGATGCTAGATAGGAAGATGAGGAAGGCACACTGGTTTCCTCCAGTTTCATGTGAATTCCTTTCCAAACTTCAGGAATCAACCTGGAACCTAAGAAAGCAACGGGTGATGCAACTGAGGTCTGCAAACACATTTGTAAAAAGAATAAAATGAAAAGAAAGTGTTTCTCCCTCTCTCGTTGGTGTTAGGATTTGAGACCCTCCATTGAAACTGGATTCAATGCCAGCCAGCCACTGAATCTCCAGATTGATAGAACATCTCTTTTTACAAAGCACACAGTTCAGTTATGGAATTTGCTAGACAATTTAGATGGTTTTCAAAGGAGACTGGAGAGGTTCATGGAAGATAAGCTATCGGTTGTTGCTGGTATGGATAACTCTTTGATATCCCCTATCCTGAGCAGTAAAGTCTGAAGCCCCGGGAACAACATGTGCCACCTCCTCTCAGTTTAAATTTGGGAGCTTACCAAAGCACTCTTAGCCAAGAGGTGACACAGAATGGTGAACCTTTCTGATGTTCTTATAGTCCTGTGGCTGAACAACTCTGAACAACAGAGATTACGGACATGTCCAAATTTTTCTGCTCATCTGAATTATAACAAGAATTTGTCATGTGTCCAGAACCAAAGGATACATGATAGCAGTGTTCCAATATTTCAGGGGCTGCCCCAAAGAAGAGGGAGTCAAGCTATTCTCCAAAGCGCCTGAAGGCAGGACAAGAAGCAACGGATGGAAACTGATCAAGGAGAGAAGCAACTTAGAACTAAGGAGAAACTTCCTGACAGTTAGAACAATTAATCGGTGGAACCACCTGCCTCCAGAAGCGGTGAATGCTCCAACACTGAATGCTTTTAAGAAGAGACTGGACAGCCATTTGTCTGGAATGGTATAGGGTTTCCTGCCTGAGTAGGGGGCTGGACTAGAAGACCTCCAAGGTCCCTTCCAACATTATTATTATTATTATTATTATTATTATTATTATTATTATTATTATTTAAAAAAGCTTATAAAGGTAAGTAGGTAAATAGGTAGGAAAGAAAGTCTTCTGTCCTTTTATGACATCTGGAAGAAGTTAGTGAGAGGTCTATCTCACAAAGTTTCAAAGTAGGGTCTCCTCTGTCTTGCTTCAATGTCTATGATGAAACAAACAATTTCTTTGTTTTCTCTGTTTTAACAAATTGATTTTATTCTTTTAATTTAATATAATAATTGTCTTGCAATCATCCCCTGAGAAAGAAAAAAAATCCAAATTCTGAATCTTTCCTCTCGTTCATGAATAGCTCACTTGATGGGTCTTTGTAAGTGTGAAAACGCTCAGATTTGAAACAGATTTAAAAATGAAAGCATACTTGTGTCAGGGAAGGAAGTTATGTTGGCTTCGCTTCTGAACAATTATCCGTAAAGTCATAGGTTGAAGTTTCAGACATCACAGAATATTCATCACGTTGATTGAAGGCGTATGTTTCCCCTGCAACTTCATATAAAGACTTTAGCAGTAAATAAATACATTTTAAATGCAAACGATACAGGTTATTTCAAGGAATGTGTGGAGCTCTCTGTTAAATTACACTGCAGAGGAAGTAAACACAAGGTGGACTTCCTCGTTAATCTTCTGATAGCAAGAGGGATGCCTCACTTTCCCATTTCCAGTGTTTGTTTGACAGATTGTGGAGATCTATAGATGTGCTATATCATTTCAACACAGAGAGCTGCTTCCTGAAAAGCATATTTTGGTCTTCCCTCCTACTCTGGTGGAATGTAGCTTTCTTGACATGTACACAAATGTACCTGTGTGCCATCTAGACCAGCAGCTCCCAACCTTTTCTATACCCTGCACTCTTAGAACACTTCTGATATATTCTCGCACCCCCTTACGAAAGCTCAAAATAACTGCAACAAATATATATACACTATACTTTTGAAATTATAGTCAAGGGCATGGTTTTCCCAGTTTCAATGTATGGCTGTGGAAAGTTGGACCATAAGAAAGGCTGAGCGCCAAAGAATGGAGGCCTGTGAACTATGGTGCTGGAGAAGACTCCTGTGAGTCCCATGGACTGCAACGTGATCAAACTGGTCAGTCCTAGAGGAGATCAACCCCGACTGCTCTTTAGAAGGCCAGATCTTGAAGCTGAAACTCAAGTCCTTTGGCCACCTAATGCGAAGGAAGGACTCACTGGAGAAGAGCCTAATGCTGGGAAAAATGGAGGGCAAGAGAAGAAGGGGATGACAGAGAATGAGGTGGCTGGATGGAGTCACTGAAGCAGTAGGCGTGGGCTTAAATGGACCCCGGAAGATGGTAGAGGACAGGAAGGCCTGGAGGAACATTGTCTGTGGGGTCGCAATGGGTCAGACATGACTTCGCAACTAACAACAATAATTATGAAATTTTTAAACCCAAGTTTTCGCACCCCTGGAATATTGTCTCGCATCCCTGGTTGGGAACCCCTGATCTAGACCTACAGTAGGCTGCATGTTGAGTTACAAACTGATCAGCTGCAGCCAGCACAACCTACCATCAAGTTGTCCATTTGCGAGATTTCTCTTATTTCTTTAGGTTTCTGACAGCTGCTCTGTTTTCTGTGTTGAGTTGATTCTGTTCTTGTCTTCTTCTGGTCTGGGGAAATGACAATTTGTCTGATGTTTCCTTGGACCTCTGTGGGATGTCCAGTAGTTCTGAATGCTCCTTCTGAGGCTGCATAGAATTCCAGGATCATCATCTAGGTTATAGTGGAGGCCTTTTTGTAGAATCCTGTGTTCTGCAGTGGATAGTGGATAGTGGATAGTTGACCATCTATTCAGGCTCTGTTGCTTCTTTGGTTCTGGGGTTGAATTTAAGAGTTTGGTTTGTTTTTTCTCTTGCCAGCATGTCCCTAGGAAGTACTCATGATGGTAGTGGCCAATTTCTATGTGCTGTGACATGATGCTCTATTCCAACTGTTCCTTGAGGTTTGCTATGGTGTGCAGCTATTTGTTTAATCTGAGGTGTGTGTTTGTAATCATGAGCCATATCATTTTTTGCCCACTTTCTTGGGCTATTTTGCATCCGGCTGTGCAGCTGATTGGAGGTTTGCATCTGACCCTGGTAGGTAGGGCATTCATGTTGAACAACTTTTCTTCCTGCATGAATGGTAGATTTCTCTTACCCTGAATTGTTAAGCCAAACCCAGAAGACGTAGAAAGGGAAAGGAGAGAAGATTGTGCATTGACTGTATGTGTGTGTGTCAGTGTGACTGTGACTGTGTGTATTTGAGTGTGTGTGTATGTGTGTGTGTGAGTGGGTCAGAGGACTTTTGCAGACCTTCATATTTTCCTTGCCAATTACACCCAATCAGCTTGTAAACAAAGTGTCTGAGTAGGCTTTGAGCTGTACTCATCTATCTTCCTTAAACTGTCTACTTGTTTGGGGGGATTTCACATTTGTTCAAAAATCCACAGGGACAAATTTCATCTAAATTCTTGCTTCGCCAACTATTTTACCCAAACCCATCATTTGAGTCCTTTCCCCATCAGTTTAAATATGCCGACCTTAGAATGTAGAGGAGATGGATATTTCTTTGAAAGTAAGTGCATTGTCTAAGGAAGCTGGAGTAGACCATGCAAGCTATGGGGCATGCCCCAGTGTTTGCATTCACACAAAAGTAAATTGGTCTTCTGAATTTGATCACAAGGCCTTTTAGGGTCAACTTTTTTTCCATTATTAAATTCAGGAAAAATAATACGAGCCCTATTCCAGCAGCAGTACTTATTAGATTTTCTGATTTCCAGTGCATTAAGTCAAGTATCTGAATGCTGCTTTGAAGGAAGGTAGTATATTTAAAAAGCCATTATCACTAAATCTATGCTATTGAAATGAGATCAGTCTTCTCAAATGACGTAATCACTCACAGCGGCCATTAAGAAGGTGATTGATTTAGGAGATGTTTTGAGGAGGAAAACAAAGCTGGTTTCTATTGGTTCCAGAGGGTTAAACTCAGCCAGAAATGGGTTGCTGAACCTGGGGCTCTCTGTGGCAGGCTGCAAATTACCCTGACGATCAATTGGGACAACAAATGACCTTTGTGTGAAACTGTGTCCATACCTAAGCCACAGCTTCTTTGCTTTGCATAAACAAAGTCTGAAACTGTTGGGGCATTTTTTTGTGGTAGGAATCAGGCACTGTACAGGATGCTGGAATTCACAAATACAGTTCAGGTTTTGCACCACTTCCCCAGTGGACAAAGACAGATGACTTTGGCTTGTGTCTTGTTGTTGTTAGTTGCGAAGTCATGTCCGACCCCTCGCGACCCCATGGGCAACATTCCTCCAGGCCTTCCTGTCCTCTACCATCTTCTGGAGTCTATTTAAGCTCACGCCTACTGCTTCAGTGACTCCATCCAGCCACCTCCTTCTCTGTTGTCCCCTTCTTCTTCTCTTGCCCTCCATCTTTCCCAGCATTAGGCTCTTCTCCAGTGAGTCCTTCCTTCTCGTTAGGTGGCCAAAGGACTTGAGTTTCAACTTCAGGATCTGGCCTTCTAAAGAGCAGTCAGCGCTGATCTCCTCTAGGACTGACCGGTTTGATCGCTTTGCAGTTCAAGGGACTCGCAGGAGTCTTCTCCAGCACCATAGTTCAAAGGCCTCAATTCTTTGGCGCTCAGCCTTTCTTATGGCCCAGCTTTCACAGCCATACATTGCAACTGGGAAAACCATGGCCTTGACTATACGTACTTTTGTTGGCAGGGTGATGTCTCTGCTTTTTAGTATGCTGGCTTGTGTCTATTGCCATGCAATTGGTTTTGGGACTTTGAATAAGCTAACTAGTGCTATGTTGTAGAGTTTGAGGAAATAGGATGAGTAACACAGTGCTTAATATGGATGTTCAGAAGTTCATGATGAGATCCCACACTTACAGATCCAGAAAGCTGAGTCCTAAGGTCCACATAATGGCTACAGCTAGCCAACCTGGTTGACCTCATAAAATTTGGATGAGACATCACCAAGAGTGATCAGTGATGAAGTTTAGCCTCAGAAATCCTAAAAGACACTAATGGCAAATGATCATAAGGGCATGGGCATGAACTCACCCAGAACTGAAACTTGAATGAAAGGAGTCAACCTTTAATAGCATCAAACTAAAATTGTCATGTATTATTTCTATTGGTGAGGGAATTTTCATTCTTGACCTCTTCTGAAGTAGAAATGGAGCTCAGCAATAGAACAAGTAGACACTACTATTGTGAGAACACTTTTAGCATCTTTCAGAGAGGAGGTAAAAAAGGGACATCTCCAAGGGAAAACAATGCAAGATGTGTCCTGGAGAATCCTTTTCTCTGAATGTATTTATCTAACTCTAATATTTGTTATACGTTAAGTAATTATACAAGGTTAAATACACTGTTCTTTCAGTCTACTGAACTTCGTGTTTAGAGTTCATTAGCATTCAAATGGCTAGAAGCTGATTGTCTCCTTAGATACATTGCTCTGCAGCTCATAGAAGAAAGATATTAAAAGTATTCAATGATAATAAGTTGCATTATTTCTAAAAGGGAGGCATGATTAGTAAAAACTATATGCGCATAGTTACCACGAATTAACGTTGGCTTGTTTTTTGCAGCTGTTTTAATTACTGTACCCACACTCTCTTAATTATATACATATTTTCATTTTTTTCATTTTGGAACTGGAGGAAGTTGCTGTTTTCTTGTTGCTTGAGAAGATCTTCTTACTCCACACTTTTTTTTTTAACTGCATCAGACATCAGAAGATTGTTGAAATCAAACAATATAGCTACGGATGTGGTTGGGATGGCAACGACAGCTCTAGGTAAGAGATTACAGGGCAGACACATCATAGTGTCAACAAAGGTATGAATTGTTAAGGGCCCAATTTTCTCATGTGCAAGACAGCTGTGAAAACTAAATCATCAGAAAGGCTGCACTTCTGAATGGTGGTGCTGGAGAAGATTGCTGAGAATACTTTGGACCTCAGGAGAAACCAATCTTTAAGGCTGCTTACTGGAAGAATGAAGCTCACGAATAAATATTTCAGATACGTACCATCATGCAAAAGCTTTGCTGGAGAAACCTCCAGGGGTTTTTTAAAAATGGAAAGAATTGGAAAAGGGGCTAACAGTAGACAATGTGATTGGGCAGACTATCTGTGATGATACAAGCAGGAACTTCCACAAAGTCAAAAAGATATGGAGAAACACAACAACCCTGGTGAAATGATGTCCATTATTTCATGAAGGGTCAGGAGCAATTGAGTAACAGAAGAACAGAATTATTGGAGAACGAAGGACCCCCCCTATCCGCCGTATGTTGGCGATGCTTTGCTGAAATTTGGTGACAATTCTTTTTATCCCCAAAGTAACATTTGGAATAGATGTGTTGAGGTTAATAATAATAATAATAATAATAATAATAATAATAATAATAATAATAATAATAATAATAATAATAATAATAATAATAATAATAATAATAATAATAATAATAATAATAATAAAGTTGGAAGGGACCTTGGAAGTCATCTAGTCCAACCCCCTGCTCAGGCAGGAAACCTTATACCATTTCAGACAAATGGCTGCCCAGTCTCTTCTTAAAGATTTCCAGTGTTGGAGCATTCACCACTTCTGGAGACATGTTGTTCCACTGATTAATTGTTCTAACCGTCAGGAAGTTTCTCCTTAATTCTAGGTTGCTTCTCTCCTTGATTAGTTTCCATCCATTGCTTCTTGTCCGGCCTTCAGGTGCTTTGGAGAATAGCTTGACTGCCTCTTCTTTGGGGCAGCCCCTGAGATACTGGAAGACTGCTATCATGTCCCCCCTCGTCCTTCTCTTTGTTAAACTGGACATACCCAATTCCAGCAACCGTTCCTTATATGTTTTAGCTTCCAGTCCCCTGATCATCTTTGTTGCTCTTCTCTGTACTCTTTCTAGAGTCTCAACATCTTTTTTACACCGTGGCAACCAAAACTGGATGCAGTATTCCAAGTGTGGCCTTACCAAGGCCTTGTAACGTGGTATTAACAATTCACATGATCTTTATTCTATCCCTCTGTTAATGCAGCCTAGCACTGTGTTGGCTTTTTTGGCAGCTGCAGCACACGGCTGGCTCATATTAAAGTGATTGCCCACTAGGACTCCGAGATCCTTTTCACAGTTACTACTATTGAGCAAGGTGCAACTAACAACTTCGCAACTAACAACAACAACATAAGTGCATGAAGTGTGCAATTCCACAATGTTGAACAATCAGATCTCATAAGGAATGTAATGGAAAGCGCCACCATATTAAATCTTACATTTTGAAGCTCAGAGCTTGTTTAGTAAGTCGCTCCGAGTCTTCGGAGAGGAGCGGCATATAAGTCCAAACAAAATAAATAAATAAATAAAAATAAAAATAAATAAATAAAATGTCTTGCTATGTTTTCAGTAGCCGAATTTGAGGGAGTGAAATCTTGCGGAAAACAAAAATACTCCCATTTCACCTTTGCTTTAACGATTTGGGTGGTGATGGCTCCTAATTTCTCTGCCAGCTTAGTCTCCGTAGGGCACTCAGCAAGAATTTCATCTCACTTAGGATGGAGGTGAGTGATTCACTTTCTGTCTCTTTGAAACCTGAGGGGGTCTGTTATTTCTCAATTTTCCGAGGCTACTAGGAGATTCTATCCTGCAGCCCAAGTGCATAAAAATTCGTGTTTATTTTTCTCTCTGAAATAAGCACAGATTTCTTGCATTAAAAACCGCCCCACTTTGCTCAAATAATTTGTGAAGGCCGGAAGAAAGAAAAGAGAAAAATAGGTCCTGAATTTTATTTTATTTTTTACAAAATTGTCAATAAATAAGATTGCTCCCAGTTTGAGTTTCCTTTAACATCAAACCCCCCCATTAGCATTACACAATCATTTCTTCCAATGGTACTGCTATTTCCATTTGTTCAGCTAAGTCTTCCCTGTTGTTTAGGCACAAAGATTGTGTAAAGATCTCCTCTTACAGGTTTTGGGGAGGTATTTGCAAGCAGGGGAGGAAAAACATGTTGCAGAAAATGAACATGGCAAAAAATATACCCTTTTCTGTTACTCTCGAAATGGATAAGTTCATAAACAGCCTCAGAGAAATTAAGAAAAAAAAACTCTTCAATCATCTGAAAATACGGTAGTAAAAGAAAAATGTCCTTTGCAGGGCAAAGCAAACTGAAAAAAAAAATGACAAAGAAGATTACCGCCTGGATTTAGATAGGTATTTGATTAGTTGACTTACTAAACAAGCTCTGAGCTTCAAAATATAAGATTTAATATGGTGGCGCTTTCCATTACATTCCTGGCTTATGGACACTAGGGCAAATGATGGATTCTTGGAGGCAGAATCTGTATAGCTGAGTGCTGGATGAAATGAACACACCGTGTGGTCTGTTCTCAGTGGCATTTGGTTAATCAATGAAACTATGGGACAGTTGAGGTTGAAATGGACTAAACCTACTAGATCTGATCAAACACCCTATTTTGTAAGGGACCTGATCAGAACATGTCAATTTTATTCTCAATATTCCATCAACTTCTGCATTAAGAGAGAGAGAGTTAAGTGAGAGCCAGTTTGGTTATGAATTCAAGTCCCACTTTAGGCATGAAAGCAGACTGGTTGTCTTTGGGCCAATCACCAGGAGACTGCAAATTATAATCCCGTTTTAGGCAAAAGCTAGCTGGGTGACTTGGGTCAGTCAGCCAGTCATTGCCTCTAAGCCCAACTCACCTCACAGAAGAAGGAAGGTGTGTTGGATATGTTTTCCACCTTGAGTTATTTATACAAATAATAAAGGCAGAATTAAAATAATAAAACAAAACAAAACAAAATAAGCCAGAGAGCAGGAATAACACTCTATCAAGTGGACGTAATGTCCATTATCACCTCAAGTTCATCTTCAGCGAGCTGAATCCATAGATATGATTCTCTGGATAGAAACCACATCACACCTTTCAAATGAAACCCTTTTGTACAGATGTGCAACTGGCCTGTCTTTGAGCCTCCAGCACCATCTTCAGCTTGCTGTCCTCATCAGTTGATTCTCCCCATTCAGCATCCGGTCTTTCCAATGAGAGAGTAATTGGTTTTCGTTTGATGTTCTTTATCCTAATCCCTGCACTCTGGAAGTTCTTTGTTAGATTTCTTCTCTTGGAAAAGCAGTGCAGCTGTGATTCTTACAAAGCAATGACAAATGTTCGGCCAATCAACCATTTTGCTGTGGCTGTAACATGAATAAGGCGTCTGTTCAACTGTCAGCTGGAGAGGCTGGGGGAAAAAAATAGCGGTGTCCAAATCTGCATTGCTATACTCGGGATGATAGATGACATTTTTAACAGTTGCTTTTGCCTGTTTGCTTGGGCAGTTGTAAATGCTCGTGCATAGGCAGCTGGCGTTTCTTTCAGAGCTGAGCACAAATCTGAACGGAAAAGGGTGTGAATCTTTTATCCTGAGGTAGGGCGGGAGACTTTAACTGGGACACTTGCTTGCCATTCTCCTTCTGCATTGAGTTGGTGACCTCTTGTCACCACCATCAAAGATTTGACTCTGGTGGTCACTTTACTCACTGCAGTGAGACTGCCAACTGGCAGGCTGTCAGCTCTGCCTGGTTCAGCTTGGCATCTCCTGCATTCAAAGGCTGGAGGGGGGGGAGAAGGATGAAAGAGTAATATACCTATGTCTGTAGTGATGGGAAATTGGGAGGAAGGAATAACAAGTGGTAAAGACCAGAACAGCTGGATCCTGTTTGTATCAGCATCCCAAGGCTAGGCACCCCCAAACATCAGAGTTCTCAAAACTTCTTGGTGAGCTCCGGTTGGCTGGAAATGGACTGGCCATGGGGTTGGGATGGGCTGTGAGCAAACCTTTTTTGTATCTTGTGAGTGTGGGAGAATTCAGAGCTGGCCTGACTACACTGCAACTGACACCTTTAATAAAAGAACCTTTTGATTTAACCCTTGGAATCGAGGGTCTCTCTTTCCTAAGGGATTAGATTGGGGCAGATCTGACACCTAGGGTGATTTTTTGCTGGTCAGTGGTAAGGTCCTTCACTCCAGAACTGCATCAATTCTTTTTGCAAAGTAAGTTAAATTTGGGATGCCATATTGAAGGCCTCTGACTCCAGGTCATTTATGATTGAATATGAATCACCTATAACAACTTTTCCTTGAAATGGACGTGGGTTGGGGTTTACAGTTGTTTCAATTTGCAGCCAGCCTAGGAATCAGGAGAACTGAAATCCCGACATATTTGTAGATCACTAATTTGAGGAAAGTTGCTCAAATCTGTGATATTGGTTAAACAATTTCTCAATATCTTCAACAATGTATTTTTGGAGTTGGGATCTTTGTCCTGTTGTGATATATGGTTAAAGGACTGTATGGTTGAAGCTACAAGCCCAAAATTAGATAAAGTCTCCATGGAATGATCCACCATGAAAAGATCTCTTTGGTTTTGCCATGCAAGATGTCCTCCTCAAAAGTCCAATTTGCCGCAACATTGATTTTGGTTTGTCACCAGCAGAGGACATGGCTATTTTCACTCAAATGTTGGGATTGTTGTTAGTTGCGAAGTCGTGTCCAACCCATTGCGACCCCATGGACAATGTTCCTCCAGGCCTTCCTGTCCTCTACGATCTTCTGGAGTCCATTTAAGCTCACGCCTACTGCTTCAGTGACTCCATCCAGCCACCTCATTCTCTGTCGTCCCCTTCTTCTCTTGCCCTCAATCTTTCCCAGCATCAGGCTCTTCTCCAGGGAGTCCTTCCTTCTCATTAGGTGGCCAAAGTATTTGAGTTTCAACTTCAGGATCTGGCCTTTTAAAGAGCAGTCGGGGTTGATCTCCTCCAGGACTGACCAGTTTGATCGCCTTGCAGTCCAGGGGACTCGCAGGAGTCTTCTCCAGCACCATAGTTCAAAGGCTTAATTCTTTGGCACTCAGCCTTTCTTATGGTCCAGCTTTCAATGTTGGGATATAAAAAATAATTCTCATGAAACACATCGCAGATTAAAAACATTGAACTTTTATGAACCACTTTTTATGAAGGAATAAGATAGCTGCAAAGGTTAAATGCCACTGTTTAGAAGAACCCACCGTCAATACCTCAGCCCTGCTTTGTCACCAACAATTACATATTTGAGAGGAGAACCTTGAAATTCAGGGTGTGCAAACTGAATCATATAAAAGAACACAGTCCTGAAGGTAATCCCACTCCAAAGTATTTAGAATTTTCTAGGCTTTTTAAAAACTTTGAGTCTCATAAATCAGACTAGATAAATATTTAAGAATAGATAATGTAGCTTCTGCATAAGTGTAGCTTCACTCATATTTCTCTTTATATCTATATATCTATATATGTAGGTCTTTGGTTATTTGGGTTTTCTCCCGTGTAAAATTGGAAGTGTCTTGGTGACATTTCGATGAAGTCCCATTCGTCATCTTCAGGCTGGTGTTTTTGGCTTCGTGCTTCTACCGGTAGGAGCAATGTGTGATCATAGCTGTTTCTTCCTTTTAACTGCCAGTGGGGGTATGAACTGATTGGGTGGGAGCTTGACTGTGTTCTGATTGGGTGGAGATGTGTTCTGATTGGTTAGGGGCTTGGCTGTGCTAACCCTAACCAATCAGAACACACGTCCACCCAATCAGAACACAGCCAAGCTCCCACCCAATCAGTTCATACCCCCACTGGCAGTTAAAAGGAAGAAACAGCTACGATCACACATTGCTCCTAGAAGCACGAGACTGAAAACACCAGCCTGAAGATGATGAATGGGACTTCGTCAAAACGTGGCCAAGACACTTCCAATTTTACGTGGGAGAAAACCCGAATAACCAAAGACCTACATACAAACACCCGCGAAAACCTCAGAAAACAAATATATATATATCCCCAGTAAATGAAGATGTGCTGTTCTATCGCAAAGGGATCTAAGGAGGTCATTGTCACACCACCTGATTCAGGCCATCAGTTTGCTGATGTCACACTTTGTCTTGAAAGCTGAGTGGTTTCTGTCACTCCAGGCAGTATAAGTATGATAGAGAGAGAGTGGGGGGACACACACACACAAACGCACAGAGCCCAAGCAAGAGATTTTTAATAGTATAGCCTGCAAGCAAACATCAAAGCTCGGAAGTCTCTTGTACAGTTATTACCACCACTGTACTGCAGGCTCACAAAGCATTTTGAAGAAGAACTGGGGCAAGCCATATATAACATAGAGTCACACTAGGGGGAAAAAAGAGGGTTGCAAATAATGCTTTCCTGAAGGTTTTTTTTTTTTTTTTTGCTAAAAATGACTCTTTGTGAAGGCAGCAAGCACATTGGAGAATATTGAAGTCTAAATCAGTAGAATTCTTTGGAATTCTTCTACCAAATTTCTGTAGTTTTCCCAACCAATCTTTCTTCTCCTGCCATTTTTCAAAACAAACAAACAAACAAAAAAACCCAACCCCAATTTTTTTTTATTATTATTACAAAGACAGGCTATAGGTCCTCCTACTCTAGTATTGCTTAATCAGATGGTGATTTTTCCAAGGCTTCAGATAGAAAAAAGCCATTCCAATTCTGCTAACCTGCTATGCCTGGAATAAACTTGGACCTTTAAGAAGTCAAGCATGATGTCTGCAATCAAGATTAACATCTTCTTCCCATTATCTACCTAGATGCTGCAGCAATTCTATTGTAGGGAATCAAGCAAAGCAATGGAAGGAAAGAGGAATAATCATATTGTATATTCTTTCTGCTGCTTCCTGCTTCCCTCTTTGGGCTGCTGAATTTTGCATTTTGAAAGCGTGAGCCTTGGTGCAAAATATTCCTTCTGCTTTCTGACAGATGAAATGGAATTAGCACACAACAGAGAGTAATGAGATTTTAGCTCAGAGTGAGACAAGCATTAGCTTCCATCTCCATGGTCCCTTCCAGCTCTATTCTATTCTATTCTATTCTATTCTATTCTATTCTATTCTATTCTATTCTATTCTATTCTGTTCTGTTCTGTTCTGTTCTGTTCTGTTCTGTTCTGTTCTGTTCTGTTCTGTTCTGTTCTGTTCTGTTCTGTTCTGTCCTGTCCTGTCCTGTCCTGTCCTGTCCTGTCCTGTCCTGTCCTATCCTATCCTATCCTATCCTATCCTATCCTATCCTATCCTATCCTATTCTATTCTCTATCATCTATTCTATTCTATTCTATTCTATTCTATTCTATTCTATTCTATTCTATTCTATTCTATTCTATTCTATTCTATTCTATTCTATTCTATTCTATTCTATTCTATTCTATTCTATTCTATTCTATTCCTTGTCCTGTCCTGTCCTGTCCTGTCCTGTCCTGTCCTGTCCTGTCCTATCCTATCCTATCCTATTCTATCCTATCCTATCCTATCCTATCCTATCCTATCCTATCCTATCCTACCCTACCCTACCCTACCCTACCCTACCCTACTCTACTCTACTCAATTCCTTATCCTATCCTATCCTATCCTATCCTATCCTATCCTATCCTATCCTATCCTATCCTATCCTATCCTATTCCTATCCTACCCTACCCTACCCTACCCTACCCTACCCTACCCTACTCTACTCTACTCTACTCTACTCTACTCTACTCTACTCTACTCTACTCTATTCCTTATCCTATCCTATCCTATCCTATCCTATCCCTATCCTACCCTACCCTACCCTACCCTCTCCTACCCTACCCTACCCTACCCTACCCTACCCTACCCTACCCTACCCTATCCTATCCTATCCTATCCTATCCTATCCTATCCTATCCTATCCTATCCTATTCTGTTCTAACCCTTCCTTTTCTCAATTATTCTACTTGGCTGAGATTTTCACTGTAAGTCAACTGAATGTACAATAAGTCCTCTTTTTCTTCTCTTTTTGGGGAAAAAGAGAAAAAGATATGCCAAAGGAAATGCCTCCGGCACTACTTAGGTAGGAAGAAAATATTAGCAATCTAAATATACACTACATCCAAATAAAGTTTTCTTATTAGGTCAAATCTAAGAGAAAAGAGAATTCTGAGCAGGTGGGGGACCCTAATATAACAGCTAAATTGAGAAAATGGCTTAGCTCTGCACTTAGGGCAATAAATAGGTAGATGTTAAAGCCATAAATACTGTGTATTTTAAGGTAACCTGAAATTTAGGAAGTGACAGTAGAATCTGGGAATAGGTGTTTACTCACATAACTTTATCTTAAAACCAGTAAGATTATAACACTTATCCAAAGTTGCCTGTTCATCAGGTTCTATCAAATTATGAGGTGCTAATTGCTAAGTAAACAAATAGCCTGGAAAAGTATGAAATAAGACCTGACAAGGTGTTCATGTTGTCTGTTCTGAAGCTTGTGCCCCTTCTACCTGATTGTAAAGAACAGGCAGAACTACTTGGCCCCTCAGATAGCCAGTCCAGTCCCATGAAGGTCTTCTTAGAGATGGTCACCAGCGCCTTCCATTGCACCCAGAAAGCAAACTTCCAGAACATTCTCCTGAGAGCTGCTTTGACCCATGATCATTCATACTTAAAAGTGTTGCCTTCATGCAATTAAGGCACATGTATTTAAGTGTACAATCCAACAGGAAAAAGCTTTTTGGGTAGGCTTGAGAACTCACTTCAAGCTGAACTCATCTGAGGCTATGGGCTTCTATTATTCATTTCCATTATTCTCTAATGTTTGGCATCCATGTTGCACTGAAACATCACATAAAGCACGCTAGCTTAGGAGAGAAAGGGAAGTTTTTCCCCAGGAACACAAAAGATGGATGGATCACTTCTTTTAGGTAGTTTTATGTTCTCCACAGAGTTCAAAGATAAGGAGTGTGGTTTCGGAGAGGTAGAGGAAGATGTGAAGATCTGGATACATGCTCAGGATCCAAAACAAGAACCAATGGGCAGAAACTAGTCAAGGAGAGAATTAACTTAGAACTAGGGGAGAAATTTCCTGACAGTGAGAACAATTAACGGGTGGAATGGCTTGCCTTCAGAGGTTGTGGGTGCTCCAACACTGCAGGTTTTTAAGAATAGATTGGACAACCATTTGTCTGGAATGGTATAAGGCTGGGGTAGGCAACTTTGGCTCTTTTATGACTCGTGGACTTCAACTCCCAGAATTCCTGAGCCGGCATGGCTCAGCTTGGAAACCTCTCCCTTTCCCCTCAGCATGGCTGGCTCAGGAATTCTGGGAGTTGAAGTCCACCAGTCATAAAAGAGCCGAGGTGGCCTACCTCTGGACTAGGCCTAGGCCTCTTTAATGACTCATGGACTTCAACTCCCAGAATTCCTGAGCCAGCATGGCTCAGCTTGGAAACCTCTCCCTTTCCCCTCAGCATGGCTGGCTCAGGAATTCTGGGAGTTGAAGTCCACCAGTCATAAAAGAGCCGAGGTGGCCTACCTCTGGACTAGGCCTAGGCCTCTTTTATGACTCGTGGACTTCAACTCCCAGAATTCCTGAGCCAGCATGGCTCAGCTTGGAAACCTCTCCCTTTCCCCTCAGCATGGCTGGCTCAGGAATTCTGGGAGTTGAAGTCCACCAGTCATAAAAGAGCCAAGGTTGCCTACCCCTGGTATAGGGTTTCCTATACCCTATACCAGGGGGTTGGACTAGATAACCTCCAAGGTCCCTTCCAACTATGTTATTCTATTCTATTATGCTGTCTCTCCCAGATACACTGGGTGAAGAATACTTTCCTGAAGTATCAGTGTAGAAAGCTGTCATGGATATCACTGCAGATGTGACGCCTCATTAAACTGCTTCTGAATCTTTGGGTCTTCTGTCGGCCAACTTTACCTTGCAGAAGATGTTTCTTTTTGTGAAAAGAAAGAACAATGCATTATATTTCGGAGAACCTGCTGAGCTAAAATCAGAGCCCTATGAGACGTTGTTCAACAGAGATCATGCAGTTTCCTTCGAAACCTGTTCCTATGTCTGGCAAATGGCTTAACTGACAGAGAGAGGTGCCAGGCTGTGGTTGCTGCTTTCCAGATTTAAAGGAATTGCAGGGAGAGGTAAGGCTACATAGACTGTGAAGAACTGACTTGGAAGCTTAAGTACCATCTCCCAGGGGTAATATTTTCAACTAGAATTAAACCCTTCCCGATAGTAGAAGCATACTTACGGGACCGTCTGCTGCCCCATGAATCCCGGCGGCCGGTTAGGGCCCACAGAGTCGGCCTTCTCCAGGTCCCATCAGCCAGACGGTGTCGCCTGGCAGGGCCTAGGGGAAGAGCCTTCTCTGTTGCGGCCCCGGCCCTCTGGAATCAACTCCCCCTGGAGATCCGTGTCGCCCCCACCCTCTCCGCCTTTCGTAAATTACTTAAAATACACCTCTGCCGGCAGGCTTGGGGCAGTTAACATCTTGCCCCTAGCCAGTGTATGTCTGTGTGTATGTTGAATGATTGGTTTTTCTTTTAAATTAGGGGTTTTAATATATATGTATTTTTAATTGTTGATTTCTATTATGTTGTGAGCCGCCCTGAGTTCTCCGGAATAGGGCGGCATAGAAGTCAAATAAATAAATAAATAATAATACAGAAATAGGAATAACAATAGGGTGGAGATAACACTATTTTGTTGTTGTTAGTTGCGAAGTCATGTCCGACCCATCACAATCCCATGGACAATGTTCCTCCAGGCCTTCCTGTCCTCTACCATCTTCTGGAGTCCATTGAAGCTTCTGAAGTCCTACTGCTTCCGTGACTCCATCCAGCCACCTCATTCTCAGTGGTCCCCTTCTTCTCTTGCCCTCCATTTTTCCCAGCATTAGGCTCTCCTCCTGTGAGTCCTTCCTTCTCACTAGGTGGCCAAAGTACTTGAATTTCAACTTCAGGATCTGGCCTTCTAAAGAGCAGTCGGGGTTGATCTCCTCTAGGACTGACCGGTTTGATTGCCTTGCAGTCCAGGGGACTCGCAGGAGTCTTCTCCAGCACCATAGTCCAAAGGCCTCCATTCTTTGGTGCTCAGCCTTTCTTATGGTCCAACTTTCCTAGCCATACATTGCAACTGAGAAAACCATGGCTATTAAGGAAATTGTACAGATCTGTAGAATCCTTATTGCCCCCTGCACTTGATGGGTTTTTTTTTTGTGTGTGTGTGTAGATGTTTTTTTTTTTTGTGTGTAGATGTTACTGAAGATGACACCAAGTTGGGTAATGAATCACTTGCAAGAAAAGCACCAAACTCAGAGAAAACAAAAGACTCCACATTCCAATTGTGGGCTACTAACATTCTCTTCTGTTAGGCGTTCAGATCTGCCAATACTAGCAGAGTATTGATATGGCCGTAAGTTGCAGAATATTCTTAGAATTACATTTATTTGTGAATAAAGAACGGGCTGAGTTTAGGCCCATTTGCTCATCCAAATCCTAATTTTCATGATGATGATGATGACGACGACAATTTTCTCAGATAGTTTGGCGTGTGACTCTGGTAGAAGTTGTCAGCCAAAGGGTCTGTGTAGCAGTCCTCATGACCATTCTTTTTGAAACAGTCTAAATTTGTCTTTCTCGACCAAAATATCAATTCCTAACTCAGCCTTCTATTTCCGGAGAGCATAGGCTGAACAATAACTAAAAGTAGACAGTATGTTCAAGGATAAACAAAACATAATAATTCAGTTACTACCTCTGTTTATTTGTTTTTCATAAAGCAAGGCATCAATACCAAAGTCACAATCAACTACTGGGGGGGGAAGCCACATATTATTAAAAAAAAACTAGTCCACAATATGGATTTATGGATAATTATTCAAAATAGCAGGACAATAAAGGTTTATTCATGACAGGGCTCCTTAAATTGAAATGCAGAAATGTTTGCATTGCAAATGTTATTAAATAAAGGAAAGCTGGTAATATATAATAAGCATGTTTCCTACCTAAAAATTTCAGGAAATGAAATGTTGTAAATTGTGAGCATTTTTTTTTTAAAGTGGGGAGAACAGAATATACTTTACTTTTTACTTTTAATTGTCCTTAGAATAATCTTTTGCAAGTTTTGAAGGCTACTTTTAAAATATTCAGTTGTGTATATTCTGCTTTTTTAAAGCTGAGAATTCGCAAAATTGTTATGTAATATTTACCCAAACTTTATTGACTATAACTTATTTCAGAAATATACATAATGCATTAATTGGTTGTTCATGTGCCCATCATTAAAAAATAAAATGCTTTTTGAAACACCCCCCCCAAAAAAAGAACTCACAATGATGGCAGCGTTACAAACCACTTCTTCACTTCTGAGATGTTTTTCTTAGCAGCACACAACCCCATGGAGGAAAAAGGTCCTCTCGTATTTTGCAGAGTCCTTTCAAACCCCACAGGAAGAGCTGTTTTAAAACCACAGGAGCATCTCAAAAGTCCAACGTGTTGAGAAAATGGAAATGAGTGAAACAGATAGCCTGTTCTGGGAATTGAACTGAGGCAAACAGTGAAAGAAGAACATTAGGAGTGAATTGGGATGAGGATAAATCAGTGTAGGAAGGAATTAGCAGTTAATGAGAAACTGCATATGAGTGCTCTAGATTGTTTGAATTATTCTCAAGTGCGTTGATAACTAGAAAATATACTGATTCCACTGCATACGATATGTGTCCTAATATCTGGTGCTTGAGAATGTTTATTCTATTTATTTGTTAAATTTATATGTTGCCCATCTTTCTGACAATGTGATTCTGTAGGTAATATAGTCAATCATTCATGGGGATACTGTAAGGTCAGTGTTTCAATTCCTCTAGAATATAGAATGCAGAACATAGAATAACAGAACTGGAAGGGATCTTGGAGATCATCTAGTCCAACCCTTGCTCAAGCAGGAGACCCTATACCATTTCAGATAAATGGTTGTCCAGTCTCTTTTTGAAAGCTTCCAGTGATGGAGCACTCACAACTTCTGAAGGCAAGTTGTTCCATTGGTTGATTGCTCTCATGCTAATTACTCTTTATAATTGTCTGTCTGTCTGTCTGTCTACTTACTACCTATCTGGACATAGGCATCCATAAGAAGCCACAGCAATGTCAGTGTATGTCATTCCCGTCATAGTTTCCCCATAATTTGCACAATGCCATCAGCACATATATGATCGTCCTCAGCAAGTGTCCTTGTAGTCTACTAATGTTTCTGATTGCTGCAGTAAGGATCTCAAAACAGTTTAATTTCACAGAGATAGGTAGATAGAGTCACCAATGCAACGAACGTCAATCTGGGCAAACTCTGGGAGACAGTGAAGGCCCAAGGTCTGTGGGGGGCTGGTGTGCTATGGTCCATGGGATCAGGAAGAGTTGAACATGACTTACTGATTCAACAACAACAACAGATTGAATATCAAATTGAAAGGGATGGGCTACACACATTTCCTCAGTGTCATGAAAACATGAGTTATTTGTAGGCTGGCTTGGTTGCTCTATGGTGAGACACTGGAGAAGTGGGCACAGCAGCTCCTACATTTTCTGCATCGCATGAGAAAAACACATCTTCCTTCCCCTGTCCTTACCACTTTCTACAGAGGGATGATCGAGAGCATCCTGTCATTGTCATGGTTCCAAAGGAAGAAACTCTTCAAAAAACTTTGAGGCATTGTTTACCTTAAAGAATCTTGAATCAGAAAACAACAAAATATTGTGTATAGCATGTTTATATGTGTGTTGTATATGTGTACACTTTTGAGAGCAAGCAACAGGATTTCATTTTTTTTTTTTTGGCAGATTTCCTTGGGGTGAAGCGAACCCAGAAAGAAGGCTGCTTTCCCTATTTATTGAATGTTACAGTGGGCGGTTACATAAGGCATCACATGGATACAAATAGCCAATGACAATGTTATAGTTGTGGCCAATAGCAAGGTTACATTGCAAAGCTACACCTGTGGCCAATGGCAAAGCTTATACCTGTGGCCGGTAGATTCAAATCTTGGTACAACTGTCCCTCCACCTGTTGGCTCCTCCCTCATTTCCTGTTTACTCCAAAATCTCATAGTCAAGCCACATGGGTCTTTGTTCCTTTGTCTTTGTTCCAAGCACATGGCATGGCAGTCTCTTTGTCCCAGGCTTCATGATTTCTTGTCCCACCTATGCTCCATCCAGTTCTTACAGATCCTAGGGGCACACAATGTGTGCCAGTGTGCCCACACTAAAAAATGACAATAAAGGTTACCTTACTTTGCTGAGTGATGCTCATTTTAAAGAAAATGACTGTGTATACCAGTGGTTCTCAACCTTTCTGAGGTTGAGACCCCACTTGCCCCGCCCATGCGCGCCGCGACCCTGACCCGGGGGCGCGCGCATGTGTGCGTGCGTGCAAAAAAAATTTTTTTAATTTTTTTTTAAAAAATAAAAAAAACCAAAAACAAAATGGCGGCCGGGACGGATGGATCTGCGCATGCACGGATCGGCCCATCACACGCACCACGCATGCGCGCATCCGCCCGTCGCGGGCCGCCATTTTGGGTTTTTTTTAATTTTTTTTAAAAAAAAAATTAAAAAAAATCAAAAAAACAAAAACAAAATGGCGGCCGCGACGGGCGGATCTGTGCATGCGCGGATCGGCCCGTCGCACGCACCACGCATGTGCACATCCGCCCGTCACGGGCCGCCATTTTGTTTTTTTTATTTTTTATTTAAACATTTTTAAAAAAAAATAAAAAAACAAAATGGCGGCCGCGACGGGCAGATCTGCACCTGCGCGGATCAGCCCGTCGCACGCGCTGCGCATATGCGGATCCGCCCGTTGCGGTCCGCCATTTTGTTTTTATTTTATTTTATTTTTTTTATTTTTTTTTATTTTTTTTAATTTTTTTTAATTTTTTTTAAAAAATTTCCCGGTGCGATGGGCGGATCTGAGCGTGCGCAGCGTGCATGCGCCAAAAAATAAAAAAAATAAAAAAATTTTTTAAAAAAATTAAAAAAAATTAAAAAAAGTTAAAAAAAAACAAAATGGCAGCCGGCGGTGCCCGGCGACCCCCGCGAAATGGTCTCGCGACCCCAAATGGGGTCGCGACCCCAAGGTTGAGAACCACTGGTGTATACTGAAATGAGCTCCTGAGGAAAGTGTGAGGTCTAGCAAATAAAATAAAAATTGTAAACCATGGAGTTGCAGTAAAGTTGGGGGAATTATTATCAGTCATCATCAACCATCAGGTGTAAAGTGGTAGGGTTGATTTTATGACAAACAAGGAATGTTTGTGTCAATGAAAGCCTGGTACAGATGTTTTACAAGTAGAGCAAAGGGCTTTAAATCTCGATGGGGTGCAAAATCAAGAAGCAATATTTTTTTTTAAAAAAATTAAAAGGTTGTCTTGGAAAATCCATCTGAAGAACAGAAAATAACACCCAGAACTGAACTCATGAGGCCACAGCTGCCTTTCCTTCCTTCCCCAAATCCCAAGCCTACAGTTAGCTGGGTTTCTTCCCCCCCTTAAGAAAAAAGCTTTCCAGATGTTACCTCACAAACATTTTGATCCAATCACAAAAGCAATTTGAAACCGTTTATTTCAATTTGCCCAATTCTCCCGCACAGACAAAACACAGAGCAAAGCATTTCCCATGATTGCTAAATAATCAGGGAAGCAAATTAAACATATCCAACAGATGTTGCCGTACAGTTCTGTTGCTATTTTATGTTTCCTCCCGCCTCCCTTCAATTGTTTACAACTGGTCATCAGGGGGAAACTCCCCCCCCCCTCCAGAAAAAAAAATACAATAATTTTGAAGGTTTTTTTTATTCTGGAGTGGGTGGGGGAGGGTGAGAACGCAGTTCTCTCCAAAACTCTTTCTTGATTAATCTTGGATGTTGGAAATCACTGCACATTTCAGTCAACATTTTAGCATAGCTTAGCTTTAAATCATACACCTCAATCAACTTTTTTTTACAGTAAAGATAGGTATAGAATTCCCACTGGGCTGCAGTCACCCCCGTTGATCTATTTTAGAACCCAAGAAGATGAATTCATGTACTGTTTCATCTAAGATATTAAATGCCAACAATTCACTTGTTATGTACCGAGCGAACTCGTAAACATTTTCTAAACACATTCAATGATTTCCTGCAGCTTCATTTAATTTCTCTATGTCCTTCATCAAGACATGATACTCTTTAGCTTATTAGAAGAAGGCTATTATATTGTCCCCAGTCATGTTTTCATAAAGCTATTGATAGATTATGAGACATCAAATCTAGGTCAACTCTTAGTGGTTACATTGATAGACCTTCAAGATGATCTGGTCACAGATTGTCTCTTCAGGTCTTCCAAGGATGCACCAGTGGTGCCAAGACTGAGTCCACCACCTTGTTTGTGGTCACCCTCTTCCTCTCTTTCCCAACATCATGGACTTCTCAAAGAATCCAATGCTATCAGCCATTGTTTTCCATTTCTCTTCATTGGGCTGAAATAATAGTTCCTGATGCTCTGAGGCTCTTCTATAATCTTTTCAGTCAATTGTGAAAATTAAAACATATAAATATTTTGAGGGCTTGGCTTAACCATGTTTTTCATGGTATTTTGGTCAAAACTTTTAGGGTCAGTTGATCCATGGATGAGCTTATTCAGAAGTACATAGAGTAATATCAACTGATCTTACACCTTCTTCCACTTTGAAGAAGAAAGGAATGTCTTGCCAGGAACACATTTGGCAGTGATTGTCTCCCAATAGATATCAAGATAATTAAATATAACTTCACATTTCTTTCAAAGACCTACATATGACTTACAATTCACACAGAATGACATTTTTTTGCCAAGAATCACTAACTTGGCTCCTTCTGGATCCACTAAATTACAATTTCCTTCATTTCAGCAAGTCAACAACTTACAACATAGTAATGTAAATTTCCTAAGAACAAAAAGTGATACACCTTTCTATAAGAAAGATTAAGTAATTCTTTCTAAAGCTTTTTTTAATGGATATAATATAAACTGAATCCTTTCCTCCGTCCTTCCCTCCCTCCCCTCTTTTCTTCCTTCCTTCCTTCCTTCCTTTCTTTCTCTTTCTTTCTTTCTTAAAAAAAATCTCTTCATATCACTTAAACAAGGTCACTTTCAGATATTTTTTTTAGATTTCCACACAAAGAAATGCCAATAAGTTGTATAAAGTCAAATTGTCAAACAGTTTAGTTTGCTGTTTACTGTTTTAATGTTGATTGTGAGGCATAAAAAGGGCAGTCAAAATTAAATTTATGGCATTCCTCAGTTGCCTATGGCAGACTGAAAATGCAATAAACCCTTCTGAAAATTGAAGTAATCCTTGTTCTATAAGTCTTTTGTCAACCAAGCACCTGTAATGTCTTTAGGTAGAGTGAACCCAAAATAATGGATTACATTCTATTGTCCAAGATAACATCCTTGAGTCAAGAATTTAGGAAATCTACGTTTTTAAAAAATGCCCACCCATTTTTTTTTAAAATTCAAACCAATTTACAAATTGATCCTTGCTCTGTATATACAAACCATTCTTTGACACAAAGACACATCTTCCTCCTCAGACAAAGAAGAAAAGAAAGGAATAGTGGACATGGAATAAGAGAAAGGGGTAGCTGCACACAGAATGATAAGAGGGAAACAAAACTCAAGACGGATGAGAAGAAACACTTGGCACTATCTAACAAAATGAAATTCAATGGTGAAAAAAGTAAGGTTCTACATTTAGGCAAGAAAAACCAAATGTACAGGTATAGTATAGGGGGTACCTTGCTCAATAGTAGTAACTGTGAGAAGGATCTCGGAGTCCCCGTGGACAATCCCTTAGATATGAGCCAGCCGTGTGCTGCAGCTGCCAAAAAGGCCAATACAGTGCTAGGCTGCATTAACAGAGGGATGGAATCAAGATCACGTGAAGTATTAATACCACTTTACAAGGCCTTGGTAAGGCCACACTTGGAATACTGCATCCAGTTTTGGTCGCCACGATGTAAAAAAGATGTTGAGACTCTAGAAAGAGTGCAGAGAAGAGCAACAAAGATGATTAGGGGACTGGAGGCTAAAACATATAAGGAACGGCTGCTGGAATTGGGTATGTCTAGTTTAACGAAGAGAAGGACGAGGGGGGACATAATAGCAGTGTTCCAATATCTCAGGGGCTTCCCCAAAGAAGAGGGAGTCAAGCTATTCTCCAAAGCGTCTGAAGGCAGGACAAGAAGCAACAGATGGAAACTAATCAAGGAGAGAAGCAACCTAGAGCTAAGGAGAAACTTCCTGACAGTTAGAACAATTAACCAGTGGAACAACACTGCTCCAACACTGGAAGTTTTTAAGAAGAAACTGGACAGCCATTTGTCCAAAATGGTATAGGGTTTCCTGCCTGAGCAGGGGGTTGACCTCCAAGGTCCCTTCCAATTTTTATTATTATTATTATTATTATTATTATTATTATTATTATTATTATTATTATTATTATTATTATCATCATCATCATCATCATCATTATTATTATTATTATTATTATTATTATTATTTCCACACTGCTGTACATTTCTAAATGTCAACGTACGCAAGCCAGAGAGCCATTGATTTAGAATCTAAGAGTTAAGAAATCTCCTAGCTACATGTGATAAACTATTCATAAAGTTAGAGCACCTGTTCTTTTTCTTATATTTGCTCTGAATTATTTGCAAAGCCTAATTTTGTGCATGGGTTATTAAACAGTCATTTCTCGCCTCCTTTGGTTGTTTCAGTGTTTGTTCTTTGTTCTTTGGGATTCTCTCCAAAAATTACTGCTGTTGTTCTAATGGTCCCTCAAATCAACCCTGATTCAAAGTCTCTGCAGTCTTCTTGACAACAGTTTGGGAAGTTATTTGCTAATATTTTTTCCCAGGTGTGGGAGAAACTGACTGCCCCAAAGGCACAATCAGTTTCTGTGTTTAAGGCAGAACTGAAACTCAAAGACATCTGGCCTGTAATCCAGCACAATTTTGGCACTTCAATTTAGATTCACTGTCTCTTTCTCTCCCTCTTCTTCTCTTTCTCTTTCTGGTTATTTATCTCATTTATCTCTTTTTTCCAATCCCATCCCCATTTCTCTTCATTTGCTTTTCACTCTCATTTCATCTAAAACCTCAATATTCTCTTGTCTATTTCTAGGGGTTTTTTTTTCTTTGAAATTTTATATTTGTTGTGCTTGATACCAAATCACAATTCATCTGACATAATCTTGTACATTTCCTTGAGCGCACGAACCTGTGCCTGTGATCACATATTATTCTATGCTCAAGTTCCATAACCATGATTTATTGAATAAGGCAAATTGGCTGGATGCACCCATTTGATGAAGCCATACATCATTGTTTATAAATCATAATAGTCCAGTTGATATAGAAGATTAATCCAAAGGCAAATCCTTGGATCAATGCGTGAAAAGTTACTGCTTACCTAGGTGAGCACACACCTTGCCAGCAAAAAAAGATAATTTCATGTAGAAACTGCAAAATATTATGCCACAATTAAATCCATTGTTTTCATTTATTGTAAGGTGCTAACTAAAAGCTCTCAACTGGCAGAAAGCATAGAAAAAAATGATTGCAAAGGAATATTTACAGAGCTAGTGAGAAAAACAGATCAGAACTCACAATTCCTAGAAGGTGCCCCCCAAATAGTAGAACTGAATGAACCACTAGAACAAGTATAATTGAATAGGAAATGAAAAATAGCTGGAGGTAACTGGCTAGCTAAAGTCTTAAATATTAACCAAACTTCTTAGAGCTATCAAATCTGGGTTGTAAATTTTGGATCACCTTAGGTGGCAGCAAGGAACAAAAGGTTGGAGTATCTTCTTGATGCCATCCAGTGGATGGCTAAATGTTTCTCAGATACATTTTGTGGGTCCTTATGTGACACACAAGGATGAAATAAATGGGAATAAATGGGTATGCTTCAAACACACAGCTCTTTTAATGTTCTTAAAAAATGCAAGGGAAATATCCAACTTGTAAAGTCTCTCAGCTGAACAGCTCTCCTAACTTATGAAAAGGATCCAAGAACAGTGAAATCCACTGTAGATGCTCTACCATTTGAGGTAGCACCATTTCCAAGTGAGGTTTAAGAAAGGCTGGTTGAGCAGTGTGGTGGCTAAGTGGTGAGGACAGTGGCCTCCCATTTGGAAGGTTGAGAGTTCAATCTTAGGCAGCAGCAAATGTTTATCTCCTAGCGGGCAAAGAAAATATATCTGCTGCAAACTTGATATAGATACCAGGAACTGAATCTGGCCAGTAAATGCTCAGCTCCATTTAGTCACCCCAACTCTACCCTGAATAGGGACTACAGGGTCATGAAAAGGGAGGGGCTGGTCTAAAAACTTCTCACCACCTTATCTCCCAAAAATATGTTGAAAATAAATTTTATAATAGCGGAGGTTTTTGAAAATGGTAAGAAAGAAGTTCACTTTAAGTCTGCATTACGAAAGTTAAGAATAAGTAGAACAAGGGAGTCAGAACAAGGTTAAATCATGTTTCATTCCTTGTCTCAGGTTTTGATGCTAATTGCTGCTGCTTCTCTTTCTGCCCTGAAGCACTCTGAACATAATCCTGCCCACATTACATTTTCTTAAAAAATAAGTAATCCCTGTTCTCACAAGTCAAAAATTTCACCTTCTTGTGAATGTAAAGCCCTGTCCCAGAGCCCACAGCAAGGACACAAGAGGCCCAAAGGCAGATAAAATATTATGTATAGATTTCCGAGGATAAATCAATGAGCAGCAAAATCAAACTTGAAGTTGCCATCTCATTTATTTCTACAGAGGCAGCTTTGCCCTGGGAAAAAGACAGATAGAGAAGATCTCGGAGTGGTGTTAAACCCTGCAGGAAGCATGGAACTCCCCTCTTAAGTCAACTGCTCATCTGCAACTCAAATAAATTTAATTAGGCTGAGCTTTCACACTGCCCTCATTTTGGAGACCGGCTTCGGTCCCTCTTCTGATGCTTCCCTCCACAGTTGGCTTTGGGGACAGGGATATATCAAACGTGTTGCTCAAGTAATAAGGACTGATCTGGAAGACACTGGCAATTAATTGTGCTAATTTGCTAAATGTACTGAAGACATGGCACCCGTGCAAACTCCCAAGGCAATGTGAAGAGACCTAAGGGAGAACACTGTGCCATATAAGGAGAAGCTGATGAGCTAAAAACCAGGGCATTTATTTAGACATTAAGGTTCTGCACTGGTTGGAGAGTGGCAGAGGAGTTGAACTGGTTTAATTTTGGCTCAATATTTTTGGAGAACAGATTCCTCACTTGTCTTATAGGGGCAGGATGGAGGCCATGGGACTCCATTTCAAAATTGGAAGGGATTCTTTCCTTTATTTTTTTTCTGCAGTGAGTCCATTGTTTGGTGTGATAAGGAATCTTTCTGTTTGAAATGTGTTGGATGATCATTTCAGCTAGCTGTTGCTAAGCATAGAGCAGTGGAGTCATAGTCTCCAATATCCTATTTTGTTTTCCACCATCTACTGTCCCCTTATGTTTATTCGCACTTATTCGCACTTATATGCCGCCCCTCTCCGAAGACCCGGGGCGGCTCACAACAAAAAACACAACAACAATTTAAAATCAACCACATTCATACCCCACACAAACACAATCAATTCACAAGCACTGATGGCGGGATACGCTTAGGGCCAAGGGGCAGAGCTCAGCTCATATGCCCCAAGCCTGTCAGCTTAGATGTGTCTTCAACCCTTTCCAGAAAGCTAGGAGGGAGGAAGCAGTACGAACCTCCGAGGGAAGCTGGTTCCAGAGGGCAGGGGCAGCAACGGAGAAGGCCCTTGCCCTAGGTCCTGCCAGATGGCATTGTTTAGCAGACGGGACTCATAAGAGGCCAACTCTATGCACCCTAACCGGTCTCTGGGATTCATGAGGCAGGAGACGGTCCCGCAAGTATCTTGGTCCATTGCCATAAAGGGCTTTATAGGTCATAACCAACATGTTGAATTGTGTTCGGAGACCAATTGGTAGCCAGTGCAGCTCACAAAGAGCTGGAGTGATATGAGCATGTCTTGGGAGACCCAAGACAGCTCGCGCGGCTGCATTCTAGACTACCTGCAGTCTCCGGACATTCTTCAAAGGTTGCCCCATGTAGAGAGCATTACAGTATCTTTTTGCCTTCATACCTTCCCAACATCAGGATCTTTTCCAAAGAGGCTTCTCTTCTCATTAGGTGGCCAAAGAATTTGGGCTTCAGTAGCTGTCCTTCCAAAAATCAGTCAGGGTTGATGTCCTTATCCAATCTACATTTCTACTCAGTCCCGATTAAATGGACACATCTGGAGTTTAGTTTCCTTTTCTTATCCATGGATGTTCATGTTTCCCCAGTCACTTTGAAAAAAAAAGTGGACTAAAAGTTGACTGTGTGGTGTTTTCTGCTTTTAGCCCTGTGTGCACAATGTCTCTCAAGAGCCTCCACTTTGTTTGTTTGTTTGTTGTTGTTGTTAGTTGCAAAGTCGTGTCCGACCCATCGCAACCCCACAGACAATATTCCTCCAGGCCTTCCTGTCCTCTGCCATCTTCTGGAGTCCATTTAAGCTCACGCCTCCTGCTTCAGTGACTCCATCCAGCCACCTCATTCTCTGTCGTCCCCTTCTTCTCTTGCCCTCCATCTTTCCCAGCATTAGACTCTTCTCCAGGGAGTCCTTCCTTCTCATTAGGTGGCCAAAGTACTTGAGTTTCAACTTCAGGATCTGGCCTTCTAAAGAGCAGTCGGGGTTGATCTCCTCTAGGACTGACCAGTTTGATCACCTTGCCGTACAGGGGACTTGCAGGAGTCTTCTCCAGTACCATAGTTCAAAGGCCTCAATTCTTTGGCACTCAGCCTTTCTTATGGTCCAAATTTCACAGCCATACATTGCAACTGGGAAAACCCTGGCCTTGACTATACATACTTTTGTTGCCAGGGTGATGTCTCTGCTTTTTAGTATGCTGTCTAGATTTGCCATAGCTTTCCTCCCCAGAAGCAAGCGTCTTTTAATTTCTTGGCTGCAGTCCCCATCTGCAGTGATCTTGGAGCCCAGGAAGATAAAATCCACTTTGTTAACCAGCATAAATCTTGGGGTCAAAAGATTCTCCTCCAGTACCTCTGGGGTGCAGCCAACACAGATCATTTAGGCACTGTTCTATGTTCTAGGAAAGGTCAACCATTAAGAAAAAAATGTAGTAGGGATGTGTCAGATTTCCCTTTTTATTGGAAGATTTTTTTAAAAAAAAGAAACTTTTCAGAAACACTCTTATCATAATGTAATCTGAGCAGACATGGATAAATTCCTGCCTGCCCAGCCCACCTCTATTCTCCTTCTCTCTTCTTGACATTTCCATGATATCAACCCTTCTTCTCGGTTATCTATTTTTTTATTACAATTTTCATTTCCAGAACCACATCTCCACATTATACTGTAGATAGGAGTCTTGAAAGAGCAGAAATCCCAAAGTCATCACAGTCAGACACAGAAGGCAAAGTCAGTGGCTTAATTGTGCATCCATTTGTTCAGCTAAGCAAATTGCAGATGTGATACGCAACAGTGATTAAAATTGGCTGTGGTTTTCACTGCGGTCAGAAGGAGGGCAGTTTCCATGAGATTAGCCACAGCATTTCAAGACCGGCAAAGTATTGTGCAGTTGAACAGAGGACATTTACTCTGCTCGTGGTTAATACTTTGCTGGCATGGGACAACCACGGTTGAAATCAATCAGCAGCTGGGAATATTGAAATATTTTTATTTGTGTTGTGTTCATTTAAGTGTGGCTGCTAATAACACATTCTTGTCCTAGATAACCCATACAACCAACACACACACACACACACACAGAGAGAGAGAGAGAGAGAGAGAGAGAGATATGCACCACGTTGTTGGGTTCTTAGATATATCATGTACCTGTAGTACTGTGAAGGATTGTATGAAAAATAGGGTATATGAGACTCATTTAAAGCAGCACACAAGGCACAGAGGATGTTCTGGAAGATTTCAACCTTTGTGGAAGAAAAATACAAGACTTTCAACTGGTAAGAAGGCACAGGAAAAGAAATCATTTTCAAAGCAAGAGAGGGTTCTTGAGAGACGGCTCATCCTTAAACTGGATATGGAGATGGTTCCCCTTTGGAACATTGTGTCCCCCTCCCCATCCCCCTGATTCAATAGAGGTCCACAGATGTCTGGCCTTTCAAAAATATCCAAAGATCTGGTTCTGCTATCATCCAAAATTGGATGGTTAGTTTTGGATGATACCTTGCTGGTGTCTCTTATATGCATTTGTACTCTGAGCTAATCTGCATCCAAGACACAGAACTTGCTGAAAAGTAGGCATGTTTGCTACCTCAGTATCTCATGAACACGACTGATGTTTTTTTTTTTCAAGATGAAAATGCTTGATCCTGCAGCAGATTGTTTAATCAACTAAGATCCTTTATATGACCTATAAAGCCCTTTATGGCAATGGACCAGGTTACTTGTGGGACTGTCTTCTGCCTCATGAATCCCAGTGACCGGTTGGGGCACATAGGGTTGGCCTCCTACGAGTCCCGTCTATTAGGCAATGTCATCTGGCGGGGCCTAGGGCAAGGGCCTTCTCCGTTGCTGCCCCAGCCCTCTGGAACCAGCTTCCCACAGAGGTTCGCACCGCTTCCTCCCTCCTAGTTTTCCGGAAATTATTGAAGACTCATTTATGAGTCTTAGGAAGGGAATCGAAAATAAGTCAGCAAGTGTTGTATTGCCTCTGTACAAATCGATGGTGAGACCACACTTGGAGTACTGTGTACAGTTCTGGTCACCGCACCTCAAGAAGGATATAATGGAACTGGAAAAGGTGCAAAAAAGGGCAACAAGAATGATCAAGGAAATGGAGCACCTCCCTTATGAAACCAGATTGCAACGCCTTGGTCTCTTCAGCCTTGAAAGACGGCATTTAAGGGGTGACTTGATCGAAGTGTATAAAATCATGCATGGGATAGAAAAGGTGGATAGAGAAAAATTCTTTTCTCTATCACACAATACTAGGACAAGGGGGCACTCCCTAAAGCTCATAGCTAAGAAAGTGAGGACAAATAAAGGGAAATATTTCTTCACCCAGAGGGTCGTTGGTTTATGGAATTCACTTCCAGAAGAGGTCGTGACAGCTGTCAGCCTTGATAGCTTCAAGGCAGGGTCAGACAGATTTATGGATGCCAAGTGTATCGGTGGTTATTAAAACAGATGTCCATGTGCCGCCTCTATGTTGGTTGAGGCAGGCAGGATTCCCTTGAGTCCCATTTGTTGGGGGTCAAGGGAAAGGGAGGGTTTTGCCTTCTCTTTCTGCTCAAGATCCCCCTGTACAATTGGTGGGCCACTGTGCGACACAGAATGCTGGACTCGATGGGCTTTGGCCTGATTCAGCATGGCTCTTCTTATGTTCTTATGTTCTTATTTACAAAGCACTCCTTCCTTTTCATCGGCAGCCCCTTCAGGTTGTCATCACAAGTTGCTCCTGATAGAAATCTCTGTTGCCTCTTTGATGTGAAAAAAGCTTGCAGTTAAGAACAAAGGCATTTGTGGTGAACCAGTTCCCTGCAGGATGGAAGGATGCTTTGAGCAAAAAAGAAGAAACCAGAACTGAAGAACAACTAGCAACTGGCTTGGTTCTCACTAGTTTTGACTTCTGCCCTTTTTCCTATGCACTGATAGTGTTACCTAGTTTGAGTCATGACATGTTTCCAAGGAAACCACCAAGCTTAGGAAGCACTAAGGACCCCTCATTTGAACCCTGAGCTACAAATTTAAAAACATCACAGTCTAGTGAAAAGAAGGGTGAGGGGTGACATGATAGAAGTGTTCCAATATCTCAGGGGCTGCCCCAAAGAAGAGGGAGTCAAGCTATTCTCCAAAGTACCTGAAGGCAGGACAAGAAGGATGGATGGAAAATAATCAAGGAGAGAAGCAACCTAGAACTGAGGAGAAACTTCCTGACAGAACAATTAACCAGTGGCACAACTTGCCTTCAGAGGTTGTGGGTATTCCATCACTGGAGGTGATGGAGAGTGCCCCACCCCTCTCCACAAGGCACACCTGGGGATTGAGACTTAAGGAGATGCATTTGGCAGGAACAAATGCTGAATTCATGGAGGGTTGTGTTGGGTTGGATGTTTCCTGGACCTCTTGCTTTATTTCTTGCTTCTTGGATTAATTGCCTTGTTCCTTTCCTTCCTGGACTCATTGATTTAGTCCCTTACCCTGCTGGATTTCTTGTTTTGGCAGCCATGGTGCTCACAGCTTTGTGCTAGACTAGTTGCAGCCAGAGGCTGCTGAAGGTACGTGTGTACGTGTGTCGCCACTTTGCTCTGGGACCTGCCAGAGATGTAGGAGTGTTTGGGAACATTTGGAGCAATAAAGGGGTGGGTTGAACTGTCAGCTGACTACGTTCCCTTTGTGCCAGGTCCCAGGTCATCACAGGAGGCATTTTTAAGGACAGACTGGAGAGCCATTTGTCTGAAATGGTATGCTTGAACAAGGGGTTGACTAGAAGACCTCCAAGGTCCCTTCCAACTCTGCAGTTCTGTTATTCAGGTAAATATTCTCCTTTATTGCTACCTCTTTCCTTTCTAGGCAGGACTCAGGCCCACAAGATGTCAGTAGCAGACTGAGAACAGCAAAGGGCAAACAGAACTGCCCACTGTCAAAATCTCCAGAGTGTCAGTGCTGCTGACTCAGAAGGCAACATGTAGCATTGAAAACCAGCAACAGTGTGATTCATTATTGATAATCTGTGGGCATGGAAGATTTGAGAGCACCAGTGTGCAGCTGGTTTGGGCAGCCGGTGCAGCTGGCAGGGAGGCTGCATGGTCCTAAGTAATAGAAACTCTGTCCTATAAAACCTCTAGCAAGGAGATTAGGCCAGATGTTCCAGGGGTGAGAGTGGACCAAGGATCCCTTCAGGGCCAACTCGTCACACTAGATGTGCCTTGCACCCTGGGGACCACATTTTAGCATACATTGATGATTGCTCTCTCTCTCTCTCTCTCTCTCCTCTCTCTCTCTCTCTCTCTCTCTCTCTCTCTCTCTCTCTCTCTCTCTCTCTCTCTCTCTCTCTCTCTCTCTCTCTCTCTCTCTCTCTCTCATATTAGGGATTCCCTTGCCCGTGCTTTGAATTTAGACCCAGTGGAATTCATTCTTTTGATTTCCTGCTATGTTTTGTGTCAGATTGGACTCTGAAAGTAAATACATTTGGCAGAAATAGCGAAAATTTTGGCATACTTGAAGGATCGCTCGAGTGAACAATATGTGATTATATTATATTATTATATTATTATTATTTATTTAATTTCTATGCCGCCCTATTCCGGAGAACTCAGGGCGGCTCACAAATTTAAGAATTTAAGACTAGAAATAGTGGATAGACTATAGATAAGAGAAACTCCAATCAAATAAAATGTATCAGGCGTATAGTTGAGGCTTGACGTGAGGAGGAGGAATGTTTACCAAATCAGACGTTTACAAAGACTAATACTTAATGTTGTACTTTATGTTCTATGATGATTGCTTCTTAATATGATCTTATGTTTGATGTTGATTGCTTTAATAACAAATTTAAAAAAAAAAAATAAGGCTGGCCCTCTCCACCTCGGTGTCTTAACCAAGGAACCTCCGTCTGTCCAATCCATCCCGCTGCAAGATTGTTACAGCTCCTCCTACTTCCTATTGATGTGTCAGCCAGCAACATAGCCAAAGGGCAGAGAGGCAGCTCTGAACAAAATGAATTTTTGGAAACAATGAATAGGCAAGATAACAAACAATAAAGGAAGGTCGCTGAATAAAATGCAATTTCCTGCCCTCACCCACTTCAGAGGCTGCCTGTTAGTAAAATATGAGTCAACCATTTTTTAAAAAAACATACCAAAGATATGATGGTTATTAAGAAAAGGATCTCCTTCTGAATTACTGCCTTGTCATGGCAAAGGGGCTTGCCTAACTCAATGAAGCTATGAGCTATGCCATGCAGGGCCACCCCAGATGGTGGACTGCAAGGCGATCAAACCGGTCAGTCCTAAAGGAGATCAACCCTGACTGCTCTTTAGAAGGCCAGATCCTGAAGTTGAAACTCAAGTACTTTGACCACCTAATAAGAAGGAAGGACTCCCTGGAGAAGACCCTGATGCTAGGAAAGATGGAGGGCAATAGAAGGAGGGGATGACAGAGAATGAGGTGGCTGGATGGAGTCACTGAAGCAGGAGGTGTGAGCTTAAATGGACTCCAGAAGATGGTAGAGGACAGGAAGGCCTGGAGGAACATTGTCCATGGGGTCATGATGGGTCGGACACGACTTTGCAACTAACAACAAAGAAAAGGATTGGCATGGCAGCTCATAAGCGAACATCCAAGAACATTTCACAGGCTAAAGAGGAAAACTGATTCTAGTTGAGTCCACATCTACCTCATTACTCTGCAAAATTTGAACTGCTTCTGTTTATATTCCCTGGGAGCTTGGAACAATCCTGAATGATCTTCAGTCATATGAACCTGAACCTCCATCCCTAACCATCCATGGTGACTTCTTTTCTGGAGCTTATAGAGCACCATTCAGAGCCAGCCATAAAATTTATAGTTGTGTCAATTGTCAAAACTGAACTAACTCAGAGTCCTTTCGGGTAAAAATCTCTCCTGGTTCAACAACAATGTCAGGAGCATGAGAAGCATTCTGCTCATCTCAGCAAATTGCCTGCTGATTACTTCACCCTTTGTGAAACCTGAGCACTTTCTCAGATACTCCTTTTCATTTCCTCACACATATTATATGGCTTCCAGCAACTGAGGAATAGAAGACACCAAATCTATCTTTGAAGGCCCATCCCATCCTTCTTCCTCCTTTCTAGCATCTCTTACAATAAACAAATTCCTTACGATACGAGTCATTGGTTGCATTTGCATAGCACCAGAGGTTGCTGGGAGGAACGGCTCACCAGAAGTTGAAGAGAACTGGGACTTGTCCATTGGATCCAGCTAGCCTGAATCACTGGTTGCATTTATGTTGCATTTGCATAGCACCAGAGGCTGCTGGGAAGAATGGCTCAACACAGATTGAAGAGAACTGCGAGTGACTGATGAGGGATGAAAGTAGGACATGCTGAGAAGAGACTACTCCTATTAATTAACATTGATTATGAATGAAATTAACTCAAAATTAATTTTATAGGAAACTTTTACCTCAGGATCTCTGGTTAGGGGCTATAAAAGATTGCACTAGTAATGGGATGAAGTCAATTCAGAAGCGCAAACGAACAATAGGCGATAGACTAGATACAGTAGATAGACCATATATAAGAGAAACACCAATCAAACAAAATGTATTCGGAGTATACTTGAAGATGGAAGGGGGGAGGGAAGAACGTTTACTAAAACAGATGTTTACAAAGATTAATACCTAATGTTGTATGCTATGCTCTAGGATGATTGCTTAGCAATAGGATCTTATGTTTAATGTTGATCACATTAATATTGAACCAGATAAGAGAAACACCAATCAAACAAAGTGTAACAGGAGTATAGTTGAGGCTAGACGCGAGGAGTGGGAAAAAGGCTTACTAACGCAGACGTTTTCAAAGACTAATGCATAGCATTGTATATCAGGTGCCAGGATGATTACTGCATAATATGTTTTTATGTTCAATGTTGATTGTTTTAATAAAAAATTTTTTTTATAAAAAAAATTAATTTTAGACCTTTGCCTAAGCCGTGTTTTAGAGTGCATTTCTCCTCTGGTGTATCATACAAAATATCAATTTGCCTTTGATTTAAGAACATCTGATTAAATCACGTGGGGGCAATGTTTGTGGCTGCCAACATTGCATGTGTTATGTATTGATATCAAGGGTTAATGTGTTTTGTTTTAAATGTGTCTCCAACTGTTTTGGAGGGAAAGTCAAGTTTCCGTTTGAGCGGGAAAACAGCTTATGATTTGACTGGTCGCCTCCTAGAGACGGCAAGTATAAATAGCTGTCATGCTGTCGGTTAAGTTCAGTTCTGTTTCTGCTGCAATAAATCTTGTTGTATTAAGCCGGTCTGGTTAATGCCTCCAAAAACCCACTACACCAGACATGTCAAACACAAGGCCTGGGGGCCGGATGCGGCCTGCAAAGTGGTTTCATGTGGCCCGTGAAGCCATCCTGGAAACATTGAGGGAATGGCCCCCACTGCCTTGGCCCTGGCCCAGGCCAGCCAGGAGCCAATGTACAATTTTGTGGTGGCCACCTATGCTGAAACGCATTCAGTCTTAGCTCCACAAGGCCATCTGGAAACAGCGAGGAACCAGCCCCTACCGTGTCAGCCCCGCCCCCGGGTGCATGCTGGTGAAGTGTCACCCTTTGTGAGGAATGAAGAAATGCACCATCGCCTGGAAATGGCCAGCAAATGGCCCTTGCCTACTTCATATATCCAGCTTGATGGGCTCCGGCGGAGGGGTTTCAACAGGCAGTGAGGTTCCTCCAGTGGACCATGCCTTGGCACTTGCCCTGGTCCCACCCCCTTCTGCCAGAGACCCTCAGATCTGTCCCACTCCTTCCCAGGCCCCCATAAGCACCCTTGACACGAATGATGTAGAGCTGGCCATGCCCACCCAATAGGCCACACCCACTCCAGCCACACCCACCCAGTAGGCCACATCCACCCTGGCCACACCTGGCCCCCCGAGGGCAACCGCAATGCAGATGTGGCCCTCAATGAAATTGAGTTTGACACTCCTGCACTACACAATAGCATGGATGATAGGTTTGGGGAAGAGCGTCCCTGTGGGCCCAGTTCCTTTCCATTGAACCTGGATGCTCACCTCCCTTCAGTCTAAATTCAGCTGTGGTTGCGTGAGAAGAGCTGTGAGTGCACACCACTCTCTGGAGTTATAAGAAGAACCTGTCTCTCTAGCTCTTTGCCACTGTGTGTTGATGGCCTGTTCCAAGAGTGAGTTGTTGATCCTGGAGGTGAGCCAATTTGCCGATGTCCAATTCACTCTGAATTTACCCTTTGAGATTGGAAGGCGGCAAGAATTGATTTGAACTGACTGGAGATTCGATCTGATAAAAGAGTCAGGAAAAAGTTATAACGGAGATACACATCAAAATTAACGCAGCTGCTTTGTGCTTGCTAAGATGGGATGAAAACACCTAAGTTGGTAGACTCTTTAGAGGACATTAACCACGTCCAATTTCAGCTGAGTATTCAAATAACCTCAACAACACTTGTTGTTGTTGTTGTTTTCTTTGTTTTTAATAAAACTTTTCTACAGATAAAGATACAGGATCTGACAAGACAGAGAAAGTCACGATAGTGGAACTACAAGTGACAGGCCTAGAAAATGATTTGGAAGAGGAGGCTGTCTGGATGTGTGAAAGAAAATGACTGGAGTCTTAAAAATTAAAAGGGAAATGCAAATGATAAACTGGGAGAATGACCTGGGAAATGTTTTCTAACTGGATTTACAAAAGAGGCTTGTTGATGCTCTGTAGAATATGAGACATGAAAGCCAGTTTGGTCTCATGGTCAAAGACCCAGGCTAAAAACTGGGAGCCTGGGAATTCTAGCCACGCCTTAGGCATGAAAGCAGACTGGGTGACTTTGGGCTAATCACCAGGCGATGGTGAGTTCTAGTCCTGCCTTAGTCATGAAAGACAACAGGGTCCCTCTCTCTCAGCCCAACCCACCTCACAGAGTTGTTAAGAAGGGAAATAGGAGGATGAAAGTGTGTTCACTACCTTAAGTTATTTGTAAAAATAATACAAGTGGGTTATAAGTAAATAAATATATCTGGTTTATTTGCCCAACTTTTTTTTTCTTTTTTTTTAGCAATGTTCCAGCAATCTTTAGGGAGTTTTTGTTGATACCAGGATTGAAAAGTTATTGTTTTATGGATTTGCTTATAAATAAAGGATGGGATTAGGGGTGGAGAGGTATCTGTTTATAACTTTATAGAGCACAAAGAATTTCTAAGTTTGCTTATACTTGTTTCGATAAAAGTTGAACGTTGTTTCTTTTTTTCTATTTTTTCTTTATTATATTCCTTTTTTTCTTCTGTCTTTTTTATTCTTTATTCTTTATTCTTTATTCTCTATTCTTTATTCTTTTTTTATTTTTATTCTTTTTTTTCTTTTACCTTTCTTTAAGTTTAGTTTGTATTAGTTCTTGCTATTGTAATCAAAATTCTTAGTGCGAATTGTGTTTGGAATATCTGTAAAGAAAGATATGAGGAAAGAACAGCACAATAACTCTGAAATTGCAGGGATGAAACTGAAATCTGCAACAATACTTGAGGTTCTACAGAGCTAGAAGAAGCATGAAACCTTCTACAGGTTTTCAGCTGCTTCGGAGGGATCTGAAAACGATTAGGATTCAGGGGTGTTTTGATAGAAACTCTTTGATTCGAATCTAAAAATTTGCAGGGTCTTCATGGATCAGGCTTCCCGCATATTCAGAAACCCTTGTATATCTGGTCTTTGCGTGAATCATTTTAACATTCCAATAACGCTGTCCTTGCAAGCAAATCAATGTTCCTAAGAATCAAGAAAATGAGTGGAACAGCTTCAAAGCACTCAGACAACAGAACAAATAAAAGTGGAACAGGAAAGAACAGAGAAAAAGTAAGAAAAGATGTAAGTCAATAATTTAAGAGGCAGCTGATCCTACCCAAGGCTCTGCTGACTTGGAACTGCATGAGGGTAGTCCAGTACAAGAAAGTCAAACTTAAAATCATTTGATCAACTCTCCTCTTCCCAAAAGGAATTTAAATCATTGAAAAGAGGGAAGGAAAAACTCATTACCTCTTTCTAAAAGCCATATTGAAGCAGTGGGGTAGTTTTCCATAGTATTACAATCATATATAAAGAAAGAGATAAATGGATGGATGATAGATAGATAGACAGACAGACAGACAGACAGACAGACAGACAGGGAGGGGGGATGGATGGACGGATGGACGGATGGACGGATGGACGGATAGACGGATAGACGGATAGACAGATAGACAGATAGACAGATGGACGGATGGACGGATGGACAGATGGATGGACGGATGACAGATGGACAGACGGATGGACGGACGGATGGACGAATGGACGGACAGACAGACATACAGACAGACAGATAGATAGAGGGTTGGAGGGATAGATAGATAGGGATGCGGGGAGAGAGATAAATAGATAAATAAATAGGATAGAAATGAAAGAGATATTCTCAGATATAAAATCTATCTCTTGCTTCTTCTTTTCTCATGAATGCAATAACAAAAAAAACCCTAACAAATTATTATTGCCAATGTGACAAAAATGTGTGTTCAAAAAAACCCTACACTAATGCAGAATCAGGTGCTCATGAAGAAGATTTTTTTTTCTTTTAAGAGAGAACTAATACTCTGTCCAATCAGTTTATGAACAGGTGATGTTTTATTTGAGCTACTTTCTATATCAATTGTTTCCTGAATGGATGAGCTTTGTCGCATTCCATCCATGTTGCAATAATATCATAATGTCCAAAATTCACAGCCTTCATATTTTGTTATCTTTGGATATAGAGACAAGCGACTTCCTTGATATCTGTTTAAACTCTTGATGCAACTACTTCTTTTCTCTGTATGGTCTTTCAAAAGTTCCTCATTGATGAAAGAATTACAATTTTCTGGGAAGTTCTTATTATAAATGAAACCCAACAAATTCTCATTTATTTTTGGCAACCGAATTCCCTCTGTGGAATACACCACACTCGATTAGTTTGGGTTGGAGCTGTTAAAAGATGAGAATGCTAAAAAAGAAAGAAAAAAGAAAGAAAAACTTTGATATAGAACCTTAATTTCATGCCACAAATATAGTTGAATACCATGGGGACTCAAGTCCAGGTTAGCATTCTAAAATAAACTGTATCTAAATGGATTTCTCAAGTCACCAGGTATTCTCACATGTTGATAAAATCTTATTTAGAAAGAAAAGAAAAAGAATTCATTTCTACAACCAGCTAAGGATTTTTTTTCCTGAGTACATTTTAGATATCAGGAGATGAATCTGTGGGTTTACAAGCATAGAACAAGTATTTTGCCCCAGATTTCCAAAAGGGATGTTTTGTTTACTAATGTTATGTAGTATGGCTTTCCAGACTCCTGGCAATATTTTCCCATAGCCATCCACTCTACAAATGAATGACACTGTTTGCAACTGTCTCTTGCACGGCCTTCTCGAGAAATTTACCTTCCACACACAAGAAGCAGAGTTTTTTACATTTATCCCGGATGTCTTCATTTTGGCAAAATATATTGATAGCAATAACTTTCTTACAGAGTTGGGGCAAATTTCATTGAACTTTTCAATGTCTTTTTGTTACCTCACTTTCAAGTATCTGAGAAGTAGAGAAGTAAAGATTTCATTTGTAGAAACATGAACAAATGCCAGTGTTTTCATAAAAGAAGAAAGGAGAAGAGATATTACCGGAGGAAAGATTTTAATACTAACACTGGGGAAAATTATTTATTTTGTTCAACTAATTTCCAGCCAGCTCAGTTTCAGGAAATGACTTCAAATAATTAAAAATAGAACCCAAGTTCTAAAGGAATAAGATACTTTTCTTAAGGGCTTGCTTGAAGATGAGTGAGGTCCAAACTCACTCTATTGTGTAGAGGCAATGGCAGAGAAGGCCCACTTCTTGTCTCTTGATTCACAACATTGCAAACTGAAGTTGGCAAAATTTTCTTCTTAGTAGACATGTCTCTATGATCACTTCAGAAACTGCAACATCCAATTCTGTGTAAGAGGAGGTGCAGCTACAAGTAGCCCTTGACTGTTGCTAAATGACAGTTGTTAGGTGAATTTTGCCTCATTTTACAATCTTGCCATAGTTGTTACATGAATAACTGAAATTGCTAAGTTAGTAACACAGTTGTTAAGTGAATCTGGTTTTCCTATTGACTTTGTTTGTCAGAAGTCGCAAAGGGTGATCACATGACCCCGGGATGCTGTGACCATCATAAATATGAGTCAGTTGCCAAGCACCTAAATTTTGGTCACGTGACCCTTGAGATGTTGCATGCTCATAAGTGAAAAAATGGTCTTAAGTCACTTTTTTCAGGGCTGTTGTAACTTTGAACAGTCATTAAACAAACCCTTGTAAATTGAAGACTACCTGTACTATGTGAGATAGATGGTCCTCAGAAAACTAGATCATCTGCCACATAGGGTGTCAACGCTGCTAACATCGGATGTTTTTGCATTGACAACAGATGGACATGTAGCCGTTATCTTCCTTTCGCTTTTAGAGTTAGCCGATGCTGGGGAGGGGGGATGTGGATGAGAGTCCAGTTAGTCATAACAACACTGAGCCTAGCATGAGAATCAAGGTTATTGAAATCAGAGATGATAAAAATTTGGCGGACTGGAGAGCTGGAGAGGAAGCCCACGCTTCAAGCTAATTGGGGAATGTGATTTATGACTGTTAATTAGAGGAGAGAATTGTGCTTTGATACTAGGTGCTCAGGGGAGGAGAATTCAGTTTTTGGCTTCGATTATGTTAGTGCCGATGTTATACTACTCGAATAAAGATTCTTTAAGGTAAACAATGCCTCGAAGTTCTTTGAAGACACTCCATCTGTCAGAACCATGAGATAGGGTTTTATAAATCATGAAAACCCAACGTCTATGAAATAGTCACAGAGAATCTTGTCAATGTTACCAAGCTACAAAATGCAGCATTAAAAAGAAACAGAAACTAAAAATGGAAAAAAGAGAGAGCAAACTTCTAAATTACATAAGGATAAAATTTCCAGAGCATTTCTTGGTGGAATAATGACCTTTGTCTCTAACTTCTACATTAAAATTACTTTGTTCCATTTCAAGCCATCCAGATAAGTATGGGGGTAATTATTCCATCAGTCTCCATCAGATATTGATAATATCCAATTGCAGGGAATTACGGAGCCTTGAAGTTAGCAACTACTATTAAAATCCCATTTTTACTCATTTGGCTTCTACATATATTATCAGCAGAGAGTGTCACAAACTTTAATTCTTGGATATACAGCAACCTCAAGACACATGTTGCCATCAAGCAAATTCTTCTTAAACAATTCCTTTATAACATTAGAATTGTAAGATTGGAAGGACCTTGGAAGTCTTCTAGTTCAACCCCCTGCTCAAGGCTAGAGACACGCATGCCATCGCCCCAGTCCTAGGCCTTCAGCTGGGTTTTATAAAACCTTTTCGCTTTAGGCCTCTGCCGCCATGTGCAAAAAAAAAAGGTTCAATCAATCAATCAATTTCAACTTCTCGCGGGGAAAAAGAAAGATCTCACAAAGTTGGAATTGATTGATTGAACTTTTTAGTCCCACCCAGTCTGCCGTGACCACCGCAGCCACGCCCACCCAATGGGCCACACCCACCCAATGGGCCATGCCCACCTGGCACCCGACGATACATAAGTGGGTTTTGGGTTGCAGTTTGGGCACTCGGTCTCTAAAAGGCTCGCCATCACTGCCCTATACCATCCCAATCAAACTGTTGTCCAGTCTGAAAACTTCTAGTGATGGTATACCCACAATTCTGGGAGACAAACCGTTCCATTGATTGTTTTCACTATCAGGAAATTTCTTCTAATGTCAGTGGCCAGCTTATGCTTGCTTGTGCTTCACTGCTATGTGGTGACAGACTGGGGTGAAGTGTGGGGTGGGGGGAATGTAAAAGGGAAGGCTTGAGGGAAAATGAAAGTAAGTGCTGTATCTCCTCCAGATGCTGCTTCAAGGTTACCCAGCATATCAGCTGCATCCCAAACTCTGCTTGGACTGTTATGAAAACATCTTGTCCTAACCTGACAAGGGTTGCACAGGAATGAGTGATGGGAGGTAGCTAAGGGAGGGAAAAAGTGAACTTAGGGATTCTGGCACATGATTTTCAGTTCTAGCTTTGCATTACTGCAATACACTTGACTTCTAATAAAACTATATCTTTCTCAATTTGTTGTTAGTTGCGAAGTCATGTCTGACCCATCGTGACCCCATGGGCAACGTTCCTCCAGGCCTTCCTGTCCTCTACCATCTTCTGGAGTCCATTGAAGGTCATGCCTACTGCTTCAGTGACTCCATCCAGCCACCTCATTCTCTGTCGTCCCCTTCTTCTATTGCCCTCCATCTTCCCCAGCATTAGGCTCTTCTCCAGTGAGCCCTTCCTTCTTGTTAGATGGCCAAAGTATTTCTGGTATTCTTTCTCAATAAATGGAGCCAAAGATAATTTCTGTTTAGAGGTTTAAGTGGTGGCAGGCTGGACATCTTACCTCTAGGTTGGACTTCTCTTCAATAAAGCTTCCACCCATTACTTCTTGTCCTGTCCTCTGGTGCTTTAGTTATATCAATTTGATTGGTAATAGCTAAACTGAACTTCATCTCTTCCTCCTCATCTGGAACAATCAACAAATATTTTTTCTTAGAACAATGTTCATCAACACTATGGAATAAATGACCATGTGCCCTTGGAGGGAAATGAAGATGCTTGGAAGATGCTATTCATCTCTTCCTCTTCTCTTCACAACTAAGAAATGTTGGATACCAGCTAGGAGCATCTGAGCTAGAAAGTGCATTTTCTCCTTCCTGGGAGAGAAACAGTTCATTTATCTTCATACAAACAAATGTGCCTAGTATGATCCAGTGATTAGAACACGTGAACCATGGCATTCCTGGGTCATTTTATCTCAGTCTGTTACAAAGTTATTATTGTAAGAATAAAAGGAGATGGATTTGACGGAAGCTGCCTTGAGCTCTTTAGATAAAAAGGTATGATGTGAATCTAAGAAAAAAAGAACACTTAACACATCTGTTCTCATTTTCCATTTCATGATGGCATTGTTCCACTTCTTGGGGCTACTGTAATGTATAAATATACATCTTTATATTTTTATTTATTTTAAATTGTAAAAAAAAAATAAATGCTGTGTTATACCTGGTGGTGCAAAAGGTAAATGTAGCTCTTGAAAAAAAAAATGGCTATCATGCAGTGAAGATTATCAATTCTTCTGCTCAGTGACTGAAATATCTGATTAGAGGCAGGAACAGGTGCCAGAGAAGACAGAGGCTGTATTCCTAAATGCTGATAAACAGATGTCCTAATGAACAAGCAGCATTACATCCAAGACCTGAAACTTAATCAAGGATTGTGGGGGGGAGAGATTCCACACTCTTCCTGATGACTATGCTAAAGGATGGGAAGTAGATTAATGAAGAAATGCTTAATGTTTGCCAGCAATGGTTTGATCCCTGAAGTTGGCAAGCCTCGTCCTTATAACTGTTTCAGAAACTGCAACAGAAAGGAAATAAGCACAACAGTCAAAAAATGGTTGAGTTATTAATTTCTGAAAAAGGGATGCAGCTGCTTAAAAGGTGTGTTTACCTGCTGGGTAAAATTAATAGGTGGGACATGGTGGAATGCCAGAAGTAAGTAAGTAAGTAAGTAAGTAAGTAAGTAAGTAAGTAAGTAAGTAAGTAAGTAAGTAAGTAAGTAAGTAGGTAAGTAGGTAGGTAGGTAGGAAGGAAGGAAGGAAGGAAGGAAGGAAGGAAGGAAGGAAGGAAGGAAGGAAGGAAGGATGGATTCAGGTAGATGAAACTGCATTAGCCACCTACACAGATGCCCTGCAGAAGAGCATTGTAGAGGGAGAACAGCTATTATAGCCCTTTTGGAACTGTTGTTATATTATTGTTGCTCTTTGTATACGTGTTCAAAGTCTTTTCAGAGTGAAGCAATATATACGTTTTGAAGGTAAAACAAACAAACAAGTACACAATTTTAAGTTTACCTTTGCATTCTGTAGGTGGAAGTGCAAGAGGAGGAACAGATATTTTAGCAAATATAAAAGAAAAAAAAACGATTCCCCAATCTCTTTTGTCTGTACAAATAAAAGCAGGCAAACAACAAAGAAATACCTTTATCTCGTTCACCCTCGGCATTTCATGCCATTCTCCTTTGTACATTTTCCAACAAACAGAATCACACACACCAAACTTCCTTTCAATCGCTGGCAGGTTTTTCATCACCCTTTGGATAGGCTTCACAACCTGAGTCCCAAAGGTTTTAGAACTTTGGTTTAAAGCAGTATATTTCCGATGAAGGCTTGACCCAAACAGTGCTTTTGAAGTCATGAGTGTATAGATTTCTTCTGTTTTGCTGAAAGTCTGTTTTGGATCAGGCATTCCACGAAGAGGAAGTGAGACTTTACGTTATTTTCCACTGTTCTTTCTTTGAATTTGTCCACAGGAACCAGGGCTGATAATTCCAAGGTGATGACCCCTCAAAGCCTTCAGAGAGAGCTCCCCATCAAAAAAGATACAAACAATGCCTTAGCGGAACATTGCTGAGAGATGAAAAGAAAGTCCCAGGTCTCTCGGAAAGTCAGATTGTGACGTGGCAACTGTAGCCCACAGATATTCAATATTTCTCTGAGTGGCCTACCAGAAACAGAACATAAGAACATAAGAAGAGCCATGCTGAATCAGGCCAAAGCCCATCGAGTCCAGCCTTCTGTGTCACACAGTGGCCCACCCATTGTACATGGGGATCTTGAGCAGAAAGAGAAGGCAAAACCTCCCTTTCCCTTGACCCCCAACAAATGGTACTCAAGGGAATCCTGCCTGCCTCAACCAACATAGAGGCGGCACATGGACATCCGTTTTAATAACCACCGATACACTTGGCATCCATGAATCTATCTAGCCCTGCCTTGAAGCTGCCAAGGCTGACAGCTGTCACGACCCCTTCTGGAAGTGAATTCCATAAACCAACGACCCTCTGGGTGAAGAAATATTTCCCTTTATTTGTCCTCACTTTCTTAGCTATGAGTTTTAGGGAGTGCCCCCTTGTCCTGGTATTGTGTGATAGAGAAAAGAATTTTTCTCTATCCACCTTTTCTATCCCATGCATGATTTTATACACTTCGATCAAGTCACCCCTTAGAATTTCAGCATTCTCTGAAAAACCAGAGAGAGAATTCTGATTTAGCTCTGAGGTCTTTAAAGAAAGTCTTTAAAATAATCTGAAGAATTCAATTGTTACCAATAAGAAGAGAAAAATTGTAGCTGTTCTGTCCCAGCCTATGTACATCCTTGTTACTTCACAAAGACAACCCCTCTTTTAACAGTAGACTGGAAAATAAATCCTTTTTATTTGAGTTACAGACCTGATAATTGTCCCAGAAAAATGAAAGCAACAGAACACTTTTTTTAAATAACATTTTTTATTATTTGATATCCATTTGTACATGTAAACAAAGAAGAGAAAAAAAATAATTTCAAGTTAAAGCCATTCAGCTCTATACAATCATTTTAAATTTGTAGACCTTCTTCATTCCATATATCCAAGTTTAACTATGAACCAACTACATTTTAAACATTTTAACTTTCACTTCTTTTCAGATCAATCCATTGGACATCAAACAAACAAGTCATCTTATTAATGTTAATAATTTCCATGTTGATATACCCATCCCTTCAACAAGTACATTCTTAGTCTATTTGATATATATCTTCCAATAATCAGTAGATATATATTTGTATATGTAAACCAGGGGAAAATTCAAGCTAACTGCTATCCAACTTAATACAATCGATTTAAATTTGTAAACATTCTTCACTCCTTATGTCAAGATTTAACTATAAGCCAGATACATTTTCTTTGATTGGTGTTTCTCTTGTATGTAGTCTATCCACTGTTTCCAGTCTATCATATATTGTTCATGGAGACCTTGTCCAAAAGCAAAACAGAGCACAAGTCAAAGAGGAAATAACTCACAAGCAAAATAAACAGACCATGATCTTTTGACACTGAAGTTCTTTGCAAACGGTTGCCTCCAGCAACCAGCCCTGCCCATACATTCCCTTTTTGTTACGCAGCCCCCAAGGCGTGGCTTCTCACTGCTTTCTCCTCCTCCCCTGGAGTCGCCCCATTGCCTCCCTCTGTCCTACTTGTGTGACCTATCTACGTTTACTAGCATCTCTGAGGTCTTCCAGCTGTGCTTCCTCCAACTCAGCTTCCCAGCACACCTTGCTCTCAGCTTGATCACGAGTGGAAGGACCAGCCTCCTCATCCGTCTGTAAGTCCTGCAGCTCATCAGAGCCTCCCTCTGACTCTGATGGCTCTCCAGGCCCCCCTTCTCCTCCTCCTCTGATTCCCCAGACTCAACTACCAGGATCACAGGCTGGCATGGAATCACAACACTAGCTCAGGGTTGAACTGTGGGATTCAGCTGTGGAGGTAACACCTAGCTGGGTAATGAAATGTCTCCAAGAAACAAGCAAGTGTTAGAGACCATCAAGAACCCCAGAATTCAATTGTGGAGTTTGTTAGTTCCTCTGTGAGAAGAGTTGATCCTTCTAATAGCCACGTACCACAAAATTTCATTTAGACCGGGATCCAGCCATTCAGGAAACAGAACAATTCAGAGGTCAGTGTTTCAGTGTGGTTCATATTGAAATCAGTCTCCCCAAGGTCAAAGAGGTGTACTTCTAAATAACTGTTAGGGGAAATACTGAAAAGATCACAGGGGACTTTTTACCTTGATAAAGAAAATGGATGATTTTATTATTATGGTTCGTCACACAATCAGCCAGATGTGCAGACTGGATTTGGCATTTTTATCTACCTGTTGAGTCCTTTCCAATGACCTGGACAGGCAGATGTGGATGTTTGATGGTGTTATACATATCATCACAGAATGGAAGCTGTTCCAAGTAAAGCTTGCCTTTTTGCAAAGGACTGATAGTGAATTTATATTATTTTTATAGGAGATACATAGCAGTTTCCAGAAAAAAATCAGTGCAGTGGCACTAGGCTTATTCAGTTTCTGTTTTTAAGGAAATTTCAATAGTTTGTGTTTGGCGTAGAATTTGGATAGATTTTGCACTCATAATTTCTTCTTGCACCTGTCTGTTTGGATGGACTGCTTGTACCTCAAAAGACTGAGTATTTATCACATAGTTCTTTAAAGTCCTGATACATCATGGCCACTAGGAAAAGACCTGGGTTGGGCTAGGCCAGGGGTAGGCAACCTTGGCTCTTTTATGACTCAGAATTCCTGAGCCAGCATGGCTCAGCTTGGAAGCCTCTCCCTTTCCCCTCAGCATGGCTGGCTCAGGAACTCTGGGAGTTGAAGTCCACGAGTCATAAAAGAGCCAAGGTTGCCTACCTCTGGCCTAGGCCTAGGCCGCTTCATGACTGGTGGACTTCAACTCCCAGAATTCCTGAGCCAGCATGGCTAAGCTTGGAAACCTCTCCATTTCCCCTCAGCATAGCTGGCTCAGGAACTCTGGGAGTTGAAGTCCATGAGTCATAAAAGAGCCAAGGTTGCCTACCTCTGGCCTAGGCCTAGGCCGCTTCATGACTGGTGGACTTCAACTCCCAGAATTCCTGAGCCAGCCTGGCTCAGCTTGGAAACCTCTCCCTTTCCCCTCAGCATGGCTGGCTCAGGAACTCTGGGAGTTGAAGTCCACGAGTCATAAAAGATCCAAGGTTGCCTACCTCTGGCCTAGGCCTAGGCCGCTTCATGACTCGTGGACTTCAATTCCCAGAATTCCTGAGCCAGCATGGCTAAGCTTGGAAACCTCTCCATTTCCCCTCAGCATAGCTGGCTCAGGAACTCTGGGAGTTGAAGTCCACGAGTCATAAAAGATCCAAGGTTGCCTACCCCTGGGCTAGGCTGCAAAGAGGTTTTGGCCTACTAATTCTACAGCAAAGTGGTGTAGGAAAGCTATTTATACTTCACTGAAATAAAGGAAGCCATCATTAAAAAGGGGAGGAAAAAGGGGCGCTGATTTTCCACCTGTAGTAATTTCAATAATAATCAGCACTTTATAGTTTTCAAAGAAAGAATCCATCCATTTGGGGGGCATGCAGGATTCTTCCAATTTCAGCTGTCCCTCTGAATCTAGTGCCAATCGTTAACAGCAGGTTCACTTTTAATGACAGCTGTTTTCAGCGAGTGGAATTAATTTCTGGGTTAGCTCCTTCTCCTCATCAGCAGTTGAAAGTAATGGTAATATCCAGATCGCTAATGTCCCAATTTTCTTTTCTTTTTTTCTCTTTTTCCTCCTAATTAAATTTCAAAATTCCACCCTGTCTTCTGTGAAAGAAAGAGAACATGAATTATTAAATCCTCCTGAATGAAACATTCAACATTTGTTTCAATGCTACAGACATTTTATGGGATTAAAACACAGGAAGGTCATAATGAATTAATATTTGCAAAAGAACATTGCCTTGTGAAACTATGAAACTCCACCCCAATGGTACTTCATAAAAGGGGCTTGGATCTGGTAGAGATATACTATTGTAGTAGATCTTCACCTAAGGAAAATTACCATCGTAAGTAGAAACAATAAGGATCCTAAATAGAAATTTCATATTCTTCTTGTAGAACTAGTGGAGGCAACGTTACTCAATCCCTCCAAAGGGAAAATAAGCATTTGTGCTTCACATGTCTTCAATAGCCATTTGGCAATACTTTGTGCAGTTTCTGGAAAAGCAATGTGTCCTTTGTTGGATGCTCTTTCAATAATCATACTTACCATCTGTTCCTCTACAATATGAAAATTTTTGATGATAAGTACCATAGAAGATGACAGAGGCTGAGCCTGTGGGAGTGGTTAAACATGTCACCAGTCTCAAGTCAATGTGTACCCACAAGAGACCTACGTCCAGGCCACCTTGAATTCTGTTTACTCTTATCTATTGCCAATTTGCTTTGACTGTTAGTAGTTCAGATTTTTGTAGAGAAGATTGACATACAATAAAACTTTTAGTCATTTGTACAGCCTGGACTCCTGATTTCCTGTGCTTGACAGGTACTCAAATTGCTTTGTATCCCAGATTAGCTAGTTAGCTAGTTAGGTAGTCTTAAATTGGACCAGTTCTTGGGAACTGCATATTTAAATACTGTCTGTTTTCACCTGTTCCCAGAGATAATTTGAAATTCCCTTCTACTCTTTTATCTTTTGTCTTCTTCTATTTCACTCAATCTTGACAAGCATAGTTGTTTTTTCTACTCCAGTCATCCCATTGCACATAAACCCACAGTGTCAGCCTTAATTTGCTCCAGGACTGATTGATTGTTTCTTCTTACAGTCTGCGGTACTCTTAATAACTTTCTCAAAGTCCATAATTCAAAAGTGTCTATCTTCTTTCTCCTGCTTTTTCTCCCGCCCAGATTTTACAGCTGCAGATTAAAACTGGAAAAACACTGCTTGAGTGAGGGTGATATTTACGCTAATTGAAATGTCCTTAGTATTTAGGATTCTCTTTTAAATTTTCCATTACCTTGGAAATCATCTACCATAGCAATCATCATTTTTTCCCCTCAATCTTGATCTAGTCTTGCAGCCTGAAAAGAAAAGAAGTCTACAACTTTCACCTTTTTGCGTTTGGTAGAACACGTGCTTTTGCTTATAATTCTTTTTTACCTGCTGCTGTGAACTGCCTAGGACAGTGATGGTGAACCTTTTAGAGACCGAGTGCCCAAAAACTGCCCCCCCACCCCTGTCCCCGCTCCGGTCTGCCTGCTGGGACACCCACCACCTCCACGACCTGCCACAGATCACCCAGGCAGCCCAGCAGTGCCATGGTGGCCACACCCTCTGCCCATGCCCCACAGCATCATCTGCGCATGACGGGGCACAAGAGCAGAGTTTTGTCCCCGCTGCCCGGCTACCATGTCCTTGGCTGCGCTGCTTCGTGTGGGCCGTGCCTGGGGGTAACTCTCCTCCAGGGGGCTGCTGGTGAGGAGGGGGCCATGGGAGGAGGCGGGGCTGGGGTGACTGTGTGTGTGCCCACAGAGGACTCCGAGTGCCGCCTCTGGCACGCGTGCCATAGGTTCATCACCACTGGCCTAGGATCTTTAGATGAGCTTGATAGCCTTGTAAGTCCTTTAATTAGCTAGCTAGCTAAATAAATAATCAAGCCAGGAATTCATTAAATATGTTGTTTGCCATAATCTGTGTCTATTTAATATTTAGCACTAACCTCAAGGTGTCCTTGAGGACTGGCTGGTGCTGGTGGTGGAATTGTCTAGGATTCTGGTAAGAAATATACGTTTGAGGATCTGTAAGGACCCGCTTCAAAACCTCATCCCAAGAAAGCAGAACTCTTGGAACAGATTCATCCCAAAAGGAACTTTTATTAGGAGAAGTTGACAGCAGGCATAGAAGGTAGGATCTGAGGGTTTCCCGTGTGAATCAATAGGTTAAAGGAGCAAAAAGCAAACCTCACCCCAAGAGTTGTCCGGTCAGTTCAAATGGGCCAATCCACAGGTGTTAAGTCCACTGTGGGAACAAGGCTGATAAGACTCCATTCCCAAGGCTGTGAAAACATTGTTGGGTCTTCACACCCTCTCTTCCACAGCAAGAGATAAGCCAGATGTCCGGAGGCACATTCCTTTATCACCCCAGGTTGACATCAAGGGGAAATAGTTCAAAGAGCAAGCAGATAGAGGAAGCGGAGAGGATACATTGTAGTAGCAAAGCAAAAGGACAAGATACATAGTAAAACCCCAAAATCTTCCCCTCTACTCCCAGGAGTATGGCAGAACCCATAGGAAAGAAAAGGAAAGAAAAGGAATAAGGAAAAGCCCCCCACCAATTAAATGGGTTCTGACAGGATCTCTGTATTATTATAGCTAAATACTCAAGATGGTCCTTTGTAGAGACAGAGGTGTGAAGTATCCCTCCCAAAGTATTTCAAGCTAGCAACCTGTCCTATTCATATATAGCACAGCCACGCCCCTAACCAATCAGAGCACATCCCCACCCAATCAGAACATAGCCAAGCTCCCAGCCAATCAGTTCAAAGCCCCACTGGCAGTTAAAAGGAAGAAACAGCTACGACCACACATTGCTCCTAGAAGCACGAAGCCGAAAGCACCAGCCTGAAGATGACGAATGGGACTTCGTCAAAACGTCGCCAAGACACTTCAAATTCTACGTGGGAGAAAACCCGAAGAACCAAAGACCTACATACAAACACCCGTGAAAACCTCAGAAAACAAATATTTCTTCCTCCCATATTTGGGTTTACAGGGTGCTATCTAAAAAAGAAACACTATATACACATCTTCCCTCCCTGATTACTGACAAAGCGGGAGAGAGCCTGTGGCTTAGAGGTTTAAGCATCTGCCTAGTGTGCAGACTGCCCAGGTTCGAATCCCGGAAGGGTGAGTTCTGACTGAAGAGAGTTAAATAACTCGAAATAGCTATCTCAGAAATCCCTTATTTCTTTGTTAACAATTTTAAAAACATATATATATATATACCTTGTCTTTTAACCCTGACGATGTTGGAAGTTCCCAACGAAGGCTCGGTTTTATTAAAGCATTTTCCTTTTTGAAATCTCCTGGTGGTCGTAAATTATTTATTTTATACTATGAATATGCCCAGGAGTTGCATTTTTACACCATTGGGAAGTTTGAAGTCCATAAGTCAGGCTAGACAACCTCAAATGTGAATTAGAAGCATTGTAATTGTGATGTGACCAGATTTGGTCTTCTCAGCTCACGAATAGTTCTACCTTTGTTTGGCCTTGGTTCCTTCTCTCTGAGGCTGGTTCCCCCCCCCACTTTTTGAGAAGCTAATTCTGAGCTTGCTGAGGGATCCCCAAAGAACTTCCCAGTCTGGTGCTTTTTTTCTGCCTTTCTCTCTCAGTGTTACTCTAATTTCAATTATCAAACTGAAAAAGGCCATCAACCTGTCTACGGATGATAACTTATACTCCAAGGATATTCTTATGGCTCCCAAACCTCTATAAACGATTTTTCTGGCATCCATGGAACATGAACAAGGAGAGAATATCTGAGTTTAAAGTTCTACATTTTATTGAATCTCTTCCTCTGTGACAAGCAGTTCTGTGATGTGACAAATATCAGTTCCTCGGGGTGCTGTCCTAAAGTGCCCTGCTTCTGCTCAAACATTTTCTTACTTTTTTATATGATTCCTGGGCAGCAACCTGTGGCTGCAGTTCCATCTAAAAGGGTCTGTCTGCAGAGAAGAGTATGGGACACCTCAAGGAAGGATCCTGTGGTGATCAGTGTCAGAAGCCACAACGATTCTGCCCTTGTTGAACTCTTTTCTGTTTGAAAATTTAAAATATTTTTTTAACGAAGGGAAGAAAAGAAATCTGATGAAGTGGCAAAGTTGTAATAAACATTACTTTTATTTAATATGGAATGGGAAATGTGTAATCTTCTGGGGAACGAATTAAGGCCCCTCAGAGATGTTGAGTAGGAACACCTAGTTTTTTTTTGGGGGGGGGGAGAAATGGCTGCTGAGACAGAATAAGGTAAAAGTGTTGTTACGCTTAGCAACCTCTTCAGCAGCTTTTTTTTTAGATTTTGTTATGAAAATGGCAACTCTCTCTTTAAAAAAAAATAATAATGCACAGAAAATCTTGCTCTGCTTCATTTTGTCAAGAGGTAATCTTGCTATAAAACAGATAAAAGAAAATCTATTTCTTTGGTTGTCTCTGTTTTCTTACACACATACTTCCTCTCTTTCTTTCTCCATGTGGGCTCCTCCTCCTCCTCCTCCTCCTCCTCCTCCTCCTCCTCCTCCTCCTCCTCCTTCTCTTCTTCTTATCATTATCTGCTTTCCCAGAAATTTTTTTTAATGTACTGGCCACGTAATGCTTTATCTTCCTCCAATATGCTTCCAATATGTTCTTCATTTGGTCTTTCTTATAGGCTAGTTTGGTCTTTCCAGTAGTCAGTAAGCCTTCCTGATATACTAACTTCACTTCTTCTTCTTCTTCTTCTTCTTCTTCTTCTTCTTCTTCTTCTTCTTCTTCTTCTTCTTCTTCTTCTTCTTCTTCTTCTTCTTCTTCTTCTTCTTCTTCTTCTTCTTCTTCTTCTTCTTCTTCTTCTTCTTCTTCTTCTTCTTCTTCTTCTTCTTCTTCTTCTTCTTCTTCTTCTTCTTCTTCTCCTTCTCCTTCTTCTTCTTCTTCTTCTTCTTCTTCTTCTTCTTCTTCTTCTTCTTCTTCTCCTTCTCCTTCTCCTTCTCCTTCTCCTTCTCCTTCTCCTTCTCCTTCTCCTTCTCCTTCTCCTTCTCCTTCTCCTTCTCCTTCTCCTTCTCCTTCTCCTTCTCCTTCTCCTTCTCCTTCTCCTTCTCCTTCTCCTCCTCCTCCTTCTCCTTCTCCTTCTCCTTCTCCTTCTCCTTCTCCTTCTCCTTCTCCTTCTCCTTCTCCTTCTCCTTCTCCTTCTCCTTCTCCTTCTCCTTCTCCTTCTCCTTCTCCTTCTCCTTCTCCTTCTCCTTCTCCTTCTCCTTCTCCTTCTCCTTCTCCTTCTCCTTCTCCTTCTCCTTCTCCTTCTCCTTCTCCTTCTCCTTCTCCTTCTTCTTCTTCTTCTTCTTCTTCTTCTTCTTCTTCTTCTTCTTCTTCTTCTTCTTCTTCTTCTTCTTCTTCTTCTTCTTCTTCTTCTTCTTCTTCTCCTCCTCCTCCTCCTCCTCCTCCTCCTCAGCACAGAAAAGATGGACAACCCTCAACCAGAGTTACTTTTCTTTTGAACTCAGGATGTTTGGATCAAATCACACTCAGAATTAAGACTTCACATCTTTTATTCCCTTTTTTGCTTTGATGTGAGCCTATTTAAATTGATTCGTCTGGACTCAGTGGACTTTTCCTTTCAATAATCTGCATTTTAATGCTCCCCCAAATAAATATTGCTTTATTGTTGTGGCACTTTAAGAGTTATTAAGGATGATATAGCCTAAACATTACGCTTCATAAAAGAGGTTGGGTGACAGCTTTTCAGGTGGAAGAAAGATGAAAATAGAACAAGATTCAGAGATGAAGGAAAAAGATAAACCAAAGAGAAGGAAGGTTGAACAAAGAGCCTAGGATTAGGATGTGTGGTGGAGAAGAAGCCAAAACAGGTCATCTGCAGCCCTTCCTGATGCCTCATCTTGTCAGGAAGAAGGATAACAATGCAGCAAAATGGAGGCAGGCAGGAAGAGAAGCAACCTTTCACAAACAGACATGAAAATAGGCTATTATAAATACTGTAACATCCTGGGCCATTCTGATGCTTTTTAGACATATTGAAATGCAGATCCTATATATATATATATATACTGTCCCATATGGCTGCCACAATCTATAGATCAATCTATTTTTCAAAGCACTGGAAGGAAAGACAAGAAGGAATGGATGGAAACTAACCAAGGAGAGAAGGAATCTGGAACTAAGGAAAAATTCCCTGACAGTGAGAACAATCAATCAATGGAACAACTTGCCTTCAGAAGTTGTGGGTGCTCCATCACTGGAGGTTTTTAAGAAGAGACTGGACAGTTGTCAGAACTGCCATCATCTGCTGAGCTTCGCATTTGCTAGCTGCCAGTCTGCCATGAACTATGGGGGGTGGGGAGGGAGCCGGATGGGATGGGAGAAGGCTAACAACTCATTGTACCTTCCAGAGGTACCATCACAAGGTCAAAGCTCTGGCAATGGAATGCCATGGCTGATCAACCAGCCTGCCATTGAAGAGACCATTCCCAAAACAATTTGTTAAAATATAATTGGACAATAAGGGACCAGCGGAGGGGAAAAACCAGATGGGGAAAGTTAACCAAGAAATTTTGATTTGCGAACTTCAGTTCTGGCTTTGCTATACTGTGTTACACTGGCTTTTAGTCAAGTATATCTTTCAACACAAATGGAGTCAAGGGTCTTTGCTTGCCCAAAGGACCAAAGTTGCAGCAGGTCTGACAATAGTCACTTGTCTGGAATGGTATAGGGTCTCCTGCTTGAACAGGGGGTTGAACTAAAAAACCTCCAAGATCACTTCCATGTCTAATATGCCGATGTTCTGTACTGGATGAACGGATGTGAGAATTGAGTCCAGTCATCTGGTGATGGTTACCACACTAGGGGGGCTAACTCAATGATAGAAAATGAACCAATGGACCTCTTGAAGCCCATAAAGAGACACAAAGGAATCATTATAACAGATGGTTCTGAACTTAGTTTTTCAGCTCTGTTGTTGTTGTTAGTTGCGAAGTCGTGTCCGACCCATCGCGACCCCACGGACAACGTTCCTCCAGGCCTTTCTGTCCTCTACCATCTTCTGGAGTCCATTTAAGTTCATGCCTACTGCTTCAGTGACTCCATCCAGCCACCTCATTCTCTGTCGTCCCTTTCTTCTCTTGCCCTCCATCTTTCCCAGCATTAGGCTCTTCTCCAGGGAGTCCTTCCTTCTCATTAGGTGGCCAAAGGACTTGAGTTTCAACTTCAGGATCTGGCCTTCTAAAGAGCAGTCAGGGTTGATCTCCTCTATGACTGACCGGTTTGATCACCTTGCAGTTCAGGGGACTCGCAGGAGTCTTCTCCAGCACCGTAGTTCCATTAACCTACATTTAAACTGGAATCCAGGAAAGGCAAGAAATGTAACTCTACAGATAAATAAAGGAACGGGATGTGAGGTGGCCAATAATTCATATTAGGGTGTTTTTTTTCTGCCCCATGTAAAATTTCAACGCTCTCCAAAGTGAGTTCAGAGCTATTGCAACTCATGCAGAAGTGCAGTGGGTAAACTCACTCAATGTTCAAAGTTCAGGATTTGGGTTTCAATATATAATGTGTCTTTAATCCATTTATTACTTGCAGCATTCTAGGATTTTCTTTTCTTCCTGGCAGATTTCTGGTGCCTCAGCCCACTGTCTGGGAATGAATGTGCTACACAACTGCCACTTCAGAAGTCCAAGATGGCTGTGCTTAAACCAGTAATTCTATTGAGCCCGACTTGCAGGATCATTATTTCTTCTACCTACTGCAGTTGAAAAGAAAAGGAAAATTGAATTTATTTTCTTTATTCCTGTGGGTGACTTGGGACACAGCAGGACAGTTTTTCAAGGGTAACAACTCTTTGCTCTTTGAATCATATTTAAAAATTCTGGTGCTGTTTTTCTTTATGTTTATCTAACGTCACTCAGTCAGCCTAAATAAGAAACAAACCAATAAAAAGGCCGGAAATGCGATGTGATTCCTCTCTCCCTCTGTCTCCTTCCTTCCTTCCTTCCTTCCTTCCTTCCTTCCTTCCTTCCTTCCTTCCTTCCTTCCTTCCTTCCTTCCTTCCTTCCTTCCTTCCTTCCTTCCTTCCTTCCTTCCTTCTGATTTTATTTACCTTTCCCAACATGGGACTTTTTTGGTAGCTAAAGCTGTGCTGGAAGGAGACATCTGGTGAATTTTAAGCAGCATTTCTCTCTCTCGCTCTCTTTTTGGGGAAAAAAAGGAAGGTTGTGGACTGGCTGCAGCTAATCAGAACTGCGTTGTGCTATGTCTTTTTGAAAAAAGGAGCAACATCTCATTTTATACTCCATCTACCCTGTTCTTAATTGAAAAAAAAAAAAGGCCAGCCAGGGGTGGATAAATAGTTCTCATCAGGGTCTGTTTCCTACATAATCATAAGCTTCTTTCGTTGCTATTTCCACATCAGTCTTCGATTTCCTCTAACATTTGCATCTTTATATATACCTTTCCATAATGTATGCAGGTTTGTATGTCATTTTCTATAATATATTGATTTCTGTATATAGAACAGCCTGGAGGAGCATAACGACTAGACTATTTACACAGAGGAGGCAACAAAAAGAAACAGAAGCAGGGATTAACAAACTAGGAGCGAACGGGAAATGGATAATTATTTCAGCTACATATTTCAATTATAATATTTAGAACATTATAATCAGCTGTGAGTTTTATCTGCTTTTTCTCTGGAACTAAGGTGACAAACATGGAGGGACCTGCTCATTTTGTTCTTCACAGTTCAACTCTGTGAGGTAAGTTGTGTAGAGAATGCATGATTGACCACAACTCACATAACTTGCTTCATGGATGAATGGAGACTTGGATCTGGAAGACCAACAGTATAACCTCTTTATTGTGCCAACAATATGCCCCTGAAGCATGCAAAAAACGATGCTCTCCTCAAATTAAAGTCTTAATCAAGAGCTTGGCATGAGATCTAGCCACTACAAGACTGGTTCTGGGCCTTGTAGGGGGTATATCCAAATTTGTGTGCAAAAATAAAAGGGGAGGCATCTCACTGTTTCATTCTGGACATTGCTGCATCTGGAATAACAGAATAACAGAATTGGAAGGGACTTTGGAGGTCATCTAGTCCAAGGCTTTTCAACCAGTGGTATGGGTACCACCTGTGGTACATTGGCACCTGGCAGGTGGTACGCAACCATCCTAGAAAAATGGTAGCGGGGGAGGGGAATGAGCTGAACTGGTGGCAGCACTGCACAAGCCTGAGCGAGAGATGGCTGGAGCTGCAGGGCTGTCAGGGCTCAGTGGAAGCTGTCAGTGCCGCTTTCCAGCTGATCAGCGCTTCTTCAGGGCTGTCAGGGCTCAGCGGAAACGCCAGGATCAGCGCCAGGCTCCAGCTGGAGCTCGGCACTGATCCTGGCGCTTCTGCTGAGCCCAGAAGAAGCGCCGATCAGATGGAACGTTGCAGCATCTCCAGCGTCTTCTGATGTACATTCAGATGTTTGGCAACTGATTCATATTTATGATGGTCACAGTGTCCCAGGGTCATGTGAAGTGACCAAAACCGGCTGCAACCACCCAGCAGACAGGGGGAATAAAACCCAAACACCCCCCCATCCCCACTGCCAATCCTCAACAGAAATGCTCACAACAATGAAAACCTCGGACAGGAGGAAGAACAGCGCTGGGTGGTCAGGCAGGAGTCTTGCTTGGCTGTGGCTTGGGGGTCACTTTTTCCAGTGCCATTGTAACTTCAAACAGTCACTAAGTGAACTGTTGTAAGTTGAGGACTACCTGTACTTTATCACTTCTTTCCTTTTCTTTCTTTTTTTTTTTTTGGTCATCAAGTTTTTGACACCTTGCTAGGCGACTGGTGGTACTCGGATATTGCCATATCCTACAAGTGGTACAATGGGTGAAAAGGTTGAAAAGCCCTGCTTTATGTAATAAGGAGATTTTGAGCCAGATATCTAATAATAATAACAACATTCCTTTCCAGGCTGCTTCTCCCCATCTGACCTCGTTTTCTTCCTCTATCTCCCCTCTGCTTCTTGGCTGCTTCTTGGGAATCTACTATTAAAGAGGAATTTCCCTTCAACATGCAAGTGGCTTCATGCTTGAAGTGTTGAATCCACCAAGCTGTTTGTGCTTGTAAAACCAATTCTTGTCATTTCCATTTTCAACCGAAAATATACCCAACAATTAATGTTGCCGTTTTCCACCTCCTCTTGGAAATTTCAAGGGAAGTTGATTCTGTTTATCATGAAAGCTCATTTGCTCCAGTACAGCTCTTGCCACTTAACCAGATGAAACCCCGGAGATGTGTCTGAATTGGTGTTTAATTAAGCAATGTAAGGTAGGATGCTATGCACAGTTTTTTAAAAAAAAATGCAAAGAGCTTTTTGCACTTAGCCAAAATACAAAATTCAGGACAAGAGCAGGATGCATTAATTCTGGATAACAGAAGCCATGGATTTCAATGCTCTGAGGATGATGAAAGCAGGATTCAGTTCTTTGTCTTTAGAGCTAGTTCTCTGTAGATATTATACTCCCCTCATTTTCATTGTTATAAGAATAAACATTTACGTTTAAGGATCAGTGGAGGCATTAAAATGTTACAAACATCCATTAAAAACCATGGAGATTGTGAGAAGCAAAGGAATATGAAATATAGTTAGGGTGTTTGAACAGCTGAGAGTCTGAAGTCCTTGCTGATCTATGTGGAATGATTCAGAATAACAAAGTAACAGAGTTGGAAGGGATCTTGGAGGTCATCTAGTCCAACCCTCTGCTCAAGCAGGAGACCTTATACCATTTCAGACAAGTGGCTGTCCAGTCCTTTTTAAAAGCTTCCACTGATGAAGCACCCCCAACGTCTGAAGGCAAGCCATTCCACTGATTTATTGCTTCTCTCCTTGAGTAGTTTCCATCCATTGTTTCTTGTCTTGCCTTCTGGTACTTTGGAAAATAGGATGACCTCTTCTTCTTTGTGTCGGCCCCTTAAATATTGGAACACTGCTATCATGTCAGAAATCTGCAAGGAAATGCTTCTTCACTGCTTGCCATGTAAACATAAAACCTACTTAGTTGAGGAATGTTTTCTGAAACTGCTCTAGACAGGACAGGAAGGGGTGATTTTTTTGATTAAGAACCTTCACTTTCTTCTCGATGATCCTTTTTTTTAAAAAAATTCTTTTATTAAAACAATCAACATTGAACATAAAAACATATTATGCAGCAATCATCATGGCACCTGATATGCAATACTAAGTATTGGCCATTGAAAACGTCTGAATTAGTAAGCCTTTTTCCACTCCTCGCGTCTAGCCTCAACTATACTCCTGTTACACTTTGTTTGATTGGTGTTTCTCTTATCTGGTTCCATATTAATGTGATCAACATTAAACCAAAGATCCTATTGCTAAACAATCATCCTAGAACATAGCATACAACATTAGGTATTAATCTTTGTAAACATCTGTTTTAGTAAACGTTCTTCCCTCCTCCCTTCCCTCTTCAAGTATACTCCGAGTACCTTTTGTTTGGTTGGTATTTCTCTTATATATGGTCTATCTATTGTATCTAGTCTATTGCATATTGTTCGTGTGCGCTTCTGAATTGACTTCATCCCATTACTAGTGCAATCTTTTATAGTCCCTAACCAGAGATCCTGAGGTAAAAGTTTCCAAATGATTACAAAACACCACTGTATTCTAATTACTGAGAGGATTCTTTCATCTGTAACAGGCAGATGGATTCTTTGTTTTCTGCTTGCATCATAGGTATTAAGCATCCTGTCAAATAAATTTGATTTTTTTCTACACCTCCCGATCCATATTTACTATCCATTTCTCCTATTTACTTTTTATTATATCACCTCACCCGGGAAGTTCTAGGTGATATACAAATGGCATTACTATTTTAGTTTGATCACACTTGATACCACACTTGGACAACACCTTATTGAGGCCACACTTAGAATACCGCATCCAGTTCTGGTCACCACAATATAAAAAAGATGTTGAGATTCTGGAAAGAGTGCAGAGAAGAGCAACAAGAATGATTAGTGGGCTGGAGGCTAAAACATATGAAGAACGGTTGCAGGAATTGGGTATGTGTAGTTTAACGAAGAGAAGGATGAGGGGGGACGTGATAGCAGTGTTCCAATATCTCAGGGGCTGCCCCAAAGAAGAGGGAGTCAAGCTATTCTCCAAAGCGCCTGAAGGCAGGACAAGAAATAATGGAGAGAAGCAACCTGGAATTAAGGAGAAATATCCTGACAGTCAATGGAACAGCTTGCCTCCAGAAATTTTGGGTGCTCCATCACTGGAGGGTATCAAAAATAGACCGGACAACAATCTATCTGAAATAGAATGGGGTCTCCTGCTTGAGTAGGGGGTTGGACAAAAAGATCTCCAAAGTCTCTTCCAACTCTGTTATTCTATATTCTAGTACAATCACAATATTACAGGGGCATTTTTTTTTAAAAAAAGAAACAGTTTTTTCTACCACCCAGATATTTCTTAGCAGTCTCCCCTCCAACTACTCACTAGACTTCAGTTACCTTAGTTTAGACAAGGTGCTGCTACTTGTGGAGACTTCATTGCTATGGAAATGAACAAACACAACATTCTTCTGTAAAATAATCCCCAATATCAAGCAGCATGGAAAGCCATATAGATAGCAGCAGAAACTTCAAAGTCTGGATCACGGGAACGAGGTCGAGTACTTTTAAATATTTGATAGGCTAGAACAGAAAGATGTCTTCCAGTAAGGGATTCGCCTAATCTGTTTCACTTCACTTGCATGCCAAAGTGCCAGTCCCTGCTACAAACTAGATTCTTCTGATTAGATGAAACACATTCACTAGTCCTTCAGCTGAAGTGAACTCTTGGAATTACTAATAGCTTACTTACTGACTGACAAAAGATGGCTTTTTGTGGGAAAGTATCAAGTAGTGAAATCTGGTCCAATTCACTTGTGAAGATCAAGAAATTTGAGGAGAAGAAGAGAACAACAGATATCTGGTCATAGCCTTCTTTAGTAGAATGAGACTTTTCAAATGAAATTTAAATTATAATAATCCATTCCAGTCGTGGAGAGGATCCATCTATGTGATCTCTACGAGTTGAAAGAGACTTATAGCATATCATCCATCAGTTCGAAATATAAACACAGAGATTCCTTAATATTCCAAAGTTGATGTTCTCTATTTTATTGACTATAAGCCTAATCAAGGCACATCCTGGTGTTCTTTTCTTCAGTGTTGCAATTCCTTCTCTCCTTTCAAGGTGAATTTTGGGTTGCAAATAATACATATTCCTCCATATAGATTTCCATGATAGGAGGCTAATTTATTGTAGTTGCATCTCTAGCCTTCTGAAGGTCAAGAATCAAATGATATTTGCTATAATGCATTTTCATCAGAAAGTTTTTGCCGGAAATTCTTTGCCTTTTTTTTTTGATAGGATGGAAAGATTTTATTGTTCTTTTGTTTTCTCTGCTCCTTCCGCCTGGAAGCAGGCGATAGATCATAAACTGGGCTCTTATGGGCTCTCTTCAATATTCTTAATGTCCCTAGGCTTTGACCAAGCAAAGCAAGTAATATCCAATAGAATAAGGGACATGGACTTCCAAGAAGAACTAAATAGGTTGCCTTGCCACAGTAGGGATAGAATCAAACAGGGTGTGTGGGAAGCGGCAAGATATTTGAATAATCTGACCTTCCCAAAACAAAGAATAGCTTTCTTCAGAGCCAGATTTAACATTCTTCCCTCAGCACTCCTACAGGGCAGGTATAAGAGAACACCAATAGCAGAACAGGTATGTATATGTGGTAAAGGAGAAGTCGAAGATATCTCACATGCTTTATTGTACTGTGAGTTATACCAAGTTTATAGGACAGCGTATATTCTCCCTTTATTAGAGAGATTGCCAGGGAGGGCAGACAATTTTTGCGTAGGCTTTCTCCTCCAAGACTCAAACCCTTCTATCACGCATGCAGTGGCAAAATACTGTGTTGCGGCAATGTCCACAAGAAAAAAAATTGGTTACAGATTTATAGTCGTCAACTTGTGCCAATTTTTGGGAGATATCTCTAATTATGTTTGGAACATTATATTTACTCAGATATTAATCAGCTATCCATTCACGTAAATTAGGGAGTGACCCTAACATTTTGAGAACATGTATTTTCTTAACAGGGATGTTATTATTTACTATTAAGTAAATAACAGGGATGTTATTATTTACTATTACCTAATTTACTATTATTAGGTAAGAAAGTGAGGACAAATAAAGGGAAATATTTCTTCACCCAGAGGGTCGTTGGTTTATGGAATTCACTTCCAGAAGGGGTCGTGACAGCTGTCAGCCTTGATAGCTTCAAGGCAGGGTCAGACAGATTCATGGAGGCCAAGTGTATCGGTGGCTATTAAAACGGATGTCCATGTGCCGCCTCTATGTTGGTTGAGGCAGGCAGGATTCCCTTGAGTACCATTTGTTGGGGGTCAAGGGAAAGGGAGGGTTTTGCCTTCTCTTTCTGCTCAAGATCCCCATGTACAATTGGTGGGCCACTGTGTGACACAGAATGCTGGACTCGATGGGCTTTGGCCTGATTCAGCATGGCTCTTCTTATGTTCTTATTAATGTTTGTACTACTACTACTACTACTACTACTACTACTACTACTACTACTACTATTATTATTATTATTATTTAATATAGTGTAAAAAGTGATGGCTATTGCTGGTCTACGACCGTAATAAAGTTTATTATTATTATTTTTCTGCTCCTATTAAATTTAATATTGAAAAAAAGATACTTTGCAGCTACAACACCCAAGTTTCACTCAGTTGCATTGATTGGCAGAAACAAAAATGTTGTCTTTTATGGATTGAGAAAAACCACGTTGAATTTCTGGGCTAGGCTCCAGTCCTTTGATTTCGGCAATATTGTCTACCACTGATCTCTGGGTTTACTAGAGGAAAAGAAAAAAGTTCAAAGAAAAGCTAGAATTTTCCCTATTATTTATTTATGCCGCTCTTATCAAACAGTTAAAAATGCAGCCTGCCGACCTTCAATTTTATTCACTTATTTCCAAATGTTCTACAGCCCAGTTTACAAATTGGCGTAAGCCATAAAAAAATAAAATAGGGAGAAGGAGGAGGGGGGAGGGAAGGAAGACACCTAACGATTATAAACTTAATTTCAACCTTTGAAATCCATTGTTATACCAGCATATCTTCTAAGAAAGTCTTTTTAAAATAACTTTTTAATTGTAGCTGTTCTAGGCATTCTCTGTGCTGAGATATATATATGTCCCCTTATCAAATTAGCATTCTGCTGATTTGTACAGTTTCCTAAGTACAACTTAGAAGTTGTTTCCAGGGGTGTGATTTTTGAGCAAAAGAAGAGAAATAACACCCCCGTAGCATGTAACTAAAGAGCCTCTTGATGCACGTGAAGAAGGAGAGTGCAAAAGTTGGCTTGAAACTCAACATTAAGAAAACCAAGATCATGGCATCCGGCCCTCTCAATTCCTGGCAAATAGATGGGGAAGAAATGGAGGTAGTGACAGATTTTATCTTCCTGGGCTCCAAGATCACCGCAGATGGGGACTGCAGCCAAGAAATTAAAAGACGCTTGCTCCTGGGGAGGAAAGCTTTGGCAAATCTAGACAGCATACTAAAAAGCAGAGACATCACCCTGCCAACAAAAGTGCATATAGCCAAGGCCATGGTTTTTCCAATTGCAATGTATGGCTGTGAAAGTTGGACCCTAAGAAAGGCTGAGCACCAAAGAATGGAGGCCTTTGAACTATGGTGCTGGAGAAGACTCCTGCGAGTCCCCTAGACTGCAAGGCAATCAAACAGGTCAGTCCTAGAGGAGATCAACCCTGACTGCTCTTTAGAAGGCCAGATCCTGAAGTGGAAACTCAAATACTTTGACCACCTAATGAGAAGGAAGGACTCACTGGAGAAGAGCCTAATGCTGGGAAAGATGGAGGGCAACAGAAGAAGGGGACGACAGAGAACGAGGTGGCTGGATGGAGTCACTGAAGCAGTAGGTGTGAGCTTCAATGGACTCCAGAAGATGGTAGAGGACAGGAAGGCCTGGAGGAATGTGGCCCATGGGGTTGCGATGGATCGGACACGACGTCGCAATTAACAACAACAACAAGCATGTATTTTATTAGAGTTGGGGGCAGGCCACTGGAAGAGAAGTCACCTTTGGTTTTGCATAGATACTTTGGATGTAGATGCCATGTGGGGGTCAGCAAGTGTGCTGCAGAAAATGAATGCATCACCTTCTCCAAACTTGAGACTCCAAACTTCTTGAAAGTCTTCCTTCTAAAGAAACCAGTTGGGGATTTACTTGTGGTACCAGTAGAGATGGGCTGTTGGGTCTTTTAAAATTATAATATTTAGAGTATTCCTGGGGCAACCTTTGAACTGCTATTCATGTATCGCCAGCAACCACTTGTCTATGGAAATTATCAATCACCCGGGCCATGGGTGGTTCTTCTAATGGCTATTAGGCTTACTAGGATTTTTTCCTTCAAAACATTTTGCTTCTCATCCAAAAAGCTTCTTCAGTTCACTTCAGAACTGCAATGGCTGTAAGCACAAGGACTGGTCTTAAATAACTTCTTTTCAGTGCTGTTGTAACTTTGAATGTCCATTAAAATAATGAAGGTAAGTTGAGGACTATCTGTACCGGCTATTTTTCAGGAGTATCTTAATATTGCTGCCTATCTGAATCTGCCACATTGTTCTGTGGGAAGTCAGCCCCCCAGAGAAGGAAATATATTTCCTCAAAGGATCTTAAAGAGGCAGAAAAGCATGCCCAGTTTTTTTCTTAATAGTCCCAAGTCTCCCTCCCCCAAGCAGAAACCAGCTCTGTAGAAATGCAGATGTAAATCCAGGAAGGTTGGAGGCCCCCAGCTGGAAGATTAAGAAGACAAAGATCTAAAATCTACATACCCTACCCAAACTCTAAGATAGGACATAATAGGATTAACACAGAGATGCCAAAGGGACACAGGTCAAAATACACGACACAGGAAATACAAAGCCTCAAACAGGAACAGGAAACAACTCCAAACAAAAGGCCCCAGAGGGTATAAAAACCCACTCCCTACATGTGCTCTCTCTCTCTCTCTTTTCTTCCAGAGCCATCTTTCTGTCTGGCTCTCCTCTTCGATAAGCTGCAACCTTCTTTCTAAAGCAGTCGCTATGTTGTTTATTCCCAGCTTGGACTGAACGATGATGAAGACTTTTCCTTCAACAGTTTCTTGAGACTCAGATGCAGTCTATTTTCTCTGACCTGTGTGTTAGTCTTTATGAGGAAGTAAATTTATCCTCCCTGCATGCAAATTTAATAAACAGTGTCGCTCTCCATAAATGTCAAAATTACCCTGTTGGTAGCAGGAAATCACTCAAGGGATATAATTTACAGTATGTTGTTAAATTATTGTACCTGGACCTGCTAGGTTCATAAACTACAGCCTTTTGGGGCATTAAAAATCCCCTTAGGAAACAAGTAGAGAATCTCGCCTCTAAATCAGAAAGTTCCCATCCTAGATAGTTCTCCTCATCCCAAGGAGAAAATCTCTAAACGGGTCATTTGTGGGAATTGGCACTTAAGAGGACTTGGGCAAAAAGGATTAATATGGCTATAAAATTCATAGCATGCAGCAGATTTGTGTTCTACAAAGTATAATCTCAGGAAGACCATTATTGTGCAATCTGACTGAGCTTATTTGCATCCATTGCTTTTTATTATGACTTAATATTTTCCTTACGCATCATTATTGCCGTTTGAACTTTCTTTGAGGCTTCGGGGCTTAGAGACATATTATTTGCTTTTCAATTTTCCAGCAGAAAGGGAGACAGACACATTCCAGTCTCTGCTTTCAGTTGTATTTAAGTGGAAACCTTTCTTGCCAATGAACATCTTAGTGACCCAGAGGTAAAATGCTGGAAACTTTTAAAGACTTGCCTCTTGGTCTGATGGAGTGAAAATGCTACCCAGAGGAGCTGGGAGAAAAGATAATGAAAGAAAAGTTTCTTTTTTTCCCCCAAAATTTTATTTATAATACAATTAAAAAACATTGGATGTAAGGTGACATTCCAGTATATACATTCTTATCAGGTTGTTCCACATTTTACAATCGATTCTTCGTCTATAATTATACATCTAAGTTTTATATACAGTACTTATTCTAAAATAGTATATATTTCTATCTTAACGCTAATCTTTAACCCCAACCGTCCTCCTCGAAATCCCTCCAGCGGTAAGATTTATCCCAGGTTTCAAAATAAACTGATCCACATTTGTCTTTCAATACCATTGTGAGCCTGACCATTTCCACACATGCTAATATTTTATATAGTAACTCTTCCTCCTCTGTGGGGATTCCTTTGCTCCTCCATTTTTGCGCGAACGCCAGCCTAGCTGCAGTCAAGATGTGTAACAGCAAATAGAATGTTCCCTTGTTGTATTTCTCTTCAGTTATTCCCAACAAGAAGAGTTCTAGGTTTTAACTCTTAAGTCCAATATTAATATATCTTTCAGCCAACTTCGTATCCTATTCCAACACTCAAGGGCCTTTGGGCACTCCCACCACATATGGTAATATGATCCAATTGCTATTTTACATTTCCAGCATAAAGGTGAGATATTTGAACCCATTTTAACTAGCCTTGCGGGTGGGAACATCTTGTAGAGATTTTCCTTGTACGAGGTAGCTAGAGTGAGTTTCCTATTTCCTATTTCTTTCCCACAGTTCTTGCCAAAAGTTTCTGACAAAGATGAAAGAAGCCTTTGTAACTCACCTTCTGCTTTTTCGCCTTTCGTTTGGTAGTGACAAGAAAAGATGCTGTGAAAGAACTGGGTGGGGGCATTGCTCCAGTTCCCTTTTTCACTTCACTTCCTTCTCAAGAATCTTTCTCGTTTGATTTATTTTTCTCAAGCAAACAGCTTCTTGCAACAGAAGAGGGCCTCTTGAATCCAGTGGAGAGAAAATGCTGTGTTTTTGTTTGAACAGGGTGTGACATTAGGTGCAAATGGGAACAATTTCTCCTGATTCAACCTAGCCATCCTCCGTACAAGAGGAGAACGCTATTGTTTTTTCCCCCCTCTTGAACTCAGAAATTCTCCTTGCTCAAGAGGTGTAAATCCCAAGTGAGAATTCAGTGACGGAAAACAAAGAGGTTGAAGGAAGTAGTTGTCTACAAGACAGTCCATGTTCTCCTGAGCTTTGTATATCAGCCTCTGAGGTTGTAGCAGCATGTTTGCAACATGGTCTTCATTTATGCTAGGGCACCATCAAGAATGTCAGCGGGTTCTTTCAATTAAGCTGTTTAGCTACTCACTCATATATATATATATTCTTGCAACTGCGCTGAATAACAAATGTTTAGCCTGAGGGCTTTGTGGGTAATTCTGATGCATGTCTCTTTGTCTGCTATCATCAGAATCAGCAGCGGCATCTTAATATGGAAAAGATGATAAAGGTTTACAGGCTGTAGGGGCATAGGCCCACAAAACTAACACTATTGTCAGTGTGCAAATACCATGGGAATATCTTTCTACACGATGCTGATTCTGGAGAAAACAAGATGGATTGTGGAATGACAACATCTACTTCCTTCATCAGAGGGATGGCAGCCTAACCTATGGGAGTATGCATCAGTGTCAAAAAAATAACCTCATACGTGAAAGACAACTCTCATATTAGTTTCAACCTAGCCTGGAAACCATGTATGGATTATAATTCTGTACGTAGCTCGCTGCCACATCTGAGACTTCAGTTCTCTTAAAATAATAGCAATAGCATTTAGGCTTATACACCATATCAATTGATATTTCTTTTGCATATAGTCAATCCATTTTTTCCAGTCCATCAAAAATGCTTCATTTGAGTGGTTTTTCAGGTATGCTGATATCTTAGCCATCTCCACAAGATGGGTAACTTTTAGTGTCCATTCTTCAATAGATGGTATTTCAGATGTCTTCCAATATTGTCCCACCAACAATCTTGCGGCCGTAATCAAGTTCAAGATCAGCTTAGTCTCTATGGTGGTACAGTCCTTTGTAATACCCAACAAGAATAACTGAGGTAAAAACTCAATACGCTTTTTCAAAATATTTTGAAGAATCCACCATATTTTTATCCAAAATGCCTTAATTTTTTTACAAGTCCACCAAATGTGAAAATAAGTAGCGTCCATAGAATCACATCTCCAACATTTGGGTTGCATATTTGGGTACATAAGCGATAATTTTTTTGGATCTAAATGCCATCTATAAAACATTTTATAAAATTTTTCTCTTAAATGCTGAGCTTGTGTAAATTTAACATTTTCACCCATATTCTTTTCCAAGTTTCTTGGTGTATATGCTTATACACCATATCATAGTGCAGGGGTGTCAAACTCAATTTCATTGAGGGTCGCATCAGCATTGTGGTTGCCCTCAGGGGGCTGGGCAGGTGAGGCCAGGGTGGGTGCAGCCTACTGGGTGGGTGTGGATGGAGTGGGTGTGGCCTACTGGATGGGTGTGGCCAGCTCTACATCGTTCGCGTCAAGGGTGCCTGTGGGGGCCTGGGCAGGAGTGGGACAGATCTTACGGTCTCTGGCAGAAAGGGGTGGGACCGGGGCAAGCGCCAAAGCATGGTCCACTGGAGGAGCCACACTATTCCTCTCAGGCCATGCAGGGGGGGTCCTTATGGAGCTAAGACTGAATGTGTTTCAGCATAGATGGCCACCACAAAATTGTACATTGGCTCCTGGCCGGCCTGGGCCAGAGCCAAGGCAGTGGGGGCCGTTCCTTCACGGTTTCCAGGATGGCTTCACAGGCCACATGAAACCACTTCGCAGGTTGCATCCAGCCCCCGGGCCTTGATTTTGACATGTGTGTCATAGTGCTTTACAGCATTCTCTGGGTGGTTTACAATAAATAAGCATTATTTGTATATTGTCCCCAACCATCTGGGCCCCATCATTTTACTGATCTCAGAAAGTTGGAAGACTGAGTCAAACATGAGCCTGTCAGGATCAAACGCCAGGCTGCAGTATTGCTTGCAATACTGCACTTAACCACTGTGCCGCCAGTAAGGTTTCTAAACTCTTCAAAAGCGTTTATTTATTACCGCTACACAGATGTTTTAGCTAATCTCGAATTTGACTTCTGTAATTGCCTGGAATGGGTTAAGATGTTAAGCCATCGTTAAGTTGTCTTTCTGTTTTGTTCTAATCCAAGCTGGAAAAAAAAGAAGAGTCTGAAGAAACCCATAAAATTGATTTGTGTAATTGTGTTTAGGGACAAAGGATGCAGAGAATGAACCAGGGAATGCAAGGCCTGAACTCATCCTCACCTTACTCTGTCATTCTTTTCTCTGAAGCCCATCTTCCTTTTCTATTTCACTGGGGATGGAAAGAAAAGACCAATCTTACCCCACCTGGGATCAAATTCCTCCTTCCCACAATCTATTACTGCATTGCTAGCTTTCCAAAGCACCCTTGGTGACCAGGAATTAGGGGACAGTATTAATTGTGAATACATATAGATGGCTTCTCTCTCTTTGGCCACTTGTAATCCTGGATGCAGAGTCAGGAAAGGACAGCAAGGACAACACCCAATGTCCTAACCCACCCAAGAACATACGATATCTTTAAGGAACACTCAAATGAGAACATGTTTAGCTAATTCTGCTTTCTCCCTTCTAATCTACAGTGTGCCAGACTTACTGGGTGCAATCTTTATCTTATGTGTGTCAGCTTTGCTGGATGGGTTGCTTATGTAACTATGCAGAATAAATAAGAGGATTTCTTGTCATTCGGGGCGCCTCTCATTTTAGAAGATCCGTCTCTATTCAGCTGAATAAACACGTAAAACTTAAAAGGCACTTCCTGGTTTCCTGCATTTCTTTAACCAGCAAAACCTCAGAACCTGCATATCACCCTTGTTCAGTTGTGGCTGGGTGCAATGTGTGGTATCTAGCAATTCTGGCTTATAAATTGGGTTTATGGCTGAGATTCAAGTCTTGCATTAATTTGCTGCATTGCCATCGTGTGTGTACTATGTGATAAAAAGAATTTCTGTAGTCTACAGATATAATTTTATGAGTTTATTAAAATATAATAGAGTAGATATTCTTGGTGGCTCTCACTAAAGCTGATAGTACCTTCCAGTTGATGGCAGTCAGCTATTGAAGACAATCCATCCTGAACTGTCCATGTAGGTGGAGTGTATTGAGGAAAACACATTATTTTAATGTTTTGGCTTTTTTTTTTAATGTCTGGGGTGATAGTGGACACGCTATCTCCTCTTTTGCTTTCCAAGACTGGGCAGGATAAAAAACCATGTGAGAAGGTTATATGGAAATAGTAGAAGATACAGAATTACTAAAAAGTTAACTAACATTAATTATTATCTCATAAATTCCTCAAGGTTTTATTCACTGTTTGCTTCAGAGCCCTTTTTTTAAAAGAAAATCTCTGCATACATTCTGTTTTCAGCTCAAATTAAACTCCAACACATCAGTTGCTGTGAGAGGTTAAGGAAAGACATGGGAGATAAAAGAGATTACAATGCATCGCTCAGGCCAGGCAGAACCGGCTATATTTTTTTTCAATCAAAAGCCATGTTTACATTTTCAGAAGAAAAACAATGTAAAAAAAACAAACAAATCATTTTTTTTCCTCTTTAGGAAGGCAACCGAATATGAATTACAAATTAAGAAGTGTATTTGTACCGGCAAACAGGGCGTCATTGCTGCCTTCCTTTTGTCCTCCATGTAATATTGATAAGTGTTTACATTCCCAGGTGAATGTATTTCTCAGAAAGTTGAATTTACTGTGTATCCCGAAGTCTCCTGATGGCACTGTAAGAATACAGCAAATAACCTAATTACAAAATATTAAAGTATTGTAGCAGAAGTGTACTGCTGGAACATTTTTTTTATGAGACGGCTTTCCCATCAGTAACAAAACAAATTATCTGCTCTTGTTGGCATGGAAGCCATCCATGTATATCAGAGCTTCCATGACTCATGATCCCTGCAAAGTCAAACTGATCTCCACAAACAAGTAAAATAACAAATCGAGCAACAGATATAGCTTTGCTTCCATTTAACTGGGCAATCCAGTTAAGTAGCTAGTAGCATCTGATACCTTTGTGTATGCTTCAAACCTAAGGTTAGGCTTAGGGAATTTGTGTTCTGTAGACTAAAAGTGGATAGTCAAAACAACATACAGAAATACAAATTCTTCTTCTTTTTTTTCCTGTAGTTAAAAATGTATTCTGGACACACACACACACACACATATGACAAAAGCCTCTCCCCTCTACTGAAATAATCAGTGTTTTTGTTTCATGTTGCTATCAATAGGGGTCTCTATGATGATTCATGGTGCATTGTTCACATCATTGATGAAAGGAAGTCCATTCCCTCTCCTTTTGAATCTATTTATTTAGATATCACACACTGAACAGGATGCTATCAAGAGGGTCCAATCTCAGGGGTCCCAAAGTGGTAGACATGAATTAAATACTGCAACCTAACACTGTGCTTAAATCCATCTTTCAATTTCTCCAAAGTCTTCTCTAACTTTCTGCCCTCAGAAGTGCTTCAATTTCTTTAGAAATTGTTTTCGTGGTGTATTGAGGGCTACCCCCTTGTTGCAAGGTGGGCAAGGTTCTCTCTCTCTCTGCTTCTCAAGTTGTCCCTCTCATGGGAGCAGAAAACCCACAACCTGCTGTAGACATTTGGAGAGGCTGCTAAACAATAAAAATCAAGACATTTTCTTTTGACCATCCTGCCGCTAATTTATTTTATCTTGTTTCCTTCCTTATTTTCTTCTCAGTCAAAAATGCTATTAAAGGTATTTTTTACTTTGTCATATGAAATGAGAATTGGGGAAGGAAGGAAGGAAGAAAGGAAGAAGGGAGGGAGGGAGGGAGGAAGGAAGGAAAGAAGAAAGGAAGGAAGGAAAGAAGGAAGAAAGGAAGGAGGGAGGGAGGAAGAAAGGAGGGAGGGAAGGAGGGAGGGAGGAAGGAAGGGAGGGAGGGAAAGAGGGAGGGAGGAAGGAAGGAAGGAAAGAGGGAGGGAGGGAGGAAGGAAGGAAAGAGGGAGGGAGGGAGGAAAGAAGGAAGGGAGGGAGGGAGGAAAGAAGGAAGGGAGGGAGGGAGGAAGGAAGGAAAGAGGGAGGGAGGGAGGAAGGAAGGAAGGAGGGATGGAGGAAGGGAGAGAGGGAGGAAGGAAAGAAGGAAGGAAGGAAGGGAGGGAGGGAGGGAGGGAGGAAAGAAGGAAGGAAGGAAGGAAGGAAGGGAGAGAGGGAGGGAGGGAGGAAGGAAGGAAGGAAGGAAGGAAGGAAGGAAGGAAGGAAGGAAGGAAGGGAGGAAAGAAGGGAGGAAAGAAGGAAGGAAGGGAGAGAGGGAGGGAGGAAGGGAGGGAGGGAGGGAGGGAGGAAAGAAGGAAGGAAGGAAGGAAGGAAGGGAGAGAGGGAGGGAGGAAGGAAGGAAGGAAGGAAGGAAGGAAGGAAGGAAGGAAGGAAGGAAGGAAGGGAGGAAAGAAGGGAGGAAAGAAGGAAGGAAGGGAGAGAGGGAGGGAGGAAGGGAGGGAGGGAGGGAGGGAGGAAAGAAGGAAGGAAGGAAGGAAGGAAGGAAGGGAGAGAGGGAGGGAGGAAGGAAGGAAGGAAGGAAGGAAGGAAGGAAGGAAGGAAGGAAGGAAGGAAGGAAGGGAGGAAAGAAGGGAGGAAAGAAGGGAGGGAGGGAGGATCTATTTGTCACACAATCACTGTAGAATAGATTTTTTTATAATATGGGAAAATGCTGAAAAGTTGCATTGTCAATAATGGTGAGAATCAAAAGAGAAAAGATTCCTTGATAAATCATTCACTTTCATTCTCTCTGGCACTTGCTGGATCAGGGCCCAGATCATGCTTCATTTTCCTTCTCAGGTTATCGTAAGAGGTCATTTGAGATGCAGCAAATAATTAGGGGCTGTTTATGAAAGTCCAGCAGTACTTAAAAAATCCGAAGGTTGAGAAACTTTTGTTCAGCATCTGTTTCTCACCTCCAAGGTCTGATGCCAGCCTACCTGGGAGTGAAGCTCATTTTGAAAGGGCTTCTTTCCGAATAGACTTTGAATCCTGGATGGGCGATTCAGGTGAATAAAGACAGTCACCGTGCATAATTAAAACAGCTGGAAATAACTGCGCATCATGAAGAGTATTTGTTGATTAAATGACCTTTACTTAACTGAGGCTACCCTTTGCACTGGGCTTATAAACATTGATTCAAAAGCTCCTTGCTGAAATTAGCACCGCATTGAAATCAGAAATGCCCGACTGGATGTACCTCATAAAGATTCTAAGAAGATGTCTCATCCTATCTCCTTTTAATTAATGGGAAAGTGTGTAGCCCATTTTATAAACAAACAAAATTACTTTGCACCAGCAGATCCGTATGTCAGGCTTGTGGTCTGATAAGTAGATTTATTGTAGAAAAGATAATGAAGCCATTACAGAAGAATTCCACCGAAAGCTGTATATGACATTGATTGAGTGAGAGAGTGACCACAAATATATTTTTCTTCCATGATTATGTATCCCTACCAGTGTTTCTCAACCTTGACAATTTTAAGGCATGTGGACTTCAACTCCCAGAATTCCACAGCCAGCAATGCTGGCTGTGGAATTCTGGGAGTTGAAGTCCACATGCCTTAAAATTGTCACGGTTGAGAAACATGCCCTAACCTGTTCTTTCAGGTCTTCCAACCATGCACTCATTAACATTGTCACTGAGTCCATCCACATTGCTACTGGTTATCATTTTGTTTTCCTTTCTTTCCATTTTTACAAAATTAGAGCTTTTTTTCAGAGACCTAGGTCTTTGTACAGTGTGTCTGAAGAAGGCTAATTTGAGCAGGGTCATTAGTGTCCTGAGTGAGACCTCTGGGTTGATTTTTTTCAATGATCTATCGGTTTATCAAGACTCATTTTTTTTTTTGCTTTAGTTGGGGGTCTTGTCCCTTTTTTTTCAGGACAAATCTGTTCCTGAGATGTTCAGACTGCATTTGGCATTTTTGTCTACCAATTTGGTGCTCCCGTGATGTTGTAGATACTCAATTTGTGAGATTTTTGCTGCAGCTGTTGATAAAGTGCTCCACTGTTTAACCTTTCTCGTTGCATAAATGTCATTTGCTATTGTTACTGACATGTTGGATTTTTGCTTTCATGGAATTGGTGTGCAAGGCTTGTTCTTGGGCAGCCAAAATGAAGCCTTCAGTTTCTTTCTTCAGCATGCTTGATCTCAACGAGCTCCATGTTAGCTTTGTATCTACCTTTCCTTTAATGTCCTTCAGGTATTGACTGTGCCTTGACTTCTTTTTTTCCAGTTAGAAACTCAATCTTCAGTTGTTTCCTTTTGATATTCTACTTTCAATTTTGTTCTTTTCTTTTATTCTTTTATTTCATTATTGTTCTGGTTGTTCTTGTTGCTGTTTTCAAGATTGTATTTAGGCTTCAGAAACCTGATAGCTGGGCTTTAATGACCGACTAGGTTTCAGTAAACAGCTGAAAACAATCAATGCCTTGAGTTTTTTGGAGACTATATTGTGGACTCTGACACTGCAATGAGACTAAAAAGATTAAAGAGGGCTTTGTATGACCCCTCAGTTCTTTACTGGAGCATTGGAAGTGATTCTCACTTTGCTGGATAATAATAATAATAATAATAATAATAATAATAATAATAATAATAATAATAATAATAATAATAATAATAATAATAATAATGATGATGATGATGATGATGATGATGATGTTGAAAGGTACCTTGGAGGTCATCTAGTCCAACCCCCTGCTCAGGCAGGAAACCCTATACCATTTCAGACCAATGGCTGTCTAGTTTCTTCTTAAAAACTTCCAGTGTTGGAGCATTCATTGCTTCTGGAGGTAGGTTGTTTTACTGCTTAATTGTTCTAACTGTCAGGAAGTTTCTCCTTAGTTCTAGGTTGCTTTTCTCCTTGATTAGTTTCCATCCATTGCTTCTTGTCCTGCTTTCAGGCACCTTGGAAAATAGCTTCACTCCCTCTTCTTTGGGGCAGCCCCTGAGATATTGGAACACTGCTATCATGTCCCCCTTCGTCCTTCTCTTCATTAAACTAGATATACCCAATTCCAGCAGCTGTTCCTTATATGCCTTAGCCTCCAATCTTTGTTGCTCTTCTCTGCACTCTTTCTAGAGTCTCAACATCCTTTTTACATCGTGGTGACCAAAACTGGATGCAATATTCCAAGTGTGGCCTTACCAAGGCATTGTAAAGTGGTATGAATACTTCCCGTGATCTTGATTCTATCCCTCTGTTAATGCAGCCTAGCACTGTGTTGGCCTTTTTGGCAGCTGCAGCACATGGCTGGCTCCTATTTAAGTGATTGTCCACTAGGACTCCGAGATCCCTCTCACAGTTACTACTATTGAGCAAGGTATCCCCTATACTATACCTGTACATTTGGTGTACACCACACATCAGCCTTAAGTAAAGCTTCATTGAGTGAATTGGGTGAATATGCAAACTTGCCAGAATTCTACATGAGTTTTTTTTAAAAAGGCCTTGCATCTTGTCTGTGGGATGGTCCTCAACTGACAGATGGAGAGCTGCAGGGAGATGAGAAGATAATCGTTTACTGCTGATGGGCCACTGGTGATTGTTGATTAGGCGAGCAATGAAATAAATGCACATTGTTGAACATCTCTGGGATAGCCAGAAATCAAATGAAGCTATTAGCTCAATTGAGCATTGCACGAAAAGCGGTGAATATTCCCTGGGTATATCTTGCATGTCAACACAATTGAGAAGCAGAGAGATATTCTAAAAGAAGCAACATCTTGGATAATTATTGAGGGAATTATAAATGTCAGCAGAGCTGAAAATGCAAGCAAGGGGGGTTAATCATCTTATATGCTAATATACTGCATTTTTATATTTCTGTTTAAATTTGCAATGTTTCCTTTTGGTACCTCTCGATCACGTTTGTACCGTGGTTTCCTTGTCTCCCACTTAAATGGTACCTCAGGCCAGAGAAGATTAGCCACTGAAGAAGTATTTTAATACTTCATTCTTTCAGAGAGAATGGACATCAAGATGAAGAGTTGTTCAACCAATCCTGTGAATCTCCTCCCATCAGATAGTGAACTGTTTTCTAGAGATCAGAGGATATTGTTCAAAGAAACCTGGGAGATCATCTAGTTCAGCGGTTCTCAACCTATGGGTCGCGACCCCATTTGGGGGTCGAACGACCATTTCGCAGGGGTCGCCGGACACCGCGGTCTGCCATTTTGTTTTGGTTTTTTTGTTGCGCGGTGCCGCGCATGCGCGGATCGGCCCGTTGTGGTCCGCCATTTTGTTTTATTTTGGTTTTTTTGTTTTTCACCACGCGCACGCTGCGCGTGCGTGGTTTGGGCCGTCGGAGTCTGCCATTTTGTTTTTGGTTTGTTTTTTTTGTCGCGCCGGGGTCGCGCCGCGCATGGGCGGGGCAAGTGGGGTCTCAACCTGAAAAAGGTTGAGAACCACTGATCTAGTTGAACTCTAGGCCCACTGAAGAATCTATTACTACAGCATCCTGACAGATGACCAACCAACTCCTGGAATGAAGTAAAATCTACAAGGCAACCCGGCTCTTACATTAGGAAATTGGCCCTGAAGCTCAGCTGATTCTTTGCAGTCTCTTAATCTACCTCCAGATTTAGCCTACCACTTCTTTTATGCTCAATTATTCGAATTGAGTATCAAATTTTATAATTTAAATCAGCCCCGAGTTTGATCTAGTGATCCATCTTCTGGTACTACCAGAAACATGTACCAATTACGACTTGTCTTTGGCCAATGACAAAGCCAAAAAAATATGACTTCATTTGGGCTGTCTAAAGTTTAATCTAGACACAGAAAAAGAATTTAAACTGATATCTTTAGTTGACACTGTGCCTTCATACTTTTCCAAAACACCACTTTTTGATGGCATTGGTCTTCATATTCAGCTAAGAATCAAATAACAAATATGGTTAGATTGATAGACTGATCCATCAGAAGCCACTGAGATTTCTTCATAGCTGTGCTACTAGATCTTCTCTGGTCTCCACCAGCACTCTAATTTTTCTTAACATGCAGTGACTTCTTTATTTATTTATTTATTTATTTAAATCACATTTATATGCCGCCCCTCTCCAAAGACCTGGGGCAGCTCACAACAAAAAATACTACAATAATTTTAAAATTAACACATTCATACCACACACAAACTCAATCAATTCACATGCACTGATGGAGGGACACTCTTAGGGCTGAGGGGCAGAGCGCAGCTCACATACCCCAAGCTTGTCAGCTTAGATGTGTCTTCAATCCTTTCCAGAAGGCTAGGAGGGAGGAAGCAGTACGAACCTCCGAGGGAAGCTGGTTCCAGAGGGCTGGGGCAGCAACAGAGAAGGCCATTGCCCTAGGCCCCGCCAGACGGCATTGTTTAATGGACGGGACTCGTAGGAGGCCAACCCTGTGCGCCCTAACCGGTCGCTGGGATTCATGAGGCAGGAGACGGTCCCGCAAGTATCTTGGTCCGTTGCCATAAAGGGCTTTATAGGTCATAACCAACACTTTGAATTGTGTTCGGAGACCAATTGGTAACCAGTGCAGCTCACGGAGAGCTGGAGTGATATAAGCATGTCTTGGGAGACCCAAGACAGCTCACGCGGCCGCATTCTGGACTACCTGCAGTCTCCGGACATTCTTCAAAGGTAGCCCCATGTAGACAGCATTACAGTAGTCGAATCTCGAGGTGACAAGGGCATGGGTGACTGTGAGGAGTGACTCCCGATCCAAATAGGGAGTGCACTTCCACTTGAGGGTACTGTGCTAGTTTCAAATATCTTTAGACCTCTGGATTCTTGTAACACCAGCAGGTTGAAGAATGATTTAATTGAAACCATAAAGCTGGAAAATCATTCCTTCCTTCCTTCCTTCCTTCCTTCCTTCCTTCCTTCCTTCCTTCCTTCCTTCCTTCCTTCCTTCCTTCCTTCCTTCCTTCCTTCCTTCCTTCCTTCCCCTGTAGCTTCATTTTTGTATTGGAAGATTCTTCCTTTCTTCTAGTTCCCAAGTGTCAAGTCCTCTAGGGAAAATGGTAGGTTGATATACAATACAATACTCCTTTTTTAGGCTTAGGCAAAATAAGCAAGGGTAACGTTTACATACATTTTGTCAATTTCCCATTTCAGGATAGAGGCAAACACGCAAAATTCCTTGGCTACCATTTTCTCTTTTCTTTTTCCCTCTTTTTTTTTTACATAAATTTGCGGTGAAGATCCAGCAGTTTGGGGGAAAGCAGTGGTCTTTATTTTTTTCCCTCAGATTAGACCTCCATTTAAATTCCGTTTTATTTATGCTGGGCCTAAGGATAATCTAGTGAGATTGACACCATGGCACTGAATAGCATGTATGTCGTAAAACACAGCTTCAGCTCTTTTAAAAAGGGATTAGATACCTTTGTATGGAAAAAGGCTCTCTGAAGTTGATAGTCATGCCACTGATTTCTAGGTTCGGAAAATGGTTTCACCTTTTGCATACCCAAAAATGGAACCATATTTTGAAGCCGATGAGTGGGACCGTATTAATGCTTCAGTTGAAAAGCGGATGGCCGTGTAAGCTGCCGTAGCTTGGCCACATGTAACAGAACTTTCCCTTCCAAGGGAAAGGATGCTAACTATTGAAAAATGGAAAGAAAGTAAAAGTAAATTGTGCATAAGGGGGTTGGACAGCAATCTACCAGGCTTCATGAAGCCAAGTTCCTACTTCTATTTCTACTTTGAGTTGCACAGCCCTAATCTGAGACTGCACAATTCATAATAGTGGGAAATAAATTAAAACAGCCCAGCTCTGACTGGGCAGCTGATCTCCCCATTTAATTTAATGAGTTCAGGGTCACAGGAAGGGCCATCAAGAAGGCCTTGGCGCTGTTTGCTGACAGTGATAAATATCAAGGAGAGAGAGATAGTTATCCAATCACTCTGGGTAAAGGCTAATGCAGCGAGAGACTGCCATTTATTCTCATCAGCTTCACAAACAAGTGGCACATCCCACTGTTGCATAAATAGATGATAGCCGGATAGCTGCATGGCTGGAGATAGATAGATAGATAGATAGATAGATAGATAGATAGATAGATAGATAGATAGATAGATAGATAGATAGATAGATAGATAGAGGAGAGAGAGGGGGAGAGAGGGGTAGATAGGGTAGACAGATAGACAGACAGGGTAAGTAGGTAGGTAGGTAGGTAGGCAGGCAGGCAGACAGACAGACAGACAGATAAGATAGATAGAATGATGGAGAGAGAGAGAGAGAGAGAGAGAGAGAGAGAGAGAGAGAGAGAGAGAGAGAGAGGTTGGATCTCCTCACTCCACAGATGAAGCCATTTTGTAAAAAAATAACATAGAGTGTTTTTTTTACCTAGCCAATAGCCATGCCAAGAAGTCAATCAAGAAACCATCTCTCTAAGGTGGTACAAGATTCTGTGGCCTTTAAGAACTTACTTAAGACACCTGGTATACAATACTAAGTATTAGTCCTTGAAAACGTCTGAGTTAGTAAGCCTTTTTCCCCCCACTCAGACGTTTTCAAGGACTAATACTTAGTATTGTATATGTTTTTATGTTCAATGTTAATGGTTTTAATAAAAGAATTTTTATAATAATAAAAAAAAGAACTTACTTAAGCCTTTAAGAACTTACTTAAAAATGAAGAATATTTCAAAGTTTTTGGGTTTAAACTTTCTGCATCGCTTCAACATTCATTCTCATAAAGTTCTTTGCCAGACAGTTTAGAAGTTACCATGAGCTGCTTCCTCCTTGCTATATTTATCATAAAAGGATTGCAGGGTAGAGTTTTTTAAAAAATGATTGTGAAATCTTACCCATCAATTTAATATCCTTCTAAAGATCTAACAGCCTGGATACTTTTACCTCATTGGAGCCCAAAATGAGGTAACTGCAAGAATCCTGATGCTTAGCCTTGAATCTTTTATGGAGCTGAATCAATTCAAATCTAATATTGTTGCCTTCAAATCTTAAATCTCCTATTCAGATTGAATCTTTTCCACCTTTAATTCTTGAATCAAGACCAGATCTTGGCTGACTCCTGCTTCTTTTCATAGGTTAAATGTATGAGCAGGACAACAGGAATGCAAATACTGCAAGCAGTAAAGCTGGACTCAGTTCAATAATCTGTAAATTTGTATGCATATATTATGACTCATAGCTGCATTCCGTTACATTCTGGTAATCAGATGAAGCAGAGATGGATTTAGCAGTGCATGAAATGACTGGGTCATTTTGCTGGCATGATTCACTCAGTATAGATTTATGCATAACTGCTTTCTTCGGTGTCTGACAGATTTGTGGAATAAATCCACTTTAAATAGCTTTGGGATTGGGGTGAATATGTGGAAAACATCATGGCTATTTCCCATTTTGTCAGGGGATGTAAAATTCCCGTGTTCGTGGGACAGGCAGCTAAATTCTCCCACATTTAGGATCTTTTCTGACTCAGAAAAGGATGGGGACAAATCTTCATTTTACATCCCTTCCTGCCCCCCTTTTTTTATCCATGGCATTTTTTTGTCAGTGTAAATTCTTCTCAGAACATTTTATCGATTTCACTCGCAAATTATACCACGTCTACCAAAGGCCATCATTTTAATTTTGTATAGCCAATGTAAAAAAAAAAGTTTAGACATACTAACAATGAATATGTGACTGTAGCATGCCCAACATAAACAGAAACTCTTATCAGCTTCTTGTACCTCTATTTTCAACGTACTGTAGAACTTTAGAAACAGAATCTTGTTCCTTTATTTGTTTGTTTCTTAATTTTTTTATTCCATCCATCTCTTTGGTCTTTGGGCTAAATCTTGCATGTTGCTCTGTGACGTTGGATCTCAAGGAATATATTGGCCCAATTTTGATCTATTTGGGTTATTGTAAAAATATGTCTTTCACTTCATACTCTCTTTTGGCAGCACGTTCAGACACGAGATCCCCAAAGGACATCACTCTGAAGATCCCATCCTATAGAAAGAAGAGAACAGGCTGGGCTATTGCATTGTAGACTATAATTTAATCCCCTTTGCAGATTAACTATCTTGCCAGATAACATTTCTGAAATCAAAGTCCACCCATCCATCCCACAGAAGCAAGGCAGGGAAAAGAACCAAAGGGATCCCACAAAGACTTCCCAAGATGAGCATGGTTTTGGTTTGGGAGCTTGACAGACTGGTTCAGCCATTCTCCTGTTGCCCAGTTCAACATAAAGAAGAGGCACTTGCTAGTCAGTTAGATGCCAAATTGCACCTTTGAAAAGGATAATAAATGTGGTCAGCAAGGACAGGATTTGGGGCATTTTAAGAAGAATTACTCAAATACTTTGGCCACCTAATGAGAAGGAAGGACTCCCTGGAGAAGAGCTTAATGCTGGGGAAGATGGAGGGCAAGAGAAGAAGAAGGGGACGACAGAGAATGAGGGGGCTGGGTGGAGTCACTGAAGCAGGAGGCGTGAGCTTCAATGGACTCCAGAAGATGGTAGAGGACAGGAAGGCCTGGAGGAACGTTGTCCATGGGGTTGCGATGGGTCAGATACAACTTCGCAACTAACAAGAAGAAGAAGAAGAAGAAGAAGAAGAAGAAGAAGAAGAAGAAGAAGAAGAAGAAGAAGAAGAAGAAGAAGAAGAAGAAGAAGAAGAAGAAGAAGAAGAAGAAGAAGAAGAAGAAGAAGAAGAAGAAGAAGAAGAAGAAGAAGAAGAAGAAGAAGAAGAAGAAGAAGAAGAAGAAGAAGAATTTTTATGAACTAGCACTTCTTTAGAACCGAAGGCTGAGTGAAGGCTGGATTTTAACTTCTAGGCCTGCCATTTGATCGCTCCAGATAACAAAAAGAATGGGATGAGATTGGTGGCAATGAAAGAACTACTTGTTATGGTTGTTACTAAATGATTGGATATAATTTGCAAAGAGGAAGGAATGCTTGCTAGTTTCATTGGTCAACTGCGGATTCCCTGGCCAAAGCATTATGTCTAAATGCTTTATACCCTCACCTTCAATTTTTGTTTCTAACATGTGTTACTGGTGTCCCTAATGGGAATGAGGGGGTCTGGTGATGTTTTCTCTGTTAGATGTTGGAGGGAAATTGTCTTCTTGAATATCCAATAATATCCAATGATATGCAATTCTTCCAAAGACGTTTGGGCAACCTTTTTGCTTACCTCCATCCACCTTATCCATTATCTTCTACTTCTTTCAGTTTTGCCAAATATAATCATTTTTTCTCCTCTATCACATTCACCCCATGTACCCAAGGTATGAGTTTCTGCTTGCTGATTGTTGCCTCAAGGGAGCAGTCACTTTTTTATCTGTTACAAAATTGGTTGTACTTGCAATCCCTGGTACTCTTTGCACAAAAAGTGCCTCCAAATCCATCTTTTAAAGGTGTCTATCTTCTTTCTCTTGTTTTTTGGTCAGGGCCCAGCTTTCACAACCTTATTTCACTAGAAAGGCATCGCTTTAATTAGAATAGAATAGAGCTGGAAGGGACCTTAGAGGTCTTCTAGTCCAGCCCCCTGCTCAAGCAGGAGAACCTATACCATCTCAGACAAGTGACCGTCGATATGGTGGACACTCCAAACTATTTTCAAAAAGCGTATAGAATTTCTACCTCAGGCTTTTCTGTTAGGGATCACAAAGGATTTCACTACCTCAGAGACAAATTTATTTTTGAACTTAATTACAGCAGCAAGATTGTTGGTGGGACAATACTGGAAGAATCCGGAAATACCGCCTATTGAAGAATGGACTGTGAAAGTAACAAATTTGGCGGAAATGGCGAAAATATCAGCATACTTGAAAAACCGCTCCAATGAACAATTTTTGACGGACTGGAAACAGTGGATAGACTATATCCAAGAGAGACACCAATCAAACAGAATGCAGCTGGCGTTTAGCTGAAGCTCGATGGGAGGAGGGAAGAAGGGCTAACAAATCAAATGTTTACAAAAACTAACACCCAATGTTGAATGTATATGTTCTATAACTAATGCCTCTTAACATAACCTTATGACTAATGTTGTTTGCTCTAATATTGTTAAAGCAGACTGAATCTCTACCTCAGGATATGAAACTTTTACCTCAGGATCTCTGGTTAGGGACTATAGAAGATTGCACTAGTAATGGGATGAAGTCAATTCTGAAGCGCGAATGAACAATATGCGATAGACTAGATACAGTAGATAGACCATATATAAGAGAAACACCAATCAAACAAAATGTATTCGGAGTATACTTGAAGATGGAAGGGAGGAGGGAAGAACGTTTACTAAAACAGATGTTTACAAAGATTAATACCTAATGTTGTATGCTATGTTCTAGGATGATTGCTTAGCAATAGGATCTTATGCTTAATGTTGATCACATTAATATTGAACCAGATAAGAGAAACACCAAACAAAAAAAGTGTAACAGGAGTATAGTTGAGGTTAGACGCGAGGAGGGGAAAAAGGCCTACTAATTCAGACGTTTTCAAAGACTAATACTTAGTGTTGTATATCAGGTGCCATGATGATTGCTGCATAATATGTTTTTATGTTCAATGTTGATTGTTTTAATAAAAGAATTTTTATAGTGGAAAAAAATATATCGAATGATGGAGCACCCACGATTTCTGCAGGCAAGTTGTTCCACTGGTTGATTGTCCTCACTGTCAGGAAGTTTCTCCTTAATTCCAGGTTGCTTCTCTCTTTAATCAGTTTCCAGCCATTGTTTCTTGTCCTGCTCTCTGGTGCTTTATTTGGAGAATAATTTGACCCCCTCTTCTTTGTGGCAGCCCCTCAAATACTGGAATACTGCTATCATCTCTCCCCTATTTCTTCTTTTCTTTAGACTAGCCAAACCCAAGTCCTGCAGCAGTTCTTCATATGTTTTAGTCTCCAGGCCTTTGATCATCCTAGTTGCTCTTCTTTGAATTTTTTCTAAGCTCTCAACATCTTTTTTGTGACATGGCAGTGGTGGCGAACCTATGGCACAGGTGTCAGAGGTAGCACTTAGAGTCCTCTCTGTAGGCACGCATGCCATCATCCCAGTCCTAGGCCTTCAGCTCGGTTTTATAAAACCTTTTCGCTTTAAGCCTCTGCTGCCGTGTACAAAAAAAAAAAAAGGTTCAATCAATCAGTCAATTTCAACTTCTCACAGGAAAAAAAAAAAGATCTTGCAAAGTTGGAATTGATTGATTGAACTTTTTAGTCCCACCCAGTCTGCTGTTACCACTGCAGCCATGCCCACCCAATGGGCCACACCCGCCCGGCACCCGACGAGGCATAAGTGGGTTTTGGGTTGCAGTTTGTGCACTCGGTCTCTAAAAGGTTCGCCATCACTGTGCTATGGTGACCAAAATTGGCTGCAGTATTCCAGGTGTGGTCTTACTAGGGTTTTATAAAGCGGTACTAAATCAGAACTAATTGTTCTGATTTTTGTTGTTATTGAACTATCCTAATGAGTCTTGATCTTCTTTCAGTTGCTTATTCGTTCTTCCCTAAGATTGATATGTACAGCTATATCAGATGATGCTTGCTCATTTATTAATGGTACTTAATATGATTGTTATTGGGACTGCAATGCAGGTTTAGGTAAAGACACTTTAATGAATACTTTTGAATAACTTGACTGGCCTTAACCATATAGTTTCTTTAGAATCATCATGTGATATCCATGATACCACTGGTTCCTATGGAGATCAGGCCTGTTCCAGCCTTCATCATGCTTTACTTTCACACATTTTATACTTCATAAAAGGAAATATAGGAAGGAAGGAAGGAAGGAAGGAAGGAAGGAAGGAAGGAAGGAAGGAAGGAAGGAAGGAAGGAAGGAAGGAAGGAAGGAAGGAAGGAAGGAAGGAAGGAAGGAAAGAAGTTGACCTCATTTGGAGAAAGCTAGAGACAATCTTGACCACAGCAAACCTAATGATGACTTATGTAGGGGAATATCACAATGCAAATTCTACCCATTCATATTTGGAACCCAACATCTCACTAAAGTACATAAATCATATTTGTGCGATAACATTATTGTGTATATCCCACCATTTGCCATCTTTCTGCCACCCACCCCCTTAGATGCCCACGGCTAGAAAATTCTCATTCCAATGGGTGTTCTGGGATAGGGGAGTCAATCAATTTTATATTAAAGATACGAGATCAATATTATAACTGTGTTCTGCTTTATTGTCTCATAAATTTCTGTGGAAGTAGACAGATGTATGAAAGGCAGAAAGGAAAATGCTGCGGTGACAGGCCTATTACTCCTCACTCCATTATAATACTAAGATAACAGAGAATCTGGGCACTGCAATTCTGTCAGGATCCTTCAAGCTGGAATGTCAGATGCCATGAAAACCTCTCCTTAAGCTTTTTGTATCTGAAAAGGAGCTTCTGGTCTTAGGTAAGTAAATAAGTCTTTAGGTGAACTTTTGAAATAAGTACTAGCAAACAAAGATGTTTGAAGTAAATAGGATGATCTTATGAGACTTTCTGGAGGTGTGAATGTCAGGTATGACATTTTAGCCTAGTTTGCTTGCAGTGACATTATTAGGAATGCAGTGGGGTCCAAATTCTTAATGGCTTGAGTGGTATTATGGAATATTGCTTTACTTTAAAAATAAAATTAAGTATGTCAAGCCAAGGTATGAATCCTTCCGTATTTTTTTTTAAATAACTCTCATGCAGCTAACAGAAGGGGAAAAAAGAGAAGTATTAACAATATAATATAACCTGATTATAATCTAACCTGAACATTAATAATCATGCTAATAAAAAGGCAAAATTATAACCCATTGCTTCAAGATTTTGAAAGAATGACAAGAAAAAAACAGGTCATTTACTATTAACTATTTTCTTTCCACCCACATATGATAAAAATGGTAGATAAAAATGAATCTGTCACATGCTGAAGCATAGGCCACATGTATTTTTTATATATGTATTTTAATGTTGATTTCTATTTATGCTGTGAGCCGCCCTGAGTTCCTGGAATAGGGCGGCATAGAAATCCAATAAATGAAATGAATAAAAGAGGTATGGATCAGAAACGGCCTGTCTCTGTTTTAGATAGCCCAGTCCTATATTTGGAGATTCTTAGAAAATCAGATTAAATAAGATGTTAGATTGAATAAAAATTAATTAAAGGTCTAGAACTTAATAATAAGGTGTTTGTCATCAGCTTCGATGGGGTTGGTGTTGACAGGGTATATATGTCTGTGGAGATTCTCAGTCACCCAGATCATGGTTGTCCCAAAGGTACTTTTTCAAAAGGCAACTGGGCCTTGTCTTTGCTTGAAGACATTTTGCTTCTCATCCAAGAAGCTTCTTCAGTTCTGAAGAACCATCCAGAACCATTCTGTAGAACTGAAGAAGATTCTTGGGTGAGAAGTGAAATGTCTTCCAGGACATTTATGACCTATAAAGCCCTTTATGGCAATGGGCCAGGTTACTTGCGGGACCGTCTTCAGCCTCATGAATCCCAGCGACCGGTTAGGGCGCATAGGGCTGGCCTCCTATGGGTCCCGTCCATTAGGCAGTGTCATCTGATGGGTCCTAGGACAAGGGCCTTCTCCGTTGCTGCCCCAGCCCTCTGGAACCAACTTCCCTCAGAGGTTCGTACTGCCTCCTCCCTCCTAGCTTTCAGGAAGCCTTTGAAGACCTATTTATGCCGACAGGCTTGGGGGTGTATGAACTGTGTTCTGCCCCCGGGCCGAGAAATTGTGCTTCCATCGTTGATTGTGTGTTTGACTGTGTTTGCATGTTTTATGTATGGATTTTTTAGACTGGTTGTTATCATTATTATTGAATTTTTATTTGTAGCTGTGTTGTTGTTGTGAGCCGCCCCGAGTCTCAGGAGAGGGGCGGCATACAAATTTGATAAAATAAATAAATAAATAAATAAAAGACAAAGTCCAGTTGCCTTTTGAAAAAGCACATTTGGATATTCTTCTGTGTGTTGGAAATGTAAAAAAGAAAAGGGCACCTTTTTTCATGTATGGTGGACATGTAGAGAAGCACAAGGTGTATTGGCGTATGGTCTGGGAATGGGCAATAGAAATGACTAGGCAAAACATTCTAGACAAACCTGAGGCATTACAATTAGGAATACTAGAGAAAAATGTAAATAAAGAGGACACATATTTAATTATTCACGTGGCTACGGCGGCAAGGATACTATTTGCTCAAAAATGGAAAGCAATGGAAGCACCGAGTGAGGAAGAACTAATAAAGAAAATTATGTTTTGCACAGAACTAGATAGGTTAACTAAAAGATTAAAAAACCAGGAAGACACAGAATTTTATCGAATACGGAATAAATTTTATAGATGGAGGGGGAAAAAATGGAGGTCACAGATAAAGAGATAAGTTAAGATAGAGACCAGAAATGTATAGTGTGTATATAGATATGCTATATGCAATTAATGTGCAATATGGACTGAGATGTCACTCAAAGACGATTTACCATGTTCAATGTTTTTAATCCTTTTTTTCCCTTGTATTCAATAAAAACTTTAAAAAAGAGAAAGAAAAAGCACATTTGGAATGACAGGGCATAGAGTTAGGAATTTTGTCAATGACAGGGTTTCTTTTAAACTTATACAAGACGTTTTACAGGTGGCACCTCCCCTCTGTAAGGCTAGCAAAAATAGACCAAAAAAAAAAATCTTCACCATTATGTTGGAAAGGTAGGAAAATACCAGGGGCTTATTGTCATAAGTGGTGGGAATGCTAAGAAGCTCGAAAATTGTGTCACTTGATAAAGAATTGGTTAGAAGAGATACTATCATTAAAAATTGAAGCAAAACCAGAACTCTTTTTATTAGGGATCACTATGGATAAATTCAGCAAAGGAGCTTTATATTTAATTCTGCACATTTTAACCGCAGCCTGATTAACATATGCTCAAAATTGGAAAAGGAAAGAACACCCCCCCCACGAAGAAGAAATACTAAACAAAATTCTATCCTATGAGGAAATGGACAGACTGACATTAGAACTCAAAAATAAAACAGAAACAGAGTACTTTGAAATTTGGAATAAAGTGTATAATTGGTTGGATTTTAAGAGATACGCTGGGACAAAGGCTGATGATTAAGTAGATAACCTAGAAATTTTTATTTTAATATTTGTTATACCAGATAGAACCAAAAGTCATTTAACTAGGATGTACTTTATTGAAAGAATACGCAGTGTATAACAAAGTAATAACTTAATGTAAAGTAATATTAATAGTATCGTTTAAACAGGGAAGTTGTATCATATCCAATGTGTCTTTTTTGTCTTTAATTGTATTACGTTTAATGTGTCTTTTGTGTTTTTTAAATTGTATATTCAATAAAATTTTGTATATAAAAAAAGAAAGGGTTTCTTTTCATGTGTTCCACAGTCTCCCCTTGCAAATAACAAGAGACAAATAAGGCTATTTGAGAGAAGTTTGAACTTGGTAAAATTTCCAATTCAAGTCCTACCGATGCTGCAAATTGGTTTATACAGGAAGGTTGCTAAATGCCCAAGAGCATCAATATATTTGAGTGCATCCTTTCCTGTGGGATCTAATTAAGGAGATTCCTAAAGATGATAGTGCATCAGTGATGTTAAACACTCAGTCCAAAGCAGCAGAATAAGATAATATGAGTCTGTCCTTCAAAGGGCAGAAATCAGTGGGAGAGTGACATATTCCCCACCTCGTGAACAAAATTTCTGGCTAATGTGTTTTTTTTCTAGTTGGTTTTGTTTGCATGTGCTTCTGCAAGAAATTAAGACAAAGGATTGGTCTCTGTTGTCTCTTCCTGTGCAAGAGGCATTAGGGCAGCAGATATTTCTCCAAGCAGAAGAAGGGAAGGGCTAGTACAGTGGTGGCGAACCTATGGCACACCTGCCAGAGGCGACACTCAGAGCCCTCTCTGTGGGCACACAGGCCATATCCCTGAAGATGGCAACCGTCTCTCTTCAACCAGCCACCCGCTAACTCACCAAGGTCCCACATGGCCAGATGCATCCCAGCATCTATGCGCTCGCTGGCCTTTGTGTGCAGAGGTCAATGGTGTCAGGCAGCAGCTGCCCCGGCCCCTGCCACACCTTGCCCTTTGAGGCACTCCCGCCCTGCCTCGTCTTGCCTCACCTCACCCCACAGGACGAGACTCCTGCCCACCGCCTCACCTGCCAGAGACCCCCTGGATCTCCCCTGACCCTACTCGGCCCCCACAGGCGTCCCTCCCCACAAACAACATCGAGGTGATCACGCCCACCTTGGCCACTTCCACCCAATCTGCCATGACCACCACAGCCATGCCCACCCAGTGGGCCACGCCCACCTGGCACCCGGCGATAAATCAGTGGGTTTTGGGTTGCAGTTGGGGCACTCGGTCTCTAAAAGGTTCGCCATTACTGGCCCAAATCTAAAAGGGGCTCAACTGTTCCAGAAGAGAAGGATCTTCCTGCATATCCTTTCAGGCTGTTTTTCTCTCAACTGCCTCGAAAATACATTTGTCAGCTCTTGGCTGTGAGGGTTGGCAGCAATCCTTTTGTGATAATTGGGAGAAAAACAGCTGGGGGAGTCAGAATACAAAGGAAAGCAGCAGAAGAGATCCAAAGGACCCTGTTCTCTTGTTTTGCCTTTTTAAAAATAATAATAATAAAAATAATTTTTTATTAAGTTTCATGACACGTTAAAAACATGGAAGAAACAAAGTTAGGGAAAAAAAAGAAGAAAAAGTGCAAAGAAAGAAGAAAAAAGTAATTAACTTCCAACTTTCTTTGGTGCAATAGATTATAAAAAATAACAAGTGGCTCTTAAGGGAGCCCCGTCCAATTTTATGATCTTTTTTTGTTTGTGTGTGACAGTTGTTAAACAAAACACTGCAGTTGAAAGCTAAGTAAATCTTGCAGTCGCTATCCACCTTTTGTTGTTATTTTTGTTTCACACCATTTCAAGCTCATTCTATGATTATCTCTTCTGAGCTTTTTTTTTTCAAGTGGACAATCACTTGACCATGAGCCAGCAGTGTGCAGCAGCAACCAAAAAAGCTAATACAATCCTGGGTTGTATAAACAGAGGCAAAGAATCAAGATCACACAGAGTATTATTACTGTTTTATAAAACCCTAGTAAGACCACACCTGGAATACTGCAGCAATTATTAATATTTTCTAGAAATAACTAAAAATACTTATTTGCTGATCAAATAGTTGTTGTTTACCACTGATCAGCTAGGGGAGAGGTTCCCAATCAGCTCCCATCCAGATGTTTTCAACAATAGAGCCCATAAGCTCCAGCTGAAGTTCAGAAGCGATGAGAACTGCAGTCCAAAATGACAGGCGTCTTCTATCACCGACAAGGATCACCACATGACCTGTCCAAAAAGCAAAGCCCTGCTTCATTTTTATTTGGCTTTGTTTCTTCTGATTGGCCTCAGTAGATGGTCAGGTCTTGTTGGCTGGATAGCAGGAGCAGATCATTACATACACGATTAGCTGGAATCACTCTGAGAAAACCTAAGGAACAGCAGGCACAGCGTGCATGGAAGAGAACAAAAATGGAATAGTGTTTTGGAGAAACTGTCTCTAACTCCAGAGCCTATTTGCCTCTCTCCAAGAGAAATAAGCCAGTTTCAACACTAGTACAATAAGTGAGAAAATGTGATAATAGAGAAGAGCAAAATAGCCATCCAGGAAAAGAGGCAAAGCCAAAAAATGGGGCCCCTTTTTGATCCAGATTCACTGTAACAAAAGGCTAGCGAATTCAAGACATTTTGATATCTTTCTCTGTCCACAATATCAGAATCTCTGTTACCTCTGGAGGAATGGATCTTGGCTCATCCTACTTCCTAGCTCCTGGGATCTTGCTCTGTAACTTTGGATATGATTAGGTAAAGCAACCAAATGCAAAACTGTTGATGTATCAGTATCAAGAGTCTGAAAAACAAAAGTGGCCTCTCTGTAAGGGACGCAGAAACACAGAGAGGTCATATTTATTTGTTTTGCGATGAAGACATTTGAAGGGCAGGAAATACATCTATTAACAGCTCCGGATTGCACTGGTAGTTATGCAGGTTCACCGCTTCTGGAGGCAGGTTGTTTTACTGGTTAATTGTTCTAATTATCAGGAAGTTTCTCCTTAGTTCTAGGTTGCTTCTGTCCTTGACTAGTTTCCATCTGTTGCTTCTTATCCTGCCCTCAGGTGCTTTGGAGAATAGCTTGACTCCCTCTTCTTTGGGGCAGCCCCTGAGATATTGGAAGGCTGCTATCATTGTCCCCCCTCATCCTTCTCTTCATTAGACTAGACATACCCAATTCCAGCAGCCATTCCTTATATGTTTTAGCCTCCAGTCCCCTGGTCATCTTTGTTAATGAGAATGAACTCATGATTTCCAGTGTATGGCCTACTTAAGAATTGTGAACTATTTGTGTCTTCTGATGATAAAGCAAAAGTCTTCTTCAAATATATTCCTAAAGATTCATTGGTGTTGGCTTCACAACCCAGGGATGTGGCTGTTTATCATCCCACAGTCAGGGTTTATGTGATTGTGGAATATCTGCAGTTCTACATGGTTAACATTGTTGACATAATGAAATGTCTATTGCACCCCCTTCACTCTTTTGGTACAGGGAGTCCTCCACTTATGACCCCAATGGAACCCAAAATTTCAGTTGCTAAGTAAAATATAGACGCTTGGCAACTGACTCATATTTATGACGGTTGCAGTGTCCCCAGGTCAATGAGGGAGCCAGATTTGTGAAGTGAATTTTGCCCCCATTTTACAACCTTTCTTACCCCAGTTGTTAAGTGAATCGCTGCAGTTGTTAAGTGAGTAACCTGGTTGCTAAGTGAATCTGGCTTTCCCCGTGAGCCGGGGATACTGCAAATGTCGTAAATATGAGTCAGTGGCCAAGCGTCTGTATTTTGACCATGGGACCCATGGGGACGCTGCAATGGTCGTAAGTGTGAAAAACAGTCATAGGTCCAGTGCCATTATAACTTTGGGTTGACGAGATCAGAAATGAGGAGGTGATAAGCCACCTGGGAAAGCCAAGGGAAATCATCAAAACAATTTAAAAAACGAAAGTTAGAATATTTCGTACGTGTGATGCGACACCCAGAAAAATACGGCATACTCCATTGAATCCTCCAGGGAAAGATTGAAGGCAAATGAGGTCCAGGCAGAAGAAGAACATCGTGGCTTCCAAATCTAAGGGACTGGTTTGGACAAAACTCAGCAGCACTTTTTTGTGTGGCTGCCAATAAAAACAGGATCGCCAACGTGATCGCCAACATCCAATAACGGATATGGCACAAGAAGAAGAAGATAACTGTGAATGGTCGCTAAATGAACTGTTGTAAGTTGAGGACTAAGAGTATTTTCCAGGCAACATCGCTCACAAGCCTAGAAGAGATGGCATCTGTCCTTCCATTTTAAGTCTCTGTGACTGTCTTTGAATGTTCACACATGCATCCCAGTCACCCAATAAGTACCAGCTGCTTAAATGAAAAATCTTAGCTGTCAAAGGGATATGGTTACAGAATTCTTTATAACTTAGCCTTTAGCATCTATAAATAGTCCATTGATTCATATCATTAAGTACGCTTGACTAATTCAAAGGATTTAAAGCTATGTCTTGAAATGATTGTTTAATGCAATTTAATTGGAATCTTGCACTAGTATCCCCCATTTATTATTATTATTATTATTATTATTATTATTATTATTATTATTATTATTATTATTATTATTATTATTATTATTATTATTATTATTATTATTATTATTATTTTGCAGAAAGTAGCTTGAAATTCTGCTCTTGAGATAATCCTTGAGGACATACATCTCCAGCCTCGATCCCTTTGCTGTGGTCTCTGCACCTTCTGAGCAGCAGTGGAGGAAGATAACAACACTGGGACTCAAAACACTTCACACATGACAAAATTGAGAGAGGTTACAATTAGTCTATCAGTTGTTAAATTTGGGGGGGGGTTAGATGACAGAGGGAGTGAACTCTTAATCTCTTAATGAAACACATTGTTGTAAGCGTGTTGACCTCATGCCCCAACATGATTAGAATCTGCATAAATCTTCATCACAAAGTCACAGCCAACAATTGATCCTGCGGCCTGTTGGCTAAGCACTGATCAGCCAAAGTTGGCTAGACATTAGCAGCTTGTCTGTATGTATATATACAACCAAGCTGCCAGTGCCTAGCCAACAACAACAACAAAAAAAAAAATGGTAAGCGGGGCCAGGCTGAGTTAACACTTGGATGGGAGTCTTGCCTTGATAGTATTTAATTTATCTAAAGGTTTTAATTTATCTAAAGGTGGGTGTGACAAATTCACACCTAGAATGAATCTGAAGAGGTTCCACTGTGAATTGGCAAAATTCTGCAAGTGTAGACTTTCCTATGACTTATGTTGCATAAATCTGGAAGGAGATTGATTGGCAGAACCCTACTCAATGAACACTGAATGAGCTAGCTGGACTAGTAAAAGTGAACTAGTTTCTTTTTTCTAAAGATCTGCCTGGAAGTTGAATCACGCCCAGTTGCCCTGACTTAATTTCCAGGCAACTCTACCTGGATAACTGAGAATCTTCATCAACGTGTTCTAAAGATCGGTCTAAGACTGATCAATCCACGGAAAGGCAGTAATGAATATACTACTGAGTTAGATTTCTCCCTGGCCTGAGAATCCTTTCTGAGGGAAAATCAACCTCCCAGGATCCTGCATTGATTACAAGGGCCATTTCTATTGAGATGTTCAGCATGTTAACACCTTGCCCCAGCCAGTGTATGTTTGTTTTGCATGTCTGTCTTGGATGATTGGTTTTTATTAAGGGGTTTTACAATGTATTTTAATGCCAGATTTCTTCATGTGAGTATCCATGTTGTAAGCCGCCCTGAGTTCTTGGAATAGGGCGGCATAGAAATCTAATTAAATAAATAAAATAAATAAAATAAATGTCTCGAGTCTGCTGCATTAGAAACAGGTTACTCCTATATTGAGATCAGTTGTACAAATCAGGAGGAATCCATTCAACAGTGTGAGCTGGCAAGGGCAGCTCAACAAACTAAAAATAACCTGGTTTTACCTGCAGAGATGATGATCCAGAAAAAAATGCTTTCATTTCAAGAATAAATGTACAGTCTAGGGACCCGGAGCAGAGACAATGCCTATCTTTCCTTATGGGCACCAAGCAGTGTCACAGCATTATCAATATTTCATATTCTATATTCCACTGGGGAAGGAAACACGGCAACTTCCTTAGTTGTTCTTAGACAATTGTGACACACTTAAGATGTCTTCAGGCTTTCAGTGCTCATATATTGTGCAGCAACTGTGCTCAACAGCACTAATGAAGCTAAAGAGACTTTCTAAATACCCAGGAGGACAAGGATGGAGGACCTTATGGCCTCCAAGAAGTTGTTAAGCTGTAATTGCAGATCACCACATGAGTTAAAGTGCTGGGAAATGTACTGTAGCTCTGCAACATCTGGAGAAACCATCATTCTTAAACCAACTTTTAGTGCTTGAAAGCTAAGAGAGAGCATCAGTTCTCTATCATTTCCTAAATAGCCCATCATCTCTTCCTTTCTCCTCCTCTTTCTTTCTTCCTCTTAGCAGTTGTATGCTGGTTGTTCATCTTTCTTTTCCTGGACTACATTAAGGTGTGTTGAGTAGTAATTGCTAAGTCCAAAAGTACAGGTATAGTATAGGGGGTACCTTGCTCAATAGTAGTAACTGTGAGAGGGACCTCGGAGTCCTAGTGGACAATCACTTAGATAGGAGCCAGCCGTGTGCTGCAGCTGCCAAAAAAGCCAACACAGTGCTGGGCTGCATTAACAGAGGGATAGAATCAAGATCACGTGAAGTATTAATACCACTTTACAATGCCTTGGTAAGGCCACACTTGGAATACTGCATCCAGTTTTGGTCACCACGATGTAAAAAAGATGTTGAGACTCTAGAAAGAGTACAGAGAAGAGCAACAAAGATGATTAGAGGACTGGAGGCTAAAACATATAAGGAACGGTTGCTGGAATTGGGTATGTCTAGTTTAACAAAAAGAAGGACAAGGGGGGACATGATAGCAGTGTTCCAATATCTCAGGGGCTGCCCCAAAGAAGAGGGAGTCAAGCTATTCTCCAAAGCGCCTGAAGGCAGGTCAAGAAGCAATGGATGGAAACTAATCAAGGAGAGAAGCAACCTAGAACTAAGGAGAAACTTCCTGACAGTGAGAACAATTAACCAGTGGAACAACCTGCCTCCAGAAGCGGTGAATGCTCCAACACTGGAAGTTTTTAAGAAGAGACTGGACAGCCATTTGTCCGAAATGGTATAGGGTTTCCTGCCTGAGCAGGGGGCTGGACAAGATGACCTCCAAGGTCCCTTCCAACTTTATTATTACTATTATCATCATCATCATCATCATCATCATCATCTCACTTTCACCACCCACAAGTATCCTGCCCATGCACTTGGTCCTGCTCCTTTAGTCATTGTTTTCATCAGAAGTTAATTTTACATATTTTAAAGAATTACCCAAGTAGGACCACAGAACTTTATTTCTGAGACCACGACACAAATAAACTGGTATTGTCATATTTTGCTGAGCACCTCACAGCAGTCCAAAACAAGCAAAAGGGATAAATAAATAACAAAACTAAGCAAGATTTGGACAATTAGCAATAGGATTTAACAGTGCAGGCGAAAGATAGCATCAGTATGGATTGATCAATTAATAAATTAGTCACAGACCATAAGGAATATTTATCAGGATGATGATTAACCCTAAGGAAGATGCGACTCACGATATTGGAAGGTAGATGTTAGTTTTTCCTTCTTGAGTCCAGGAGCTTTGCTCTCTTTTGCTTTGCATGCTGGGAAATGGCCATGTACAGTAAGCAACGTCACCTCCCACAGGGAAGGCCATTATTTCTATAGCAAGCCTTTCTTCCTTCGGGGCTGCATTCATTGCTATGGGTCACAAGGCCTTCTACAGATCCCTTTCTTGAGATAAGGAGCAGCGGTGATAAGACAGATCTCCTGTTGGTGAAAAAAAAAACCCTCTGAATGACAGACTTGGATGCTGAGGTCCTCATCCGTGACTTCCTAGTCACTCCAGGGAGCCTCCACGTCCATTTCCCCTCGTACATTTCAGTGCTTCTTAGTGAAAATGGAAAAGCTAATTTGGCGATGGCTTTGCCTGTGAACCTAGCAGTTGTCCATTCATGTGCACTTATAAAAGCAAAAAATTCGCCACAGGAGACGTACAGATCACCTTGCCTGATGAGACCAAAATGGCCATTGAGTTTGAACAAATCTGCTTCCAACAGCAACCACTACCAACAATAAGGACTGGATGTGCGTTTACTTTTACTTTTACTTGGACTTATATGCCGCTCCTCTCCGAAGACTCGGAGCGGCTTACAACATATACAAAACATCAAACAATCTAAGTCCAAATCAAAAATATTAAAAATAAACACCCAACACACGCACAACTTTCAAACCACAACCCACAATCATCCCCAGGCCTGCCGGCAAAGATAAGTTTTCAGGTTCTTTCGGAAGGCCGGGAGAGTGTGAGAAACGCGGACTTCAAGGGGCAGTTGGTTCCAGAGGATGGGAGCCACAACAGAAAAGGCCCTCCCCCTAGGACCCGCCAAATGACATTGTTTCGCTGACGGGACCCGGAGGAGGCCGACCCTGTGCGCTCTCACTGGTCGTAGGGAAGTATGTGGCAGAAGATGGTCCCGTAAGTATCCTGGTCCATATAGGGCTTTATAGGTAATGACCAGCACTTTGAATTGCGCTCGGAGACCAATAGGCAACCAATGCAGCATGCAGAGGGTTGGCAAAATGTGGGCACAACGTGGAAGGCCCACAATTGCTCGCACAGCTGCATTTTGCACTAATTGTAGTCTCCGAACACTCTTCAAGGGCAGCCCCATGTAGAGAGCATTGCAGTAGTCGATCCTCGAGGTGACAAGAGCATGTGTGACTGTGAGGAGAGACTCCCGATCCAAATAAGGACGCAACTGGTTGACTGGCCAGGGTAGCTCCTGAAATTTCATGTAGTGGAACTTCCGGGTGAAAATACCTCTGGCACTCGAAATGCCAGCATGCTCATCTCCCCAAAAGTGCTCAACTTTCGTGCAGGGAAATGAAACTTTCTTACTTGCGGGCAGCCAGATGAAAAGTTGGGAATGTCACAGCGATTTCTGATGGAACCTGGAGAGCTGTGACACAAAATTTAGCCTTCTTGTGTTTGTTTTTCCCACTTGCAACACTCACCACCAGATTAGGGACACAAGTAAGAGGAGATGCTGCTTAAAACTCGAGGGAGCAAGTTACTGACTGAGTGGGATGGAAATTAGGCTGACATTTTTCCTCACTCAAAAAACATCCTTTCGGGACCCCTAAAAAAATTAATTTCTTTGTCATCAGTTTTCTTGAAGGCTGTATTTATACACACAGCTTTATTTAATGTCCCAAACTGAAGTGGAGACAGGAAGAATGTGCACCCTGCTTTTGAAATATACATTATAATCTCTTTGAATGTGATTAGTGAATGTTGGAATATCTCATTTAACTTTGATGATCTCTTTCCAGCAGATAGATTTCAGATAAGATATTTTGCAGCCAATATCTTTGGATATGTCCCCAATCATTCTCTTCATTTCCTTTTCAAATACTTTTAAACTTGTGACCATTTGCATACTCTCTGAAAGTGTATGTTCTTCCCCGTTCCCTAGCGCAGGGGTAGGCCACCTTGGCTCTTTTATGACGCGTGGATTTCAACTCCCAGAATCCCTGAGTCAGCCATGCTGAGGGGAAAGGGAGAGGTTTCCAAGCTGAGCCTTGCTGGCTCAGGAATTCTGGGAGTTGAAGTCCAGGAGTCATAAAAGAGCCAAGGTTGCCTACCCTTGCCCTAGGGATATCCAGAGGGTGAGATCAAAAGCTCAAGAAGGCAGCTACAATGGTGCAATAAAAAAAAAGTCATTGCATTACAGATAGTACCCAACTTACAATAATTCATTTAGCAACCATTCAAAGTTACAACACCACTGCAAAAAGTGACCTATGACTGGTTTTCACACTTACAAACATTGCAGCATTTGTACAGTCACATGATCAAAATTTGGGTGCTTGGCTCCGGGCATGTATTTATGATAGCTGCACTGTCCCGGGATTATGTGGTCACCTTTTGTGACCTTCCCAGCTAGGTTCCAACAAGCAAAGTCAATGGGGGAAGATGGACTCAGTTAATGACCATGTGATTCCCTTAACAACTTTAACAAAAAAGCTTTTAAAATGGAACTGTGGGAAGTCAGCCCCCCAGAGAAGGAAATATTAAAAGGGTAGAAAAATATATTTCCTCAAAGGATCTTAAAGAGACAGAAAAGCATGCCCAATTTTTCTTAATAGTCCCAAGTCTCCCTTCCCCAAGCAGAAACCAGCTCTGTGGAAATGCAGGTGTAAATCATCCAGGAAGGTTGGAGGCCCCCAGCTAGAAGATTAAGAAGACAAAGACACCTAAAATCTACATACCCCACCCAAACTCTAAGACAGGACATAATAGGATTAACCCACAGATGCCAAAGAGACACAGATCAAAATACATGACACAGGAAATACAAAGCCTCAAGCAGGAAGAGGAAACAACCTCAAGAGCCCCAGAGGGTATAAAAACCCACTCCCTACATGTGCTCTCTCCTTTTCTTCCAGAACCATCTTTCTGTCTGGCTCTCCTCTCCAATAAACTGCAACCTTCTTTCTTCTGTTGTTTATTTCCGGCTTGGACTGAACCATGATGAAGACTTTTTCCTTCAACAGAACAATACTTATTTAATAACTTCCTTGCTTACAACAGAAATTTTGTGCTCAGGACAACCTGTATCTATTTTGGTTTTTTTTTAAACTATACTCTTAAGGGCACTCTTTTTCTTATCAAACCCTAAAATTAATTGTTTGAAACCTCCTAGGGACTTACTGTCTCATTACATTGACCCTTATTTCTTCCTGATTATGCCAGAATCTCATTGTTAGAAATAATGGATATCGTGGATCAAAATCCACAGTTTAAGGAGACTTCAGTCTATCTCCTTGAAAAACTTTGGTGACAAACATCTTCCCAAATTAGCCATGCAACACTGTCAGTCACTCCCCCTGGGCACTCTCATTGTGATGGCAACTCTTGCCAAGATGTACCACTTGACTATCTCTCTTCCGCTTGTGACTTTTCCATGATTTGTTTAACAATGCCTTAGAGGAACTCCAGGAATCTTTCAAGGGCCTGCTGTGTTTCTGAGACATTTTTAACCATTGTTTTCTGTTTCCTGTTCAGGCTCAAGGTGATTGAAATGCGTACTCACCAAATAAAGTAGAAGTGCATCAAAGCAAAACACAGTAAAAAATTGTAGGACTAATTGCCTCGGATTTAAAATATTTGTCCAAGGGGGAAATTACCCTGCCATTTTGTCAATGTGCGCTCTATAATATTTTATGGAAATAGAGAAGGGAAACACGCTAGAAAGGAGAACTGAGCTGAAACAATTTACCTCATGTTGTGTTAATGGATATCAAACACCATTTCCCATTTGAGTTGCTGGTAATACTTTCAGAGAACACTTTTTTAAAAAACAAACAAACAAACAAACAAACAAACAAACTCTTCTTATCATTCAGTGCCATTTTCCTCCAGTTATTTTGTCTACCAGCACAGAGCCTTGCGAACAGGTGCCCACATACATCTGTTGATCTCCCAGGAGATGCAAAGCAGACATAGTTTATTGGTTTGAAAACTCTATAAACTCTTCATCATCTACCTCGGGGGTGTCAAACTCAATTTCAATGAGGGCCACATCAGCATTGTGGTTGCACTCAGGGGCCTACTGGGTGGGGGTGGAGGGAGTGAGTGTGGCCTACTGAATGGGCATGGCCAGCTCTACATTGTTCGCATCAAGGGTGCCTGTGGGGGCCTGGGCAGGAGTGGGACAGATCTGAGGGGGTGGGACCGGGGCAAGACATGGTCTACTGGAGGAGCCTCACTGTTTCTCTCAGGCCATGTGAGGGGGCTGGATGGTGGTGCAGGCTGCCCAGAGCCCTGGGCAGCAGAGGTCAAATGCCCAGCCTGGACCTCGAGCACCCGTGGCACCAAGCCCAGGCCCACTTCCCCAAGGGGGCGCCCAGCTGCACTTACCTCCTCCTCAAGGCTGCTGCTGCTGTGCTTGCTCTCCTTAGCCAGGTTGTTCATGATGGGTACCAGGGCAAAGTTATAGGGAGACTGAATGCGTTTCATCATAGATGACCACCACAAAATTGTACATTGGCTCCTGGCTAGTCGGCCTGGGCCAGGGCCAAGGCAGCGGGGGCCATTCCCTGACTGTTTCCAGGATGGCTTCATGGGCCACATGAAACCACTTCGCGGGCCGCATCCGGCCCCCGGGCCTTGTGTTTGACATGTCTGATCTACCCCAATATTTAATCATCTGGAAGACACCAAATTAGAAGACAGTTACCTTGGTTTTTTTTTCAAAAGCCTCTTTGCATCATGTCTCATCACTTCACACATATGGAAGGCGATTGGAGGTTCCTTCTTCTGAGATCTTGAACTTCCTAGTCTATTTTATCACCCAAGGCTTTGGGGATGCTTCTTCCCAAGAACAGTCCTGATTAATTTTCTGAGGCCATGTTCTGAGTGGGTGCTGCTGATATCAATCTAATCTGTTCAGTTCAGATGATCCAGTTGATTTAAACTGTACCATCCCACCTAGGTTGATTCGGTTCAGGTCGAAATGTGCTTCTGTGCACATGGAAACAGTCACGTTAGGAAGGGTTCCACTCACCCCATGCAATTGTGGCCTCAGTTCAAAACTTAGTTCAGTAAAGAGGTTTGGTCAAACTATTTTCCAAAGCACCAGAAGGCAGGACAAGAAACAAGGGATGGAAACTAACCAAGGAGAGAAGCAATCTAGAACTAAGGAGAAATTTCCTAATAATGAGTGCAATTAACCAGTGGAGCAGCTTACCGTCAGAAGTTGTGGGTGCTTCATCACTGGAGGATTTCAAAATGAGACTGGACAACCATTTGTCTGAATTTGTATAGGGTCTCCTGCTTGAGCAAGAGGTTGGATAGAAGATCTCCAAGGTCCTTTCAACTCTATTATTCTATGTTCTGACTTGCCTTAGAATGCATTTTCACATTCACACAGTCACATTTGGAATCTACCTGCAAGGCAATGTTTAGCCTGTAGCCTGTTCATGGTCTATGAATGTTAACATACTTGTGAAGAAGGTATAGAAGAGGCTGTACTTCTTGAGAATGCTCAGGAAGATAAATCTATCTCAACATCTACTTCTGTCCTACTATCACAGCACCATTGAGAGTGTCCTGACATACGGCATTCTTGCATGGTATGGGAGCAGCTCTGTAGCGGACAAAAAAGCTCTACAGAGAATTATTAAAATTTCCCAGAATATTATTGGACTCCAGCTACCAGCTACCTGGACAACATCTTCGAATCTCGTTGTTTGAGGAAGTTGCGTAACATTCTCAGAGATTCTTCCCATCCTGCTTACAATCTCTTTGGACTGTTGCCTTCTGGCAGAAGATATAGAATATTTAAAACTCGGACCACCCGTTTTCTGAATAGTTTTTATCCCAGAGCTATAATTGCACTTAATAATGAACTAAAGGGCCACCATCAGTGAACTGTTGGACAGTATTACTTGGTCTGTTGGGTGGTTTAGGGGTGGGGAATTGTGGTGGGTGGGAGTGTGTTTGGGGATTATGTGTGTGGGACCTGGTCTTTGGGTGTCATGTAAATTTCATTGTATGTGTATACTGCGTATACACACACAATGACAATAAAGTTATTATTATTATTATTATTATTATTATTATTATTATTATTATTATTAATCAAATTTGTATGCCGCCCCTCTCCTGAGACTCGGGGCAACTCACAACAACAACACAGCTACAATATAAAAAATTCAATAATAATAATAGCAACCAGTCTAAAAATCCATACATACAACATGCAAACACAGTCAAACACACAATCAACGATGGAAGCACGATTCCTCGGCCCGGGGGCAGAACACAGTTCATACCCCCCAAGCCTGTCGGCATAAATAGGTCTTCAAAAGCTTCCAGAAAGCTAGGAGGGAGGAGGCAGTACGAACCTCTGAGGGAAGCTGGTTCCAGAGGGCTGGGGCAGCAACGGAGAAGGCCCTTGTCCTAGGTCCCGTCAGATGACACTGCCTAATGGACGGGACCTGTAAGAGGCCAGCCCTATGCGCCCTAACCGGTCGCTGGGATTCATGAGGCTGAAGACGGTCCCACAAGTAACCTGGTCCATTGCCATAATTACTATTATTACTATTATTACACCTACACAAGGAAACAAAAGAAAAATACTCATCATAAAATGAAACATCTACATCCTGCTTGCACTGCAGAAGTTAATATCAGCATGGAAAGATAATATGAGAAGATCAAGATGCTTTGGGGTTGAGAAAGAAACCCACAGACCTGCTTTTTTGCTTTCTTAGATAAGCTATTCCTAAGAGCATTGTGTCAATCTCTCTTTAATTCTTCCTTGCTGCAGCTTCAAAAAAAAAAATAATAATAAACCCTCTCAGCTGCTTAGAGAGGGCCAAGCAAACAGCAACAAATCTTCTGATGCCACACAGTTAATTTCTAGTTATTCTCTGCTTTCATTCTTTTGAGGTCCTGCTGAGAGGTAAGGCAAGGCGCCATTGCTCAGAATTCTCCAAGTGATCTCTCTTGAGACAGCTCTTTAGCCAAGCACTTCAGAGGCTGTGGAAATCTAATCATCTACGTCTTGGATAAGTACAAGAAGGACAGATGTAGAAGGAAAAGGAGACTGACAGCATTCTTTCAGTTCCATTGCTTAGTTAAAGGCGGCAGCTATTTGTTGACGCACAGAGTGAACCTTTGCATTTTAAACCCTGCAGGGTTTCATTTGTACCTTCCCACGGAGTTAGGATTTAGATCCTAGCTCTACTTAAAAATACCAGTTCTACTTAAAATGCACCAGATTCAACCAAATACCGAAGGAGCTTTTTCTTTCTTTCTTTCTTTCTTTCTTTCTTTCTTTCTTTCTTTCTTTCTTTCTTTCTTTCTTTCTTTCTTTCTTTCTTTCTTTCTTTCTTTCTTTCTTTCTTTCTTTCTTTCGCTGCCAGTATTTTTCTTGCACTTCCCCTCATGCAAAGACTGTCTTTTAAGTTAAATTGAAAACTCCTTTCCTCCTCCTCCTCCCCTCCTCCTCCTCCTCCTCCTCCTCCTCCTCCTCCTCCTCCTCTTCTTCTTCTTCTTCTTCTTCTTCTTCTTCTTCTTCTTCTTCTTCTTCTTCTTCTTCTTCTCCTCCTCCTCCTCCTCCTCCTCCTCCTCCTTCTCCTTCTCCACCCCTCCTCCTCCATATGATATTGTTGTCATTATTCCAGTCCCCAACAGTCATATTCAAGGTTCAATCCATTGCTTTTTCAGCATGAAGAGTGATTGCTTCAGCACCATTAGAAGTTCTCTAATTGTCTCTGCTCTGTTTCAGAGCAGAGGTTACTACCTTGAGCCTTCTCAATTCAGTACTCATGAAATAGAATACACAGAAGGAGAAGCAAACAAAAAGAAGGTGCCTGTAAGGCTTTAATAAAAAATGAAGAGATTTCCTGAGCCTGGGAATGGGGTGGGGGATGGGGGAAGCACAGAAATTAAACATTGATTGCTATCTTGCTATTTGCTTCATGAGTTGTCATTAGAAATCAATAGACGAGACAACGAATGTTCCTTTTAACTATCCATCTTTGCAAAGAGACCTCAAGCCTGCCAATGTTCTTACATCTGTTCACTCAAAGTCCATCTTGTGGTCACTTGGTTATTCCAGGAGGTGGGAGAAGAGATGCTGTATATTCTTCAGTGGGACCAAGGCTGGTACAAGGTGGATGGAACCTGTCCACTGGTTGCTATTCATCTCAGCATTGATCTGCTCATGAATATAAATATTTAAGATCTAATTTTAAAGAAACCATTATCAGCTAAATTAAACCTAAAAGGCCAGGCCATAGATGCAAGTCATGACTCCTTTCCCCAAAATTATGCCATTCTGATGTTCAGCCAATTTATGAAGAAAAACACCATACCATCCATATGACCATGACCTCAAAGCATAAGTAATCAAAAATCAACCCACTGAAACAAATCATGTGGCAAAAAGAAAAAAAGAGTAAGAATTTTCAGAAGAACAAAGTAGCTCCTCTCACTAGGACTGATCAGTTGACTGTTTTGTTTCTACTAGTGGCTTCTGGAAGCTAGGCTTGCAGGAGTTATATATTTGGATAAGAGAGGAATGATAGACCTTGAAGACCAACAGAGAATACAGAAAAAGTCATATGCTAACATGAAACATATCTTTTCTTTGTTATTGCTCCTATTGATAAGCAGTGGAATTAGGAAGTTTTCAATAGAAATAATCGATCTGGAATTTATTTCACTGTACCAAATTCACTATATAAAATGGAATGTGTAAACATAGTTCGGTTGCAGAACCTTAATTTTCGATATGACTTCCATTTCTTAAAATATAGGCACAAATATTTAATGGTGGCTTTGGAAATTGCTATCTGGGACAAAAATTTACCTTGATATTGGATCGAAGTCTAAGTTCATTCCAAATGGTGTTATGTCAGCAAAAGTTCATTGGCGTCACCAGCTGAAGAACCAATTTAAATTTAGAATTTCTTATTTAGGATGCATGGACTTCTGCAAAAAAAAAATAATAATAATTGGTGAGCTGATGATCACAGTAGAGTGAAGAGCTATTGAGTAGACTGGCCCTTTGATATAATTCCTCTCCAGACAAGTAGAAGGCTTGAGTTCACCCATAAGTACTCTAGACAGCTGCTCCCCATGAGGAGATCACAAGACATTGATTTCCAGTGGGTTTAGAGCTCTGGGTGAAGAGGGAATGATCATCCTGCTCAATCCACAGTTACCAACTTTAGAAGGACATTTAGCATACTTCCTTTTCTAATCACTTTTGGAAATTGCTTGTTAATTGTTTTGACTATTAGGAACTTTTGGATCGACATGTTTGACACGCTTTAATCATGAGTGAAAGGAGTATTAACTTCAATTTTTTGGGGGGGGGAATAATTAGCAAAAAGGTGAAAACTGATTTTAGAAAGTTACAAATGAACTAAAGGTCTAGATAAATTTGAAATAAGATTTTTGAATTAATAATAAAAAACCTATCCATGAGAAAATGCTTTTGTTCTGAATTTTAAAAAAGCTTTAAAAGCTGAGACTTTAAAAATTGGCCACTATAGGGAACTATAGGGAATTAAAGAATATAATTAAAGGATAAAAACACTCAATCTTAACTTACAATTACAGAATGAAGCAAAATATTGAAGGATATTTTTGAACAATGGACCCAGAGGTTAATTTTAAGAGTCTCTGCCTCTATAGATAGACTGTGTCTAAAAGATTTTATAAAAAAGAAACACATTTTACCTGATAAGATTAAGACTGATTTGAAAGTCAATTTAAAAATGATAAGTTACAAAATTGACATGGAAAAATTTTACACTGGACACACACTCAAAAATCAATGGATATCTTAATACTATAATTAAAAAGGATAATAAATAATAAATCAAGAGAGTGAGTTGGATAATTTTCCTATATTGGATTTGCAAAAAAAAGTCCTGTTAAAGTTTGAAAGAATTTTGTGAGAAGGGGCAAAAAAAAATAGATCAAATATAAATCAAAATAGATCAAACATTATTTGAAGAGGCTAAAGATTAAGATTGTTAAAAGAAAAAAGAATGAATATACAGTTGGTTTATTTGATCAAAATTAAAATACATATGTTGTTGTCTTTGGTAATACCCGATGGACTTTTGCTGATTGGGTTTTAAGGATTTGTTTGTAGATAAAAGGTGGGATATGAGAAGAAGAGTTTAAAAAGTAATAAATTACTAAAATTGTTCATACTTCTGATGAAGGGGGAAATCTTTTATTCTTATTTTTCTTTCTTTTCTACTTGTGTTTCTATTTTTTCTTTATTTTCTGCATCTTTTTTGTTCTTATTCTTTTAATTTGTATTAGTTTGTACTGTTGTAATTGTAATATTTAATAAAATTGCTAGTAAAAAAAAGTTATGAAGTCTTCTGAATTATATTTGCATATTTATTTTCTCTCTCTCTCTCTCTCTCTCTCTCTCTCTCTCTCTCTCTCTCTCTCTCTCACACACACACACACACACACACACACACACACATTGGCAACTAATATATGTATTGCTTCCAATTAACTGCTCAGTAAATCCTCATTAATAAGCCAGTCTTAAAAATCCATAATTCACCCTTTAAGATATTGTCTACCACTATTTGTGGAGCTCATAAATTTTATTAATTGAGTGCTGTGCTTTCTAATTATGCTACTTTTTCCATTGTTCTAGCATTTGCTTTGCCTTAATTCACCCCTATCTTCTCAGTGTATGTTTTTGGAGATGCTAGATCTACTGGACTGAAAGTAATGGGTGAGAGTTAATTAATTTGAGCAGTGATGACCCGGCAAGTGGAATGGTTCTTACTGAATTGTGCTCTCCTTGTAATTATGGTGTTTGATTGAGAGCTCCCTGTGTGGCCAGGTGAAATAGCCAATTTTTCCTCATACATTACTAGCCATCACCAATAGTTTTCTCTTACTTCCCCCCCAAAAAAAAATGTTCTGCCTAAAGCTTCATATGTTGGTAACAGTAAATTAGAACCTGCATCCTCCCAAGGGATCATACTTCCTTGCAAAACTTCTTAGGCTTTTATGAATGTTATTACACAACAATGCAAAATCACAGCTGCCTGTTCTTTAGCCATTGTTGGCCTTCAAATGCATCAATTTTCCCCTAAAACCGAGAATGTCAGACTGTATCAATGTAGTCTATATGCAAGTCCAAGCAGTGTGAACTTTTGTGTTTGACAGGTGGATATTTTGTCAATGCACAGACTATATCTAGACCAGTAGTTCTCAACCTTTTTAATGCCGTGACCTCCAACTGGTCGTAAGTCGAGGACTACCCAACTGGTCATAAGTCGAGGACTACCTAACCGGTCGTAAGTTGAGGACTTCCCAACCGGTTGTAAGTCGAGGACTTTCCCTGCCCGGGAGCGCCGCGCATGCGTGGTCCTGCCCCCTGCACTGGCCGAGGCGTAGCTGGCAAGGGGCAGCGACGGCGCAGGGTGACCACTGGGTGGGCCACCAGCTGGCCCAGCCCAAGGGAGGTAAGGCACCCGCCAGGCCCCACGCTCACCAGCAACCCTCCCTGCACCCACCGGCCACCCGCCTACCACCCCTGGCCCTCTTTTACTTACATTTTTAGTAGTTGCTCAGCAGGGAGGGGTGGAAACTTCCAGAGAGCTCGCCTTCGCTGCAGATAACTTGCAGCACCGTTTGCAGACTGGGACTTTTGGCGGGCTCAGCAGCCTGGACATTTCCTATTGGCTTTTGAATTAGACTCTATTCAAGAGAGTCTATTCTATTGGCTTTCAAAAGCCAGTAGAATAAGAGGGAGTAGCACAGCTAAGGAAAAGGGGGAAAAATGGTGGACTGCATTGTTTGGTGACCCCCGTGAAATGGTCGTTCGACCCCAAATGGGGTCGCAACCCACAGGTTGAGAACCGCTGATCTAGACTCTTTCAGCCATGGTAGTTAATTTCGAAGAGCATTTTTTCCCATTATTAAAATGCCTGCAATCTCATAACATCTCCCTATCTCATGTGATTTTGATATGCCTATCCGAAATCTTGCAAAACGTTGAGCAAGAACACTAACCTCTTGAAAGCTTTGATGATGTTTAGAGATTCTGACTCCTTTAAAAAAAAAAAAAAAAGTTGATGCCCAATTCTGGTCTGCCTGTTATATCCGTGTGATCCCAAAAACCATAATGAAATATAACTCCCTTTTCACACACACCCTAGTGGGAAAACTTTAACCAAAGAGTTTTGATCTTGGTTGTTTCTCTACAATCTGTGATTGCTCACTAAGCTGAAAGCAGTGCCAGTATTGTATTTATTTTGTTTGTCAAATCTACACACTACCCATCTCATACTGAGAGTATGCAGAATAGGAAAGGTTGTCAGATATTTCCACTGGATAGAGAATTGTGTAGTTCTGCTAATTTCTCTGTATGTATCTATGTTGCTTACTTTGTCGTACTTCACTTCCTGCATGGTGTTTTATTAATTAATTAATACATTAATTAATCATGTTTGTTTTTTTCATGAAAGTTCAGGCATGATAGTAGTTCTACACCACTGTTCAAAGTAGCTGATTAGTACAGCCAGGGTGAGGATTTTGATAACGTGATATAAATAGGTTGTCGTCTGCCCTTTACGAAATTTGTCAACTGCAGGATAGAAATCTGTGAAGCTTTGAGCAATAAGTATAAAGAGGTTCCATCAGCCTGTGCTCCTTTATCCTTTTGGAATAAATGTTGGAAATCACTGGATATCCCACTTGTTATAATTATGGCCTGTGCAAGTAAAATTAGCATCCAGCTCATACTGTGAAGGAACACAATAAATCTGTCATCAACTTTTTGTCAGGATAAAATAAATGAATGTTGGATTCAGCAGTTACATTTTAAAGGCCCTCACTGTAAAGAGAAGAATGATGTGGGAAAGCAAAATAAATGCACTTTCTGTGGGAGAACCATTAGATTAAATAATACTGTGATACTGTGAACTAACTGAGTATATCATTGTTAGACATTATTTCTTCCAAAAATATTCAGAACAATTAATGATAATCATCCTGTCAACATTTTCTGTAAGGTTTTATTGTTCTTGTTTCCCTTTCCAGGGAGTACCAAAACTTTGAATGTTATCATTTTAATTTATCTTTGAATTCTTGTTTACACAGCAGCTTGATTTTACTCCATGTTAGATCAAGTCATGATTTCCTTATTTCCTCCAGAAGGAAGTTGTTATTTCTTGTCTGAGTTACATTAGGGGAAGTCAGATTGATTGACTATAGAGTAGGAGGCAGTTAAGGCTGTACATTGTTGGCTTTTAGTTTGGCATCACCAATAGGTCCTCACTGGATAAATAGAAATATGAGTTGGTCTGCTGTGTTTCTGTAAACAAGACTTTAAGAAGGAATAATAAGTCCTAATCACTATATGCGTTGAATTAGAAAGGAAGATTATCTCTCTCCCTTCTTAAACTGAGAATTGCATTTACTGCTAAAATAATATGCACAATCCCTACACAAAAGGTAAATTAAATAATGGAAACAACCAAACACGATTGGTTGATGGTAACTTCATCTCATTTAT
>JARGCV010000337.1:132500-162500 GCA_034064705.1 Bothrops alternatus
AAGATTAAGAAGACAAAGAGACCTAAAATCTACATACCCCACCCAAAGTCTAAGACAGGACATAATAGGATTAACCCACAGATGCCAAAGGGCACACCCAGACTCAGGTCAGAATACATGACATAGGAAATAGCCTCAAACAGGAACAGGAAACAACTCCAAACAAAAGGCTCAAGAGGGTATAAAACCCCATTCCCTACATGTGCTCAGCCCTTTTCTCTCTTTTCTGCCAGAGCCATCTTTCTGTCTGGCTCTCCTCTTCAATAAACTGCAACCTTCTTTCTAAAGCAGTCACCATGTTTATTCCCAGCTTGGACTGAACCACGATGAAGACTTTTCTTTCAACAATAGAAAATAGATGCATCTACAGAGAGACAGGCACAGACACTCATGTATATATACAGAGACAAAGACAGACGGACAGGTAGGCTGATGATTATTTGCAACAGAAATTTGCATTTGGAACCTATCTCACCCAGACCTGTTAAGGCACAGGTGTCAAACTCGCCGTGCCACGTGATGTGTTGTAACATATTGTGATATTTTTTTTGGCATTGCTGGAGCTGGGGTGGGTGTGGCCTCCATATGATGCAACCAGCCCACAAGTTAAATAAACGATTTGCAAAAGAGAAAGGTTTATTGCTGCTTGGTGAATCCTGTGCATTGCGATTTATTTGGCTTCTTTGTTGGTATGCAGGAATGGGGAAAACTCCAGGTAAATACATGAATTTTGAAAATGCTTAACTTGCAAGCCTCCGGCACGCAAACATCATATCAACATAGCAGATGAGCAGTGCAGTGATAACAGACACTGGAGTTGACACAGTTGTGCGCCTATTGAAAATGTTTATTCTTCATTTTTAAGGAACATGATTTGTTGGAGGAGAAAAGCTTGAAGGCCTCTGGATGGCGTCTGATGGAAGGGATATATTTAGGTCTCTCGCTCACACACACACACACAAACAAAAACCCTTCTAAATAATTCTACATAGGTATAATTTAAATTCCTCTCTTACTTCTATTTTGACTGCCTGTCCAATAATTTTACATTTTCTAGCTCCTCTCGGGATAAGTAAGAAATTCATTCTTTTTCTTTCACACATGGGCAGCATACCAATTAAAAGCACACCCCATTCGACAAAAATGAAGGTGATCATAATCCAGAGACTAATAGATAACGTTCTATTAATAACGTTGCCACAGAGACACATTTCCTGCTAATCCAGTGACTTCAGAGCCATTTAAAGAATGACAGGGATATTGGTCCAGATGGCAGGTGATTCAACAGGAAAAAAAAGTATATTTCCCAGATCAGAAGCACTTGGAGAAAGCATTCTTTGGTTTGATTTAATTTTCAATTCCCTGACCAGTTCTCCAACTGCAACATTTTCCATTGCCCTTTTTCTAAGAAACAATGCCTACAAAGATGTGTATTTTTAAGACAGATCCATAAAAAGATCCATATGTTGATGAATAATGTTGAAAAAAAAAGGTTTGCCTTAGCCGCATTCTATATGTGCAAAAAAATGAACAAAACTGATTCAAAAACGGAAGGGACAAAAGTTTAGAAACGTGAAAGCTGAGCAATACCAAAATCGATAGATCCCTTCTTCTCTAAATAATTCCTTCCTACATGCCAGTTTTGGAAGATGGATTTGTCACAAGTGGCTGTGTTTCCTTGACTGCTGTGGTTTTGTATGTTTTGGACAGAAGAGGATCGACTCTACTCTCAAACAGGTATTCCTCAACCTATGATGGTAACTGATCCCAGAATTATACTTGCAAACCATGGCAGTCCTGAAGCAGATCATCCTATAACTGCTCCCAATTTTACAACCGTTTTGTGGCAGTTGTTAAGCGAACCTAGGCATTTTTGCCCAAAACCAAAAGTAAACACCAGAAACTGGCACAAATCCTAGTCACATAACTGTGGGATAGTGCAAAAGGGCCTTAAATGTGTGCCAGCTGCAAGTATCCAAAAATGCAATCGCATAACTTCATGGAGAGTGTGGCTGTCGGAACTTTGAAATGGTTTTCAAACTTCAAAGTTGGGAAGATTCGTCATAACCTTGAACACTCACTACACAACTGGCTGTTAAGTGAAGGTTGCCCCAATACCTCAAGATCTGTTTGATGAACTTTCAAGTTGTTACTGCTACAGTTGCTTCAATCACATTCTTGAATGTATTCTCACGATAGCCAGTGGACCTTCCTATGATGCAACAGTGCCTAGGATTCTAATCTATTCCTCTCTCTCTCTTGGTTCAAGCAACAGATCCATGGCTATTGTCTAAGGACTGCATAATATTTCTAATGCACTTGTTAATATTGGCTATCCAATTGATCAAATGTTTCCCTTGCTATAAAACAGCTGATATAAAAAATGTGAAGGCCACAGAGCAAGGGGACGATAAGATGGACGCGATCTCATTTTCTTGGAACCAACCAGTAGAAAAACTGGACCAATCCTCATGTATAAGAAGCAGAATATCTGGTGTTTGTGCTACCAGTCCATTCTTCACCAAACCAGGGAGCTGATCTTCCAGGGATGAAACATGAAATTATCCAAAATTGCATTGCTAGTCAAAAATAGTGAGCATATGTTTTCTAGATGCAGACATGTTGAGCAATGGATGGGTGCCCACACAGACCTGCTTTGTCCTCCATTGACTATTCCAGACAGCAAATCTGTATTTCTTACACTTGGCTTCTCATTAAATGCTAACAGTTAATCCAAGATTCAGAAATGGTCAAATAAGGCTCCACCTCCCCCAACCCCCCATTCTTGCAACCTTTTGAATTTCACTCTGTGAATGAATGAATGAATGAATCTTTATTATCAAAGTATAACATGTATACGGTGAGATTGGCTGAGCCTCCCTCCGTGCCCCACCACCACCACCACAACTCACAGTGACTACAACCCCACCAACTTATTATACCCTGTGAGCTAATTGCACAACACGCCAGCCTCACAAATCTATCATGCATAAAAGTATGTCCCATTCAAGAGCCTGACAGCCAATGGAAAAAAGCTGATCTTCAGCCTGTTGGTATGGCTGGCTGTGTTTCTATATTTCCTACCTGATGGTAGGAGAGTAAAGAGGTACCAACCAGGGTGTGAGTCATCCCTGAGAATTTTCCTCACTCTACCAAGGCAACGGGCCCTGATGATGTCATCCAGTGGTGTCAGGGAACAGCCCACGATGTTTTGTGCCGTGCTCACCACCCTCTGTCATACCTTCCTGTCCACGGCTGACAAGCCAGCATACCAAACCACAATACAGTGTGTGAGGACGCTTTCAATAGTAGACCGGTAGAAGAAGGTCATGAGTTGTTGTTCTACCCTGTTCTTTCACAAGACCCTGAGGAAGTGGAGTCTCTGTTGGGCCTTTCTGGCCACCTGTGAGATTTCTATCAGAAAAAGATTGCTGGGGTAATGGAGAAATTCCCAGAGAACTAGTTAAAGCTGACTCCATAGCCTCTGGGCTATACACGATAGGAATCACTAGGACTTTATTTGCAACTGAGAACTGGGCTGAGCAACCCTGAGTTGTTTTCAAGTCAGACGGCTCTCTCTGTGTGTGTGTGTGTGTTTATGCTTGCATACAACTGTTTTCTGTAGCTTAGGGAGTTATAAAGTACTATGCTCTGCTTGCCGTGTCAAGTCTTCATGTTTGAAAACCATGTTTCCTAACAACTGTAAAAGCCTACAAATAAGGAGAAGGAGGCGAGAGATTGGAAGAAAGAGTTGTAAGACAGGGAAGTTGGAAGGACAACATATTTTCTGGGTCTCACCATAACAGCTGTATTTTCTCCTCTGCAGGCAGAATAAAGGTGCAATCAGCCAACACGCGTACAACTGCTTCATGGCCTTATATCAATCTGGCCAGGTGCATGTTACACACACAGATACTTCTCATCAGATAGTCAGGAATAACAATGAGGCAACCAGGCAAGAGAGAAGCTGTATAACAAAAGGACACCTGGACATTAATTTCAGTCATTGTCCTCTCTTGTTAGAGCTATAAATGACACTTGATAGAGCTCTTAGAAAATCATTGTCAGTCAGGTAAGCAAATGGGAAAGTAGACAGATCAATGATTCTTTCTGATATTTGTATGCTTGCCTGGCTAGGTTTCCATCCACTGCTGGCTCAAACAAATATGTTGACCAACATCAATCATGAAAACCTGGAACATTTTACCTGTATTTTATCAGAATCTCAAAGCCTCCCATGCTTGAGCTGTCAAAAGGTCCTTTTTGCAAGACCCTGAAATTTCCTGAGATTAAGCAGGCAAGACCAGAGTTATCAGTCACATCTTTTAACAGCACCTTTTAGAAAATATTCAGCAGTAATTTATCCACAAGAGACTTGGTAGAACTGAATCACCCTTTCTAGACCTAACAGTGAAGATCTGTAGTTAGATATGTAAATTAATATTCTCCCTTCTTGATTTACTAGTTAAATATTTTATGCAGTCAATGGCCATGAAAACTCTCAATATCTGGAGCTCAAATAATGCTAACAATGTTGAAGGTAGGAAATCAACAAGTGTTCACTCTTGAGGCAGTTGTTTTCTGGTAAAACTTTAAAAGAAAATCAACCACTCATGATAGTAAAATGTACATTTCTTGTCCTTCCAGATCTCGCATATTCTCCCAAATGGCACTAACAAGTTTCTCTCCTTTTCTTCTTCTAGATAAATCTGTCAAGGAGCCAACATTGCAGTTTAGTCCGTCATCTTACTTTGAAACAATTCAGAAGCTTGGAAGGTATTTGCTGATCCTATCAGGGATACAAAGGTAAATGGACAGTGACTGATTTAATTAACCAATTACATTTATTACAACCAATCTGCCAAACAAGCTACTCAGAGATTGTTGCTCATCAGTAGCAAGATGAGAAAAACAAAAGACATATGCATGGCAGGTCTTCTTGGAATGTTCCTAACTCATGTGTTGGCCCAAGGTGGACACTTAACAGATAGTTGCAGAGAAGAATATTTGAAGGGCTGCCACAAAGAAGAGGGGATCAACCTATTCTCCAAAGCATCAGAAAGGAGGACAAGAAACAATAGATGGAAACTAACCAAGGAGAGAATCAACCTAGAACTAAGGAGACATTTCCAGACAGTGAGAACAACTAACCAGTGGAATGGCTTACCTTCAGAAGTTGGGGCGCTCCATTACTGGAGGCTTTTAAGAAGAGACTGGACAGCCACTTGTCTGAAATGGTACAAGGTCTCCTACTTGAGCAGGACATTGAACTAGAAGACCTCTGAGGTCCCTGTTACTCTGTTTAAAAAAAGCTCAAAACATCTTAGATTAAAAAGAAGGCTATGACATCTTACTGTAATCACTATATATGTAAAATGCACAATGCATGGGAGAAGAGTTCCCCCAAATGCAGTTTCTTCTAGGAACTAAAGGGAGATTCATGTTGTCAAAAAACATCAACCATCCTATCAACGGATATCCTCATATCTGATTTATTGGAATTCTTCACATAATCTGCAAAATTGCATGAAAATGAGTAAGAATAAAAGCGATGTACTTTCAGTAGCCCGGGGCGCCTGCTGTCATGGTCTGTGCTCTGTTGGTTTTTGGATGAGAAACTAGGACAGCAAACTGGACTTTGAAGTTGAAAAGTCAACCCGGGGGGGAGTGCAAGAACTTTTTTTTAATCTTTAGGCAATCAAACAAAGGCCAGTTGGCTACATCCTGGGTCTGTGAGCCTGTTTTCAAAACAAAGAAGTAGCTTAGAGAGTTGTGTCAGTTCAAGATGTGCCTGAAAAACACCTAAAAAAGGAGACATATGTTGGTCTGTGATTTTACAAAAGAATGCAACCATCACTTTTCTCCAATACTGTTTTTTTTTAAATCAACAACCACATGCCACACAATGCACATGCTTTTGAATTTCCTTGACCTTTATGAGTTTGGATGGTGGAAAAAACAGGGTGTAAGAAAAGTGCAGGAATATCCATATTTACGTTAATGTTGTGACAATGTTTAGATGGAAATGGTAAAACATGCTGCTTAAGATGCATTTTTTTTCTTAATGTTTCAAAATAAACTTCAGCAGTTCCAGCAGGTGCTACAGACTGGGAAATGACAATCAAAATTTCACCTTAATATTTAAACCTCCATGTACATTAAGATGCATGCTGTTTCCTTCTTAATATTTGAGATTCTTACAGACATGACAGAAAGTCATATACCACACAGATGTAGTTACAGCTTTAATGATTTTGTTTCACGATAAAGTATTGAAATGCAGAGAATGGTAAATCTGATCTCCATCCACTTTTCCAGCCTCTTCAGAAAGGTAAGATGGAGATACGTGCCATAAAATTACTCTTCATATTAAAAGGAGGATTGAAATATATAGGATAACTGCATTGCTTGCAGCTCAAATAGTTCATTGAGAAAATATTGTGTAGCCATTTTCATCTGCTACAACAGGAGACAAATCCAGATGGTCATTTCCAATTAATCTGAGTTCAGTTTTTAATACGCAATCAATCAGTACGGCATTTAATCTCATCTGTTAATTAAACAAGATCTCTTTTTTCTTCAAAAGAGAATCAAATTGCACTTTAAAAAAAAAGTTTTGCCAGACTTCTGCACACATCACTCAAGATGTTTTTATTTTTATTATGTTTTAAATATTTATAGTCTTCCCAATATACAGAGAATTTCATGAAGGACTAAAAAATCAGTTTAAGGGATAACTGATTGGCTAGCCACAAAAGTCACAGCACAAACCAATGCACATCTGCATGGCACAGACCCTTGAATAGCTTCATAATGAAAAATTAGCAGAGAAAAAAAATGAAAACAGCTAGCCTGAACTTTCAATATGAACTCACAGTGTCGTTTTGCCTACCTCTGCATTGGTTGCCCCAAATAACCTCTCTGTAAGAAGCAAGGATGGAAACCATTAAACAAGTGTTGCTAAAATTTGTTCCTTCAATGTCTGAATTTTGAAGCTGACTTTAGTGTTCCCTTCCATTAGCTTCTTCTTTCTGAGCTAAAAATGCCAGCCAATTAAACATAAAGTGAACAACTGAAGATGAATGCTCAGGTCAAACATCCATGGAAATTTTGCAATGCTGCTGCTGCTAACAATTTTACAACAACAAAGAAGAAAAAAATTAGCAGGACTTTCATCAGTGTAGACGTGTAAATGTAAGAGAAAAGGTACCTAAAAAGGCAGCCAACATTTCTGGTGTTCATACAGTGTATCTCTGATTACAGTAAACAATAAAAAGAAGGATGAATGCAAAGTAGAATGAATTCCACTGGATTATAGCCTCGTGTGTAAATTTGCACCTAAATGAAAATGAAATCTGGTTCCAAAACTGAAAATAGAATTTTGGAACCAGAAAGGTTAAAACAAAAATTGAAAGAGTAACACAGAACACAACAAAACATGTGGAACGTTAATTTTATTTATTTGTCAAATTGATATGTAAGCCCATCTCACTAGATGTGACTCTTTTTATTTATTAAGTTAAAACATATGAAGAACGGTTGCGGGAATTGGATATGACCAGTTTAATGAAATGAAGGACTCGGGGTGACATATCTAAGGGGCTGCCAATATCTAAGGGGCTGCCACAAAGGTGAGGGGGTCAACCCAAGCAGAACAAAAAGCAATGGATGGAAGCTAATGAAGGAGAGAAGCAACCTAGAACTAAGGAGAAATTTTGTAACAGTGACAAGAATTAACCAGTGGAAGGGCTTGCCTTCAGAAGTTGCGGGTGCTCCAATACCGGAGGTTTTCAAGGAGAGCTTGAATAGCCTTTTGCCTGAAATGGTATAGGGTCTCCTTCTTGAGGAGAAGGTTGAACTAGAAGACCACCAAGGTCTCTTCTAACTCTGTCATTCTGTTATTTCAAAACTCTTCAACAAAAATTGAAAAACCAGGAAGAAACCACAAAGCTGTGCAACAACCTGAAACAGTTATGAAAAAGCTTCAACTGAAGTGTGTCATGGTTCCGACAGATAAAACTCTTCAAAAGAACTTTGAAGCATGGTTTACCTTAAAGAATCTTTATTGGAGTAGCATCACTTCGGCACGTACATAGCTGAAGCCAAAAACTGGATTCCCCTCCCCTGAGCACATAGTATCAAAGCACAATTCTCTCCTCCAATTGACAGTCATAAATCACATTCTCCAATTAGTTTGAAATGCAGGCTTTCCCTCCTTTACTCCAACCCGCCATTTCTTATCAGCTCTTATTTCAAAAGTCCTGAGTTCACACACTATTACAATATTGTTATGTCTAACTCCTCCCCCCCAATATCATCTAATTCTAAGAGTAAAGCATAAGAAAGAAAAAGGCTGCATCTTCATATGTTGTCAAAGCAAAAACATCCAATGTTAGCAGTGTTGACAAAGTGGCTTTTTGTGAATACAGGATGTGACCGAATAGGGCACTGAGAGTAGAGACGTATCATAATAAGAGTAGAAGGCTGGGGGAAATGATTTCTTAATCTGGGTCCTCTAGATCAGGGGTTCCCAACCAGGAATGCTCACACCCCCTGGGGGTGCAAGACAATATTCCAGGGGGTGTGAAAGCTTGGTTTTTCAAAATTATAGTGTATATGCATAATTCATTGCCATTATTTTGAACTTTTGCAAGGGGTGCGAGAATATATTAGAAGCATTCTAGGGGTGCGGGGTAGATGCATGGATTTCAGCTCCCAAAATTTATCAGCCATGATGCTGTTGCACCCAGGGTCACCTCTACTGCTCACTAACTCTGCATTGGTGGATGCTTCTCCAAAACTTCACTCAGCTTCTCGTTCCTCATTATTGTGGGCAGAAAAAAAAGATGTAGTTGACCTGAATCCCAGACCAAACACTACTCTTGTTTGGGGAACTTGCTCAGGTGTGATCTCAGAACTGCATCCTTGCAACAAACCCATCTGGTTTTGACAGTGAATTCTTGACAAATATGAACATAATCCAAAGTGCTTTCGATAATCAGCAGAAGATTTTCAAAGAGGACATTGTTCCTCAACTAGTCAGCCTGTATATATATATAGTGTGTGTGTGTGCATTCTGGGAATCTCAAAGTACTTTAGCACAAGTTGAACAATTTCACTTGAAGATAAGTAATATGAACAGATCACTGCTTCTGCACTTTGGGGCTCAGTTGTCATGGCAACCCCAAGAAACTATGCATGGTTTCCCAGCATTTTGCAAATCTTGTCAATTAGCTGAAGGTTCTTGACAATTTTAATGAAAACAGACACTTGTCACTTTCTGGTACTCTAAAATTATACCTCGGCGAAATTTTTGTGAATGCAAGAGGGCTTCAGCTGTCTCTATGAAGTTCTTTTTCCCTGAATGAATCTGAAGGAGGAAAATTTCTCTCTCTCCCTCTGCTGCTCAATCTTCTCCACGGAAGGAAACAAATCTCTCTGCTGAAAGAAAGTGTCTAATTAGGACTATAAATGATATTCACATTTTGTAGGGTATATTCTCTGCACAAAGTATTTGAATGTTGTTGTGGTGATAGTGGATGCTTCACTTTTCCAAACATGCATCCAATGGTGGAATTCAAATACCTGAACAACTGGTTCTCTTATTTGATGAAGGCCTGGGCCTCCGAGGCCTAGAACAGACTTCCAGAAGTGGCATCCATGCACTTCCAGTGGACCGTTCTAGGCTTGGGAGGGCTCCAAGGCCTAGAATGGACTTCCTGAAGTGGCATCCATGATTAGATAGATGATGATAGATAGGTGGGTGGGTGGGTAGGTAGGTAGGTAGTTAAGTAGGTAGATAGATAGATAGATAGATAGATAGATAGATAGATAGATAGATAGATAGATAGATAGATAGATAGATAGATCCAATGTTAGTGGAGGTAGCTTAATGCTATCTGTCCACAAGGTACTAACATTTCCCCATTAAAATTGTTCAATATTTTTTTTGCCTTAAAGGCAGAGTTCCAATATATAATTATCAAAGGAAAGCTATATCAGTTTAAGCATTGTTCAAACAAAGGATATATGGAAGTATAATTAAAAAAGTAAACCCCATTAGGGACCTCTCATTTAAGTTTAAAGATAATGAAGCATAAAGAGCATTAGAATTCCTGATTTAAACCACTTGTAATTGAACTCATTAGGTGTTCTAAAAATACATTGTCTCACTCATCAGTCTTCAATCACCAACCACATTAAATATTTTGCCTGTATAGTGAAGTGATAGCCATTAAAAATATTCCTTCATGGTCTTTCTCCAGGCAGGATTAAAAAAAAAGTTTTAATTGTTCTAAAAATATTTTGAAGACCCTCTGAAAAAGACTGAGTATTCATAGACATTGCAAACTCTGATGATCTCTGTCTGAGTTAAGCATTTCATAAGAACATAAGAAGAGCCATGCTGAATCAGGCCAAAGCCCATCGAGTCCAGCATTCTGTGTCACACACTGGCCCACCAATTGTACATGGGGATCTTGAGCAGAAAGAGAAGGCAAAACCCTCCCTTTCCCTTGACCCCCAACAAATGGTACTCAAGGGAATCCTGCCTGCCTCAACCAACATAGAGGCGGCACATGGACATTCGTTCCGGCACTTCCTTAAACTGTAATTAGAGCTTTTAAATCAGAATGTAAAGCCTTAAATCAGAAGGTAGAGCTCTCTTCATTCACAAAATGCAGAATATTTCTTACAAGCAGAAAATTGTGTAGTGCATTAAAACAGCTGGCTTCCAAAGGCCTAGGTCAGCCTTTCCTAATTGAATACCTTTCGTATATGTTAGATTACAACTTGGAGGTTTCTGGGAATTGAAATCCAGATTGAACAAGACTAAGCTAGATGAAGGCAGCTGAAAGCACCAGTACACTTTCATTGTCTATCTTTTTTTATATAAAAATATTTATTATTAGGTAAACATTTGCACATGTAAACAAAGAAAAAATTCAAGTTAAATGCCATTCAACTTAATACAATCATTTTAAATTTGTAGACCTTCTTCACTCCGTGTATCCAAGTTTAACTATAAACCAACTACATTTTAAAAAATTGTAACTTTCACTTCTTTTCAGATCAATCCATTGGATATCAAGCAAACAAGTCATCTTATTAAAATTAATAATTTTCATGTCGATATGCCCTTCCCTCTATCAAGTACATTCTTAGTCTATTTGATATATACCTTCCAATAATCAATAGATAAATATTTGTATATGTAAACCAGGGGAAGATTCAAGCTAACTGCTATCCAACTTAATACAATCAATTTAAATTTAAATTTGTAAACATTCTTCACTCCCTGTGTCAAGATTTAACTATAAGCCAGATACATTTTCTTTGATTGGTGTTTCTCTTGTATGTAGTCTATCCATTGTTTCCAGTCTATCATATATTGTTCGTTTGAGCGATCCTTCAAGTATGCCGATATTTTAGCCATTTCTGCCAAATTTATTACTTTCAAAGTCCATTCTTCTATAGGTGGTATTTCTGGCTTCTTCCAGTATTGTCCCACCAACAGTCTCGCTGCTGTGATCAAGTTCAGAATTAAGTTCGTCTCTGTGGTAGTGCAGTCTTTTATGATCCCTATTTTAAAAGAGAAGAGTTATATCAGAGCCCAAGTGATTCCCCTTGTGTCTGATCTCACGTTTCTTACCCCTCAGAGATAGTGAGGGAAGTCTTCTGTGTGTGATATGGAGCAGTGGAACCACCCTGAGCGTTGTTTCAGACCACAATCTGATGGTTAACATCCAAAGCGAACTACAAAGTGCTCCTCAAAATACTTCCCAGAACCTCTTAAGAAAACAAGAGAGTCCCCCTGGGAACTGCCCAGGATCATGGAGATCTTTTGATGCAAAAGGCTTCTCTGAGCAAGGAAACCATTCCACGACATCACGGTCTCATGAATTCAGCTCACATCTGCACAGCATATTATCTCTGAATCCCAAACTGAACTCTGTTTACCATTCACACTGTGAAGGCAGGACGTGGGTTGACTCTTAATATGAGTGGGCTTTCCAGACTGAGAATCAGCAGGTGAAGCTCTAATAAGTAATAACCACAATTTTGAAAACAAATATAACAACCAGCAGCAAAAATGTGAGATACGATAATGAAGTCCAAGCCAGGGAAAGAAATTTGTTACCTGATTTATTTATGCATGTGCCTCTGATATATTATTGATTACAAAACGTTCCTCGCCCAAAGGATTTTATGCACTCCAAGGAAGGTGCTGGGGATCCAGGGAGCCAGCCAGCAGGAAAAGAATTCAGCCTGTATCGATTACAACACCTTAAGGCAGACATGTCAAACACAAGGCCCGGGGGGCCGGATGCGGCCCACAAAGTGGTTTCATGTGGCCCGCGAAACCATCCTGGAAACAGTGAGGGAACGGCCCCACTGCCTTGGCCCTGGCCCAGGCCCACCAGGAGCCAATGTACCATTTTGTGGTGGCCATCTATGCTGAAACGCATTCAGTCTCCCTCTGACTTTGCCCTGGTACCCATCATGAAACAACCTGGCTAAGGAGAGCAAGCACAGCAGCAGCAGGATTGAGGAGGCGGTAAGTGCAGCTGGGTGCCCCCTTGGGGAAGTGGGGCTGGGCTTGGTGCCACGGGTGCTTGAGGGCCAGGCTGGGCATTTGACCTCTGCAGAAACACATTCAGTCTCCCTCTGACTTTGCCCTGGTACCCATCATGAACAACCTCATAGCTCTCTCTCTCTCTCTCTCTCTCTCTCTCTCTCTCTCTCTCTCTCTCTCTCTCTCTCTCTCTCTCTCTCTCTCTCTCTCTCTCTCTCTCTCTCTCTCTCTCTCTCTCTCTCTCTCTCCCTCCCTCCCTCCTCCCTCCCTCCCCCCCCTCTCTCTATGTAAATTATGATTGTGACAATATTTTTCCAGTCCAGGGATCTCAGACTCCTAGTGGACAATCACTTAGATAGGAGCCAGCCGTGTGCTGCAACTGCCAAAAAGGCCAACACATTGCCTAGGCTGCATTAACAGAGGGAGAGAATCAAGATCATGTGAAGTATTAATACCACTTTACAATGCCTTGGTAAGCCACACTTGGAATACTGCATCCAGTTTTGGTCACCACGATTGTAAAAAAGATGTTGAGACTCTAGAAAGAGTGCAGAGAAGAGCAACAAAGATGATTAGAGGTCTGGAGGCTAAAACATATCAGGAACGGTTACTGGAATTGGGTATGTCTAGAATAATGAAGGGAAGGATGAGGGGGGACATATGATAGCAGCCTTCCAATATCTCAGGGGCTGCCCCAAAGAAGAGGGAGTTAAGCTATTCTCTAAAGCGCCTGAAGGCAGGACAACAAGCAACGGATGGAAACTGATCAAGGAGAGAAGCAACCTAGAACTAAGGAGAAATTTCCTGACAGCCAGAACAATTAACCAGTGGAACAATCTGCCTCCAGAAGCTCCAACACTGGAAGTTTTTAAGAAGAGACTGGACAACCATTGTTTGAAATGGTATAGGGTTTCCTGGCTGATCAGGGGGTTGGACTAGATGACCTCCAAGGTCCCTTTCAACTTTATTATTATTGTTGTTGTTGTTGTTATCTGGGATCCTTCCGACATGGGGGGAGGAGCAATTGCAATAACAGTAAATCAGCTGAGAAGCATCAACATCTGGTTGGCATACAAAAAAAAAACCTTTCTGCAATCAACTACTTAAAAATGGCTTTCTGATTAGATATTTATCTTGATGTTCTCCATTTTTCCTTATCCTCTGAAAATGGTCTGCTCCATCAGACATACAATGAAAGTTCTTAAATCACCCACCAGGCAGATTTAAAAGGAAGGATAAGGTTTCTCTTTTTCTCTCATGATGAATTAAAACAGAAAAGGCTGGGTTCCCCCCCCCCATTCATTTCTATGCATTTTCAGGAGAAAGAAATAGATTTAAGTTCTTTCTGAAGTCATTCATTCTTAGCAGGCGGGGTCCAAATCAATGTGTGCATTCAGCTCTTGCATCCATGGTTAGAAATGGCCAACAGAAATAAAGCTTATGTCATGTTTTCTATTCTACTTCTATTTGCAGTTCATTTAGTTTCTATTATAAGCTAAATGGGCTCTATGGTAGTAACGTACAGACTTAAAGCTTGCCCAGTATTTATTTTGGAATTCTGTTTCCCGAATAGCATGTGCTAAACTATGTGTCAGTGATTGCTATGCTTCACACACACACACACACACACACACACAATGAGGAGACAGGAAGTGATGTCACATGCCTCATGGTGCCATTCTGCATTGATGTCAAGGCACAAATGAAATCACTGTGGCGTCTTCTGGATGCCCATACTTGAAACATCTTCTATTGTCTTTAGTGTCAGCACTGCTAACATCGGATGTTCTTGCTTTGACAACAGATGGAAATGTAGCCATCTTTTCTCTTTCACTTTTAGAGTTAGCTGATGCTTGGAGAGGGAATGTGGATGAGAGTCCAGCTAGTCATAACAATAATAACTCAGCTGTGGTAATCCAAGGTTATTGTGCCCAGAGCTGATAAAGATTTGGTGGTCTGGAGAGCTGGGGAGAAAGCCCACGCTTCAAGCTAATTGGGGAATGTGATTTATGACTGTTAATTGGAGGAGGGAATTGTGCTTTGCTACTTTGTGCCCAGGGGAGGGGAATTCAGTTTTTGGCTTCAACTATATAGTGCTGATACTTTGTTTCTTGAATAAAAGATTCTTTAAGGTAAACAATGCCTCAAAGTTCTTTTGAAGGGTTTCATCTGTCGGAACCATGACAATTAGGTTCTTTTTCAAGCATGCAAATTGCAAATTTGGATAACATAAAATCAAAGGGATTATATATTTTGATAAAGGCAATCTGCTTAAATTCCAAAACAGGTTATGGAGGCCAACATATAGAATTTGATTTCTGTTCTAATAGACCCTGAACACTGTCTTCCTGACCATTTTAACACACCAGAAACTATAATATGGTTAAAAGATATAATATAGGTATTTTTTTAAAAAAAGTATTTGAAAATGAGCAGGTTAAACTATTAGGGGATTTTGAAAATGGACTAATAAAGTCTTGACTTAAAACACATGAGGTATAACTGTGATTGAAGAAGTGTGGATATTTTTTGTATATATAAATATTTTATTAGTTTTATAATTATAAACAATGAATCAAATAAAATACAACTCAACTTAATACAATCTTTTTCAGCTTTCTCCCACACAGAAGAAAGCATACATTAAGAACTTAAAATAAAATAACTATGGGTGTTGCTCGGCAGCACCCCCTCCACCGCATCCCCCTCTTCCTTCCTCCCTATTCTCCTACTTCCCTCCCCCTCCCCTCTCTCCCTCCCTCACTCTCCACCCTCCTCTCCTACAATCTTCCTACTTAAGAAGTGTGGATAATTGATGTGGTACTTATACAAGGTGATAGTAGAATAGAAGACAGAGATAGCAGCTTCCAATATCTAAGGGGCTGGCACATAGACGAGTGGGTCAACCTAGTCTCCAAAGTACCAGAGGGCAGGACATGAAGCAGCAGAGGAAAACTAATCAAGGAGAGAATCAACTTGGAATTAAGGAGAAACTTCTTAAAAGTGAGAACAATTTACCAGTGGAACAGCTTTGCCTCCAGAAGTTGTGGATGCTCCATCACTGGAGGTTTTTAAGAAGAGATTGGACAACCATTTGCCTGAAATGGTATAGGGTCTGCTGCTTGAGCAGGGGGTTGTACTAAAACACCTCCAATGTTCCTTCCCACTCTGTTACTCTGTTTCCATGTAGTACACACAAGGTCCACAGAAAGCTGTACACCTGGTATCTGGTATCTGGTATCTTTGAATTGGAGAAGATCACAAAATGTCAAGATCTGAAGCTTGAAACTGAAAGATAGTGGCATAAACCATGGCGGTTCCAGTGGTTATCAGAACACTGGATGCCATACCAAAAAAAAAATGTCGGACAGCACTTAGACAATCTTTGCATTGACAAAATTTCCATCAATCAGTTGCAAAAGGTCCTACTGCTTGGATCTGCACATAAATTATGCCGGTTCATTACACAATCCTATATTGTTGGATTGATTTTTCTCAGTTTCTAATCATTTTTGGAAATTGCTCATTAAGTACTCCTGGCCAGATCCTGAAGTTGAAACTCAAATAATTTGCCCATCTAATGAGAAGGAAGGACTCACTGGAGAAGAGCCTAATGCTGGGAAAGATTGAGGGCAATAGAAGAAGGAGACGGCAGAGAATGAGGTGGCTGGATGGAGTCACTGAAGCAGGAGGCGTGAGCTTAAATGGACTCCAGAAGATGGTGGAGGGCAGGAAGGCCTGAAGGAACATTGTCCATATGGTCTTGATGGGTCGGACCCGACTTCACAACTAACAACAACAGTTATTAGAGATCTTTGGAATAACAAGTTTGAATAGTCTTCATCAAGCGTCAACTCACTTTGTCAGGTGAGTTAAACAGACTTGTACATGTTACCTACAACCAAATATTACAGATTATTATGCAGATTGAATGGCGTTGGCATATTCCATTTAATTCAAAACTGGCACAGTTGACATAAGTGATCTGTTATTCCCTCGTCTCTTAATGGATTCCAGAGCCCATAATCTCTTATCAATTGCATTGTCTGGAGATGATGGGATTGCAGTTCAGCACCAACTGGGGACTCAAAGTTGGAAATGGTTAAAGAGAATAGATATTCACCATCTTCTTGCTTGTAAAGGATTTCACAAATAAGTATCTATTTACTTCACACCTCACAGAAATAATCACCTTTCTCTTTATGCACAGTTTCCAACACCTTGAAAAAGAAGATATATTCAAACCTGTTTATGTGACACAGGAAGCGTCATTTGCACAATCTAATTTGTGCAGAAGATGGAGTTGCCATATCTCATGGTTGGCAGATATTAAGATAGGTAACCTGAAATACCTGCCAATATGAGATTTGAGCTACTGGGTATATATTTGATTTAAAAAGGTATAAAAGGAGAAGTGAGGATGAAGCTAGTTTCAAAATGGAAAGCGCAGTTGCCTCTGATTCTTTCTGTCCTTTAGCTCTTTCAGCTGATTGCTGTAGTTATGCAAATACTGTGCTCTCTCTCTCTCTCTGTGTATGTACTTGTGTTGAGGGTGGTCTTCTTCTTCTTCTTCTTCTTCTTCTTCTTCTTCTTCTTCTTCTTCTTCTTCTTCTTCTTCTTCTTCTTCTCCTCCTCCTCCTCCTCCTCCTCCTCCTCCTCCTCCTCCTCCTCCTCCTCCTCCTCCTCTTCTTCTTCTTCTTCTTCTTCTTCTTCTTCTTCTTCTTCTTCTTCTTCTTCTTCTTCTTCTTCTTCTTCTTCTTCTTCTTCTTCTTCTTCTTCTTCTTCTTCTTCTTCTTCTTCTTCTTCTCCTTCTCCTTCTCCTTCTCCTTCTCCTTCACCTTCTCCTCCCCCCTCCTCCTCCCCTCCTCCTCCATATGATACTGTTGTCATTATTTCAGTCCCTGACAGTCATATTCAAGGTTCAATCCATTGCCTTTTCAGCATGAAGAGTGATTGCTTTAGCACCATTGGAAGTTCCTCCTCCTCCTCCTCCTCCTCCTCCTCCTCCTCCTCCTCCACCTCCTTCTCCTTGTTCTTCTTCCTTGTGTTCTTTGACCTTTTCCTCTTTTTGCATATGTCTTGTACAGTTTGTAATCCTAAAACATGTTGTGGGTTTTGGTGAGTTGATTTTTGACAAATCCCTGCAGTTTTCTTGGTGTTGTTTTTGGAAGTCATTTGCTTTGACTTTCTACCTCCTAAGGTTGAGGGAGTAAGACTGGCCCATGGTCACCCAACCGGCTTCATGTTTAAGGCAGGACTAGAACTCAGGGCCTCCCAGTTTCTAGCCTGGCGTCTTTAACCCCAATACCTGTGTCTCTAATGCTATGCTATATTAATGTAATTGCAATCCCATAGGGTTTTTTAAACCTCTTTTAGATCATAAAAGAATGTGTTGAAAGATAAGAAAGTGGTTTTAGTTTCAAGAACAATCAGAAGATTAAACACTGTGTATAAGTGTTTAAAATCAGAGAAGAGAATTCTCAAGGGATGTTTGACAATCTTGGGACCCATTATTTATTTATTTATTATTCAAATTTATATGCCGCCCTTCTCCTAGGACCCAGAGCGGCTTACAACAATTAAGCCAGACATGTCAAACACGAGGCCCGGGGGCCAGATGCGGCCCGCAAAGTGGTTTCATGTGGCCTGCAAAGCCATCCTGGAAACAGTGAGGGAAGGGCCCCCACTGCCTTGGCCCTGGCCCAGGCCGGCCAGCTGGGAGCCAATGTACCATTTTGTGGTGGCCATCTATGCTGAAACACATTCAGTCTCCCTCTGACTTTGCCCTGGTACCCATCATGAGCAACCTGGCTAAGGAGAGTAAGCACAGCAGCAGCAGCCTTGAGGAGGAGGTAAGTGCACCTGGGCGCCCCTTTGGGGAAGTGGGGCTGGGCTTGGTGCCACGGGTGCTCGAGGGCCAGGCTGGGCATTTGACCTCTGCTGCCCAGGGCTCCGGGCAGTCTGCACCACCATCCAGCCCCCTCCACATGGCCTGAGAGGAACAGTGAGGCTCCTCCAGTAGACCATGCCTTGGCAGTTGCCCTGGTGCCACCCCCTTCTGCCAGAGACCTTTGGATCTGTTCCACTCCTGCCCAGGCCCCCACAGGCCCCCTTGACATGAACAATGTAGAGCTGGCCATGCCCACCCAGTAGACCACACCCATTCGATCCACGCCCACCCAGTAGGCCACACCCACCCTGGCCAAACCCCCAAGGGCAACTGCAATGCTGATGCAGCCCTCAATGAAATTGTGTTTGACCCCCTCCACATTAAGCAAATGGCTTAGCTAAAGGAGAATTGCATTAGAGATTTTCTAAATATACTACAGCCCCTCCCATTTCTTCCCACCCTCAGTGAGATTCAGCAAGAGGTCTGCTTAGGGCAGGGGTGGGCAACCTTGGCTCTTTTATGACTCGTGGACTTCAACTCCCAGAATTCCTGAGCCAGCATGGCTCAGCTTGGAAACCTCTCCCTTTCCCCTCAGCATGGCTGGCTCAGGAATTCTGGGAGTTGAAGTCCACCAGTCCTAAAAGAGCCAAGGTTGCCTACCCCTGACTTAGGGACATGTCTTCTTTGGAAGCAGGTAGGGAATTCTTCTTTCTGGGGAGAATTTGAACCTATTTATGGACCACCAAGCATCTAAATGGATATTTTGGGTTGCAACGGTTGAGTATTGTATCAGACTGGAATGTTTTGATTTATTGAAGGAGAATTAAAGCAACTTTTTAACAACCTCAAATTTAATCCAAACTAGCCACCAAACTCTACATGCTTGAATTACACTTGTTATGTTGTGTTAGAATATCTGCTGGTGTAAGTGCTCCTCAGTGAATGAACTATTGGGGCAATTCACTAAGGAGGTCTTCTAAATATTTCACACCCAGCTCTGAATCTTAACCAGCTGGATTTTCCTGAGTTCAAGGCCAGAGAGAAATACACTCATGAAAATCCACTTAAATAGCACCAGTTTCTGGTAGAGCTCTCAGAGGGTTGTTTCCCAAGTGCAATAATCAACATAGGAAAACCAGACAGTGAAGGCTTTCATTCTTTTTACTGTGACATTATTTACAATATTTTTTCAACAGTTATGCTCAACACAATGCTTGTACTCATCCAGTGTCTGTTTTCCTCCTAAATGTTCCTTCGGAGAGATTATCCCATCTACCTCTCCTGTTTTCTCTTCCTTTTTCTCCATCTCCATCCCTTGTTTCTGGTCTTGCTGAATGAGGGAGTGAAAAGAAAGGAGTGGGATGTCATTTACTGTCCTGTCCTCCTGGAATTGCTCAGTCAAAAGTTTACTGGCAGGAAAAGATTTTCTCCTTCCAGGTCTTCTGCCCAGCCCTTCCCCAGAGACCAGGGCTTCTCCATGGACAGTGGAGCCCATTCTTCCTTTCTGGAGTCATGTGTACATGACTGTTGTCTACATCCAGTTGGATCCATTCTTCCCATTCTTGAGTCTCGGCTAGAGTTCTAATCCCTCTGGGTCTTCACTTCCCTTACTCCAGGAAAGACCTTTCTTCTTCCTTCCTGACCAAGAATCAACAATGTCTCTGTACTTGGATGTTTTCTTGCAGACATTTCATGATCCAAACTGGAAGATGTCACCTAGTTCGGGTCATGAAATGTCTGCAAGAAGACAACCAAGCTCAGAGAGCAGCAAGGACCCCTCATTTCAACCCTGAGCTACAAAAAGTGATGAGGGTGTGTGTCCCCCCCTCAGTGTTGTAATCCCTAACAACTCTATACTAGGCTGGACCAATGGGACAGCTTCTTTCAAATCCCCCTACACCAGCTCTGGCCACAGAGAAGAAGAGAGAAGCAACCTAGAACTAAGGAGGAATTTCTTGACAGTTAGAACAATTAATCAGTGGAACAACCTGCCTCCAGAAGTTGTGGATGCTCCATCACTGGAGGTTTTTAAGAAGAGACTGGACAACGATTTGTCTGAAATGATATAGGGTTTCCTACCTGAGCAGGGGGTTGTACTAGAAGACCTCAAAGGTCCCTTCCAACTCTATTATTGCTATTGTTGTTGTTGTTGTTGTTACTACCCAGGTCAGCTCCTCAGCTCTGGTAAAATGGCAGATGCCCTACAGTGCCAGAAATGGGCAAATGTTTCTCCATTTACTTGCTGCAAATGCCCATGTCATCAAGACAACAGCCATATCAGGTCACCAAAACTCACAGGTCACAAGGGCTGGGCCAAAAATACGTGCCCCCCCCTGCCCTCAGCATGATCTAAGCTAGATCATTCCTTTCACACTAGAATTAAAATCAAAAATTGCTTTCCTTGTTTCCTCATAGATATTAAAAAAAAAAACGCTGTCAGTTTCTTTCAGGAAAGGCATTTTGTTAATGCCAATCATTACATTCCCCCTCTCCCCACTCCAAGCACGAGATGTCAGACAATTTCAAGAATTATATCAAGAATGAATGAATGTCTATATTCTAATAACTATTTTCTTCCCCCTTCTAAACATTTTAGTAGAAAGGCAGTCAAGCAGACAAAAAAAATTATTCACACATATATTTAATATAAACAATGGCAGCACAGAATATGGATCTACAAGGTAAGGGGGGAAAAAACCCCAGCTAAGAACAATGGTGCATATGAACACTTGAATACACCTAAGATAATTCTGCTGTTTTAATTTTGTTTTTCTTGTGACCTGAGAGAATTGAGGCACTCCAGACTGGAGGTCCTGGGGCAAAATTATCTTGTTACTGGAAGCCACTCTAAACTGCAGAATTGAGTAGGGGGTTAACTTGTTCAGCAGTTGTAAGATGCCAAAACTTGATTTAATCAATGATTCAGACACACAGCTCATTCTACAAACTAACAGTCTGTTTCCAAGTGATTGCAGTTCCGTTGATGCTTCAATTGTCTTACAAGTCATCATAATTGCTTTCTCATTTATAATAATAATAATACTTGGGTATTATTATTTATAATAATACTTGGGTATTATTATTTATAATAATACTTGGGTATCCTTCAAGCTGACAACATCAAGCACACTGAAGTCAAGAAAAAGATTAGAGGTGAATACATCAGGAGAGTGAAGAAAATCTTAAAATCCAAACCCAGTGGAGGAAATACCATAAAGGCAATCAACACCTGGGCAATTCCAGTCATTAGATACACAGCTGGAATAGTGGAAAGGACTCAAGCAGAACTAAAAGCAATGGATAGGAAGATCAGAAAAATAATGACAATGAATCATGCCCTTCATCCATGCAGTGACATTGACAGACTTTATCTACCAAGGCAAATAGGTGGGCATGGAATGCTGCAAGTACATCAGATGGTTGAAGAAGAAAAAATGGCTTTGGAATAATATCTGAAGAACAATGATGAAGATGCACTGAAATTAGTATATCAGGAAGGTTTACTGACTACTGGAGAGACCAAACTGGCATACAAGAAAGACCAAATGAAGAACAGAATAGAGCCATGGGAAGACAAAGCACTACATGGCCAATACGTTAAAAAATAGCTGGGAAAGCAGATAACAACAAGACCTGGCAATGGCTAAGAGCAGGAAAATTGAAGAAAGTGACCGAGGGACTAATTCTGGCTGCACAAGACCAAGCCTTAAGGACAAATGCATATAAAGTCAAAATTGAGAAGACAGCAACAGATAGTATGCAAAGAAGCTGAAGAAACAGTGGACCACCTGGTAAGCTGCTGCAAGAAGATCGCCCAGACTGACTACAAGCAGCGGCATGACAAAGTAGCAACAATGGTGCATTGGAAGATCTGCAAGAAATATCATTTGCCTGTAAGCAAAAACTGGTGGGATCATAAAACAGAGAAAGTCATAGAAAATGATAAAATTAAACTGCTCTGGGACTTCAGAATTCAAACAGACAAGCACCTGCAACATAACTCCCCTGACTTAACAATTGTCGATAAGAAAGACAAAAAAGTCTGGATAGTGGACATGGCAGTGCCTGGAGACAGCAGAATAGACGAGAAAGGACTGGAGAAGATAACAAAATACAAAGACCTACAAATAGAAATAAAAAGACTGTGGCAAAAGCAAGCAAGGGTAGTACCAATAGGAATAGGAGCCTTGGGTGCAATCCCAAAACAACTGGAGCACCACTTGAACACCATCATCGGCATTGACAAATTCGCCATTAGTCAATTGCAAAAGGCAGCCTTACTAGCAACTGCTTCCATCCTGCAACGATATCTGTAATACCATCAAACATCCATATCTGCCTATCCCAGGTCCCGGGTAAGGACTCGATAGGTAGACAAAATGCCAAATCCAGTCTGAACATCTGGCTGACTGGGACAAAAAAAAAGTTCAATCAGACTTTCTAACTTCTCACGAGATCTCAAGAAGTTAGAAAGTCTGATTGAACTGTTTTTTTTTGTCCTACAAACATGCAGCGAAGGCTGAGAAGCGAACGGAGAAATTCAATGCAGCTGAAAGGCAGGTTAGTATGGTTAAAAAAATGCTTGGGGGAGGCGAGGGCATCTGGATGGGGGTGGGCATGGCAATCTTACCCTGTGTGGTGGTGGGAGGGTGGGGTGTGTGCCATTCCCATGCAAGGCCAGTCCCAGCAGCCCCATGGTGGCTGTGCTGGGCAGTGGAGGGCAGGGTGCCAAGGTGGGGGCAGATAGGCTGACCAAAGCAGCAGGTGGAGCGCTGGAGGCTCGGGGAGGGAGGGTGTTGAAGTGGGCGGTTGGGCCATTGGCAAGAGAAATGCAGCTGAGTGGAAAGCAGCCTTGGAACAAGAGGGGCAGGTAAGGAAGGAAATACTTGCTCCCCTCAGGAATTATCTTTCTTTCCTTACCTGACTCCCAACCCTGTGCCGTTTCTCCTTTGCAATCCGCCGCCGCTGTGTGCAGGGAAACACAGGAAGGTTTTTTTTGGGGGGGGGAGGTCAATCAATCAATTCCAACTTCTCGCAAAAAAGAAAATCTGGAATGGAAGAGATGCTGCCAGAAAACAATCAAACAAGAGAGAACATAAGAAGAGCCATGCTGAATCAGGCCAAAGCCCATCGAGTCCAGCATTCTGTGTCACACAGTGGCCCACCAATTGTACATGGGGATCTTGAGCAGAAAGAGAAGGCAAAACCCTCCCTTTCCCTTGACCCCCAACAATGGTACTCAAGGGAATCCTGCCTGCCTCAACCAACATAGAGGCGGCACATGGACATCCGTTTTAATAACCACCAATACACTTTGCATCCATGAATCTATCTAGCCCTGCCTTGAAGCTATTGAGGCTGACAGCTGTCACGACCCCTTCTGGAAGTGAATTCCATAAATCAACGACCCTCTGGGTGAAGAAATATTTCCCTTTATTTGTCCTCACTTTCTTAGCTATGAGCTTTAGGGAGTGCCCCCTTGTCCTGGTATTGTGTGATAGAGAAAAGAATTTTTCTCTATCCACCTTTTCTATCCCATACATGATTTTATACACTTCGATCAAGTCACCCCTTAAACGCCGTCTTTCAAGGCTGAAGAGACCAAGGCGTTGCAATCTGGTTTCATAAGGGAGGCACTCCATTTCCTTGATCATTTTTGTTGCCCTTTTTTGCACCTTTTCCAGTTCCATTATATCCTTCTTGAGGTGCGGTGACCAGAACTGTACACAGTACTCCAAGTGTGGTCTCACCATCGATTTGTACAGAGGCAATACAACACTTGCTGACTTATTTCCGATTCCCTTCCTAATCATGCCAAGCATGGAATTTGCAGAGGCCCCAGTCACTTAACAGTCAGTAGAAGACCTTAGAAAGGATCCACCTTAATTGATCTGACAGTTAAAAGTAAAGGTGAGAACTTTTGTACTTTCAGACTTGCAAGATTCTGTTAATGTAATCTTACAATATGGTAGATTTCGCTCATCTACTTGTGTTTCCTGTCTGGTTCACCTGGGACAGCTGACATAGAAAGAGAGGCAGGAAAAAAAAACTAATTTAATTCACGGACAAGAAAAAGACAGGAAATTGGAGAAAAGGCATTTTGACACAGCACTAAATAGAATATCTAGATCTAGGACTAGATTAGGCAGGCTTTTAAAGCACTCTGTCTTTTCATTTCCTGACACAGTAATAAAAATATAGAGCGAGAGCATCGAATAATAATTCTCATAGCTATCTGCCTCATTTTATGAAATTATTCTCTGCTGATTAATCAAGGAAAGTTCTGGCCAATTAGGGCCCTAACAGCGCAATCCCAAGTATATTTATTCAAAAGTTGTTTGATTTAGCTTGCTGATCCTGACTCCCAAGCAAAATTAGGGATCAAGGTACAGTGTGCTATTGTTAAAGTTTATTGTACTAAAGCCTCACCTTCTCTGTTGTATTTTTGGAAAACTACATAGATCTCAATTTTTCAGCAGGCCCCATTGCTTGATTTATATTTCATGGCACATAACTGCTTTTGTTGTTTCCTCGAAATGAGTCTTAGATACTTTCTTGTTATTTGCTTGATTTATCTTGCCTTGTTGTTTTAAAATTCATTGAAAGACACTATTGCATTTGAGATGGTTTATAAGATGGAAGGATGGATTGACAGATAGGTACATAATACAAGTTTTTTTAAAAGTCAGGATGAGAGATATCTTATCACCAACTCCAAACATTTTTTTATATAATATTTTATTGGTTTTCCAGTTTTACATCTGAGTATTTAGAAAGCAACGTGGTGATTGGGTTAATCCATAGTACAATAACATAACCTTTAGTACATATCTCAGGTTACATCATCAAATATTTCTTCTCCATTTCCCTTAACATTTACTATATCGTGTTTAAGCTGGTAAATTTCTAATTATATCAAACTCAGTGAAAACTTCACTCTCACATTTATCAATACATATTTTGCTCATACATATCTTAATAGATCTTCATAAACAATCCATATCCTGTCATTAGGTTTTACCTAATTTTTAATTGCAATACTCCAATTTGAGCAACTCCAAACATTGAGGGAGGGACTGGTTGATGTCCCAAAGGAAGGTCTAAGGATGGGCCAACAGTGCTTGTTCAAGAGGCAGCTGGCCTTTGTTTTTTTCTCGACAACATTACACCTCTCACCCAAGAAGCTTCAAGAACAATCAGTCAGAGCTGAAAAAGCTCCTTGGATCAGAAGCGAAACATCTTCAAAGAAAAACGAAGAAAGTCCAGTTGCCTCTTGAAAAAGCAGCTTTGGGACAACCATGATCTGGATGACTGAGAATCTCCAAAGACAAGATCTACCTCCCACTTGAAAAGGAGAGCCTATTGGTAGACGAGGGTGCTAAAATCAGAAAGGAAGCAATAAGTGTAGTTGAGGTTTGCATTGCATCCTGAAAACCTAAAAATAAAGGACAGAATCTGAGTCTTAGAGCTGAGGGAGTGCATCTGTAATTCTTAGCAATCGTGTACACAACAGGATTGCATAGTCTGTGAACCTTAAAAGCAACAGTAGTTGTATCTATAATAGTAATAATAATAATAATAATAATAATAATAATAATAATAATAATAATAATAATAATAATAAAAGTTGGAAGGGACCTTGGAGGTCATCGAGTCCAACCCCCTGCTCAGGCAGGAACCCTACACCATTTCGGACAAATGGCTGTCCAGTCTCTTCTTGAAAACTTCCAGTGTTGGAGCATTCACCGCTTCTGGAGGCAGGTTGTTCCACTGGTTAATTGTTCTCACTGTCAGGAAGTTTCTCCTTAGTTCTAGGTTGCTTCTCTCCTTGATGAGTTTCCATCCGTTGCTTCTTATCCTGCTTTCAGGTGCCTTGGAGAATAGCTTAACTCCCTCTTCTTTGGGGCAGCCCCTGAGATATTGGAAGACTGCTATCCTGTCCCCCCTCGTCCTTCTCTTCGTTAAACTGGACATACCCAATTCCAGCAACCGTTCCTTATATGTTTTAGCCTCCAATCCCCTAATCATCTTTGTTGCTCTTCTCTGCACTCTTTCCAGAGTCTCAGCATCTTTTTTACATCGTGGTGACCACAACTGGATGCGGTATTCCAAGTGTGGCCTTACCAAGGCCTTGCAAAGTGGTATTAACACTTCACGTGATCTTGATTCTATCCCTCTGTTAATGCAGCCCAGCACTGTGTTGGCTTTTTTGGCAGCTGCAGCACATGGCTGGCTCATATTTAAGATCCTTCTCACAGTTACTACTATTGAGCAAGGTACCCCCTATGCTATACCTGTGCTTTTGGTTTTTCTTGCCTAAATGTAGAACCTTGCTTTTTTCACCATTGAATTTCATTTTGTTAGATAGCGCCCAGTATTCAAGTCTGTCCAGGTCCTCCTCTGTCTCCTAAAGTGGCCTGTTTTCATATTTTCATTTGTACCATCTTAGAAAAATCTTTTGGTTTATTTTGCTCTCTCCCAATGTCAGAAGCCATGCTGAAGCTACGTATTTGACATGTATTCTGTCTGATTTACAGATATATATATATATAAATCTCTGTGGCGAAAAACATATTCTTGCTTCTTTTCCTTTCAAGGACATGAAAGAGTGCAGATTAAATTGAATAGGGTAGTTTATATGTTTCATCTTTTACTTTCAATCCTTTAATTTCTGTGTCTTGCCTTATCCTTCTATTTAATACTTCCAAAGTAAAGATAAATAATAAAGGAGATAATGGACACCCCTTGTCTCGTGCCTTTTCTTATCTCAAAGCTCTTAGTATAATCTCCATTTACTATCACTTTTGCTGTCTGATTATTATATATTGTTTTTATCATATTTGTAAAGTTCTTTCCAAAATCCATTATTTGTAATTGTTGGACCATAAATTGCCAAGAAACATTATCAAATGCTTTTTGGGCGTCCAAAAACACTAATGCTAATAGTTTCCCTGGGTGTAATTCGTAATATTCTAATACGTCCATTATCACCCTTAAATTATTTTTGATCTGTCTCTTCGGTAAAAAGCCGTTTTGATTTGGATGTATAAACTCAACTAAGTATCTTTTCAGTCTCTCTGCTATTATTGAAGTAAAAATTTTATAATCCACATTGAGTAATGAAATCGGTCTATAATTCTTAATATACATCAAATCTGAGTCTTCTTTTGGTATCAAAGTAATATTTGCTTCTATCCATGTATTTGGAAGTTTAGCCTCTAACATTAATCCATTGCAAACCTTTTTCAGTGGTTCGCTTAATATATCTTGTAGATTTTTATAGAGTTCCGCCGGTAGCCCGTCTGGACCTGGTGTTTTCCCGTTCTTTTGTCGCTTTATAGCCTCTAATATCTCCATCAAGGAAAGGGAGAGGTTTCCAAACAGAAATTATATTTAACCCTACATATTACTACAGCAGCAAGAATAATTTTTGCACAATATTGGAAGAATGAAGGATTGCCATCAGAGGAAGAAATAATCAGGAAGATTTTGGAATGTGCAGAGATGGACAGATTAACTATGAGGCTGAAAGACAAAGAAGATACAGGCTATTATCAAATTTGGAATTTATTTTATTCTTGGTTAGAGAAAAGAAGGAAGGATTAGGAATTGAGCATGTATTAGTTTAGCAAATTTCAGACAACTTGTTGATTGGAAAAATTAACATATATTGATGAAAAAAAATTAATAAAAAGATTGGAAAAAAAATAAATTGAATAGGGTAATAATGGAGTAGAGACACATCTTCCTTTAGACGTCACATCTGCGGGGTCCAATTTAATCTTTCCTTGATGGTAGCACTTCATTGTGACTCTATTTGGGATCAAATTTTATAGGAGAAGCTTTTGTCACTGTGAGCGAAAAATAATTTCAGAATATGATATGGGATAAAATGATCAATCCAGAACCATACCATGCCCGTTTTGCTTAGAAATAAATCCTCACCAGTGGAGAAATATCGCTAGCTTCCAAATGAAAATTCCTCTGCAAGTCTAAACATTTTTGCATATAAAGCCTTCTCATTAATGTTTCTTTTTTTTTTAAAAAAAAAAAAACAACCTCTGGCTGATTCATATCACATCATTTTTCGGCTGTGGCGAGGAGGACATTTGCCCAGGTTCGCCTGGTGCACCAGTTGCAGCCCTATTTGGACCGGGAGTCTCTTCTCACAGTCACTCATGCCCTTATCACCTCGAGGCTCGACTACTGCAATGCTCTCTACATGGGGCTACCTTTGAAAAACGTTCGGAGACTTCAGGTAATGCAGAATGCAGCCGCGTGAGCAGTGTTGGGCTTGCCCAGAAATGCCCACATTTCGGCATCACTCCGCGAGCTGCATTGGCTGCCAATTGGTCTCCGAACGCAATTCAAAGAGTTGGTTATGACCTATAAAGCCCTACATGGCATCGGACCAGGTTACTTACAGGACCATCTGCTGCCCCATGAATCCCAGCGACCGGTTAGGGCCCACAGAGTTGGCCTTCTCCAGGTCCCGTCAGCCAGACAGTGTCGCCTGGCGGGGCCTAGGGGAAGAGCCTTCTCTGCTGCGGCCCCGGCCCTCTGGAACCAACTTCCCCCGGAGATCCGTGTCGCCCCCACCCTCTCCGCCTTTCGTAAATTACTTAAGACACACCTCTGCCAGCAGGCCTGGGGCAGTTAACATCTTGCCCCAAGCCAGTGTATGTCTGTGTGTATGTTGAATGATTGGTTTTTTTAAATTAAGGGGTTTTATATACATGTATTTTTAAAGGTTGATTTCTATTATGTTGTGAGCCGCCCTGAGTTCTCCGGAATAGGGCGGCATAGAAGTCAAATAAGTAATAATAATAATAATAATAATAATAATAATAATAATAATAATAATAATAATAATAATAATAATAATAATATATGGTGCACATCCAGTGTATATTTATTATTGTTTGCTTGGAACAGACAGCTTTCTGCTTGGAAACCAACTTTAATCAATTATCTCGAAGCATTAAAATATATATATAAATAAGATGAAAATAATTATGTGTTGTCTAGTCATGTTCAGTTTCTGACGATTGCGTGGACAAATTATTTTTATTACGGTTCATTGCACAGTCAACAAGATGTTTGGGTTAGATGTGGGATTTTAATCCACTTATTGAGTCATTCCCAAGATCCTGGGTTAGGCAGATACTGTTATTTGATGCTGTTAAAAGTATCGTCACAGGATGTAAGCTTTGTAAGCGAAGCTGCCTTTTTGCAATTGACCAACGGTGATTTTGTCAATGCTGATGGTGTTCAAGTGGTGCTCCAGTTGTTTGAATGCCTATTACTTTTGTGTATTTGCATATTATTATGGTTCATCACACAGTCAACCAGATGTTCAGGCTGGAGTTGGCATTTTTATACTCCTATTAAGTCCTTCTGCTTTTTCTAATTTGTCAAGCCAGGTTCTCCCTCTGTATCCCTTGCCTTGAAGACTTGGATCAGTCAAAAGAGCATCTCGCCATGGCTGGCTGGTGAGTTTGCATTGCCCAACAAAAGCAGAAGGAAAACAGCATCT
>JARGCV010000337.1:165000-272500 GCA_034064705.1 Bothrops alternatus
GGAAACCCGCCCTTATTGACAAACGTATTCCTAACACAAAGATTGACACCAGAAACACACAGGATGCCACCTCCACACATCCACGCAAAAAGCAAACCCAAACCCACACCAATGATGAGGCAAGACCACAGACCAGGAGCCAGACCAGAGCTGCAACATTGGCCACTTTGAACCTCTCCAGCACAACAAAGCCCCCACCCAAACAGAACACTCCCCCAGCCAATCAGAACACAGCCAACCCCCCAGCCAATCAGAGCACAGCCAAGCCCCTAACCAATCAGAACATAGCCAAGCTCCCAGCCAATCAGTTCAAACCCCCACTGGCAGTTAAAAGGAAAAAACAGCTTAGACCACACATTGCTCCTAGAAGCAGAAGCCAAAAGCACCAGCCTGAAGATGATGAATGAGATTTCATCGAAACGTTGCCAAGACACTTCAAATTCTACGCGGGAGAAAACCCGAAGAACCAAAGACCTATATATATATATAATAAAGGTAAAAAAGGATATATGCAGTGTTATCTTCATTTTAGATGTCAAAGGGGTCTCTCTCTGCTTCTCTCTCTCCCTCCCTCCCTCCCTCCCCCTCTCTCTTTCTGCCCTTGGTCTGCCAATCCTCTTCCCCCACTCTCTTTCTTTCTCTCTCTCTCTTTCCTCTCTCTCTCTCCCTCCCTCTCCCTCTCTCTCTTTCTCCCCCCTCTCTTCCTCTCTCTCATCTTCTGCTCACCTAGCAAGCTGGCTTCAAGCTGTTCTCCAACAAGCTCAGAGGTAGGCAACCTTGGCTCTTTTATGACTCATGGACTTCAACTCCCAGAATTCCTGAGTCAGCAAAGCTGGGCTAGCTAGCTCTCTCCTGCCCTTCCTGCTTCCTGCAGAGACGCAACAAAGGGAGGAGCCCCACCCAAAAAGCTTTTCAGCTTGTCGGAGAACACCGTGAGTCCACTCTCTTTTACACACACACACACACAAACAAACACACACACAAACAAACACACAGAGAGACAGAGACAGAGAGAGAAGCAGGGAAGTGCAAGTGCCTGTCTCTGTCTCTGTCTCTGTCTCTGTCTCTGTCTCTGTCTCTGTCTCTGTCTCTGTCTCTGTCTCTGTCTCTGTCTCTGTCTCTGTCTCTGTCTCTGTCTCTGTCTCTGTCTCTCTCTGCAAATGGCAGAGGAGGCTGGGAGCCACAGGGGAAGACTCAAAGGGTGAATTCTTTCAGACCCCTTTATCATTGGTATCAGGAGAGAAATTGTTATGTCCTGGCCCTGTGATTGACAGAACAGGTATTATAGAACAGGACAGACAGGCTGTCTCCAGCCTATTGTGCATGTGTAGGGCAGGAAAATACGTTGCATTTATTGGCTGACGCTGTTCCCTGCAAAAGGTATAAAAAGGGATTGGCGCCATTTTGTGTTGTTCTGTTGAAGCTTAAATAAAGAAGCATCAGTTGTTACTTGTTTCAATGCCTTATCAATGCACAGAACAGAACAGAAGTCATCAGAGGACGCAATATGTTTTATGCTCTTCTGGTTTTCTATTCACGGATAGACTATTGAGGGCACTTGATAGCATTTTAACTTTTTGCTTTTCTACTATGCAAAAAAAAGAGGGAAGCTCTTGGCACAGCCTAGCAGTATATTCTGGAATAATCTTCTGGAGCATCACTTATTTTCTCCAAAGTTTACATTTCGGCCCTCGGAACCAAATTTCTTACAGATTTCATCTGGAATGTTCAGACAGGCTCTAGGGAGACCATCCTTCTCACAGTTAAACTAGCAAGCTGATCATGTAAAAAGAAAAGGAAAGCACACACACACACACACAGAGACCATCTTTACAAATGTCTTCCCACCTCTCCAACACACACACACACACACACACACACACACACACACACACACACACAAACACACGTTCTCTTCTTTCCAAGGCACTTCAATTGTGAACAAAATATCAAAAGGCCTGAGGGAAATTTGGCTGACAAGCGTGATCAAGGGCTGTGGGAAAAGGAACGAGTGTTTTTGAACACATTTCCAGTTGGCCTTGTCGTTTGAAGTCTTTCTTCTTTCCCTTCTCCTTCCTTTTATATTTCTTCCCATGTTTATTCAAGCAGTCCATATTCTAAGGGTCTGGAGGAAGATAAAAAACAACTCACGTTCTACTCTTAACTTAAATCTGAATTTCAGATTAAACGAAACCAAAGTGAGAATAAGAAGCCTGGAATATCACCAGGCCAAGAGTTTGACCACAGCTGACTATGAATCTCACCTATCTTTGTTTGCATTCTTAGTTCTGATGATGTTGTGTGCTTTGTGTACATTACGACTCCTGCATAGGCTGAATGATCCCTCACCCAAATATCTAAGTGCTATTTGTCTCTATAGTTGTTCATATAAAGGCTTCCGCGTGAGTCAACGGCCCAAGAGAGATTTCTTTCACGTGCTTGAGTTGTATCTGTAAAATCTCCAAGAACCTGAGTTCTTGGAATAGGGCGGCATAGAAATCTAAGTAATAAATAAATAAATAATAAATCTCTAACTGGAGAGGGAAGTTCCTGTTGATGTCAACCTGTTCTCATTATTTCAAAGAAGAAGGCATGAAATAATTGATTCTTTTCTCATATGGTAGGACCTCAACTTCTTTGGGCAGGGATGCAAAATTCTTAGAGAAAAGGATAATATGGATCCAATTTACATTTTAATTCAAAATTACTTAAAACACATTGGGCACACTTCTGTAACCTCTCTCATGTTGAAGTTTTTGAAGTTTGGCAATTTTATTCACAAAGTATATTAGAACATAGAACATAGAATGATAGAAATGGAGAGATCTTTTAGTCCAGCCCTCTGCTCAAGCAGAAGACCCTATACCATTTCAGACAAATGATCATCCAGTCTCTTCTTAAAAGCCTCCATTGATGGAGCACCCACAACTTCTGAAAACAAGTTATTTCATTGATTAATTTATTTTACCATTAGGACATTTCTCCGTAGTTAAAATGGAATGGAATGGAACGGAATGGAACGGAATGGAACAGAACAGAATGGAACGGAACGGAACAGAACAGAACAGAACAGAATACAGAGTTGCAAGGGACCTTGCAGATCATCTAGTCCAACCCCCACCCCAAGCAGGAGACACTACACCCTTTTCTGATAGATGCCAGTCCAATCTTTTCTTGAATGCCTCCAGTGATGAAGCTCCCACAACATCTGGAGGCAAACTGTTCCATTGGTTGATTGTTCTCACTGTCAGAAAATTTCTCCTTATTTCTAGGTTGAATCTTTCCTTGATCAGTTTCCATCAGTTACTCCTTGTCTGGCCTTGCAAATAGGTTGATCCCCTCCTCTCTGTGAGACCCCCCTCAAATATTGGAACACTGCTATCATTCTCCCCTGGTCCTTCTGTTCACTAGACTAGCCATGCCCAGTTCCTGTAACCATTCTTCATATGTTTTCGCCTCTAGGTTGCTTCTCTCCTTGACCAGTTTCCAACCATTGTTTTTGCCTTGCCTATCAGTGCCTTGCAAAATAGTTTATGGGGCATTACTTTCAACATCCATAGGTATATTTTCCCCCCACAGGATAATTAAATACTTACAAATTCAGAGACATCAATGCAAAAGACACATAACATTTTCTAAATGGAGAAAAGCACCTGAAATCGCTAGCGATGTTCATGTAGACTTAAAAAATATACCATCCACTGAATCGACAAGAGATAGAACAGACTTTGAAAAATTAGAAATTGCATTAAATAAATTTCAACTAATTTTCCCAATATTGGTGGAAATGCATATTTTTCTTACCCTAAGAAGAAAAACATTCTGCTTAAAAATATTAAAAGGGTTGTTGTTGTTAGTTGCGAAGTCATGTCTGACCCATTGCGACCCCATGCCTTCCTGTCGTCTACCATCTTCTGGAGTCCATTTAAGCTCATGCCTACTGCTTCAGTGACTCCATCCAGCCACCTCATTCTCTGTCATCCCCTTCTTCTATTGCCCTCCATCTTTCCCAGCATCAGGCTCTTCTCCAGTGAGTCCTTCCTTCTCATTAGGTGGCCAAAGTACTTGAGGATCTGGCCTTCTAAAGAGCAGTCGGGGTTGATCTCCTCTAGGACTGACCAGTTGGATCGCCTTGCAGTCCAGGGGACTCGCAGGAGTCTTCTCCAGCACCATAGTTCAAAGGCCTCAATTCTTTGGCGCTCAGCCTTTCTTATGGATTAAAATGGTACCCCTGACTAATTACAATTAATTCTTAAGAAAAGGTGGGCTGTTTACCATACAATCAAATATATTATAGATTATTTTTCCTGGAACATTTTTTTTCTTGTTTCGCAAGAGACAGGTAGAAACAAGGGATGATACAGACTGTGAGAAGATTCATCTAACAGAAGAGATGGAGAAGCTTTGTCTGCTTTTCCTTGTCACACGGCCGTCCATCTGATTTTAGGCAGTGTCCATCTCTTTCAAGGAAAAGAGAGAATGTGATACAGCATCCAGTTTTGTCTAGTGGAGAAATCCCCAAGCCTCCCCTTCGTTTTTGTCTTAATCATAAGAGACTCAACAAAATCTTTCTTCCAAATTTTGCTTTCAGAGAAGAGCAAAAGAGATTTCCAGAAACTCTGAATAGCAACGGGCTCTTCCTGCTTCGATTTCAGATTGCAAGATTCTCCCTGCCTGCCAAGCCAGACTAAAATAAGCCCTGGGAAGGAGACAGCAGATGTCACTAGACTCCATCTTTTGTTTCTCATCGCAAGGGAGAAAAACAGAAATATCTTTCCTGCCAGTCTTTCCCCAGAGAGCAGAACAGAATCCCTCGGGAAGATGGGAAAGACAGAATGTCTCCTCTCTGGGTAAGATACTGTAAATCAAAGCTTATTATTTGGAGGAGAGAGAGAGCTGGCAGCACAAGTTCAAAGTGTATTTAACTTCTTTAAAAAACTTGGAGAAAAATTTAGCAATTCGGTCCACATAAAACCAGTTTTCCCACACTGCCCAAAGGGAGATATCCAAAGGGAGAGGTGATGGGGGATACCACCCTGAATATCTCCTCCTTGCTTGCGTATTTTTCCAAAGATCTGCAAATCCCCCAGCTGGTTTCTTTATATAACTGCAGGAGATCAATCCTGACTGCTCTTTAGAAGGCCAGATCCTGAAGTTGAAACTCAAGTACTTTGGCCACCTAAGGAGAAGGAAGGACTCACTGGAGAAGAGCCTGATGCTGGGAAAGATGGAGGGCAAGAGAAGAAGGAGACGACAGAGAATGAAGTGGCTGGATGGAGTCACTGAAGCAGGAGGCGTGAGCTTAAAGGGACTCCAGAAGATGGTAGAGGACAGGAAGGCCTGGAGGAACGTTGCCCATGGGGTCGCGATGGGTTGGACATGACTTCACAACTAACAACAACAATTTCCTACAGAAATCTTTTGTATAGCCCAATTGTCTCAATCATTCCTCATTTCCCAGAGCAGAATTTTCTCACCTTCTATAAGCTCTGGGTAGAAGCTGCTCAGCCAACTGACATGATGCAGCTACGTGGACTCTTAACTGCATAGTAGGATGAAGAGGCTTTCATTAGCTGATAAGTCTCTGTCAATGTGGAGATTTTCTTCCTAAATACCTGTGGTTTAATTACAGTTCCCTTTTCCTGGCTTTCCCATGATTGAATGGAGATTTAGCCTTATGGCTCTCAATCAGGTAACTACTGGTGGTTGACATGAAAAACAGATCATGCCAGACCAATCTTATTTCATTCTTTGATAAAGTGACTAAACTAGTAGACCAGCAAAATGCTGTGGACGTAGTATACTTACTTACGGGACCGTCTGCTGCCGCATGAAACCCAGCGACTGGTTAGGGCCCACAGGGTCGGCCTTCTCCAGGTCCCGTCAGCCAGACAGTGTCGCCTGGCGGGGCCTAGGGGAAGAGCCTTCTCTGTTGCGGCCCCGGCCCTCTGGAATCAACTCCCCTCAGAGACCCGTATCGCCCCCACCCTCTCCGCCTTTCGTAAACTGCTCAAGACACATCTTTGCCGACAGGCCTGGGGCAGTTAACACCTTGCCCCTAGCCAGTGTATGTTTGTTGTAAGTTTGTTTTCGGATGATTGGTTTTTAATCTAGGGGTTTTATAAATGTATTTAATGTCAGATTTCTATATGTTATTATCTATGTTGTAAACCGCCCTGAGTGTTTGGAATAGGGCGGCATAGAAATCGAAATAAATAAATAAACAAACAAACAAACAAACAAACAAATAGATTTCATTAAGGCATTTGATAAAGTAGACCACAATCTACTCCTTGGTAAGCTAGAAAAAAGTGGAATAGACAACATGACTACCAGATGGATCTGTAGCTGGCTGGCAAACAGTCCTCAATGGCACCACATCCACATGGAGAGAAGTAAGCACAAGGGTACCACGAGGTTCCATCTTAGGCCCAGAACTCTTCAATGTCTTCAGCAATGACTTAGATGAGGGAATTGAAGGAGAACTCAATCAAATTTGCAGATGATACCAAACTGGCAGGAATAGCCAACACCCCAGAAAACAAACTCAGGATCCAAAAGATCTTGATGAACTGAAACAATGGGCCCTATCCAACAAAATGAGTTTCAATGTGGAGAAAAGCAAAGTTTTACATTTAGGCAGGAAAAACCAAAGGTACAAGTACAAACTGGGCGAGAACTGGCTCAAAAGCAGTAACTGTGAGGGGGACCTTGGAGTCCTAGTGGACGGTCACTTGACCATGAACTAGCAGTGTGCAGCAGCAGCAGCAACCAAAAAAGCTAATACAATCCTGGGTTGTATAAAAAGAGGCACAGAATCAAGATCATGCGAAGTATTAGTACTGCTTTATAAAACCCTAGTAAGACCACACCTGGAATACTGCAGCCAATTTTGGTCACCGTATCGCAAAAAAGATGTTGAGAGTTTGGAAAAAAATCAGAGAAGAGCAACTAAGATGATCAAAGGCCTGGAGATATGATATGAAGATATGAAGAACAGTTGCAGGACTATTCTATTCTATTCTATTCTATTCTATTCTATTCTATTCTATTCTATTCTATTCTATTCTATTCTATTCCAATTCTATTCTATTCTATTCTATTCTATTCTATTCTATTCTATTCTATTCTATTCTATTCTATTCTATTCCTTATTCTATTCTATTCTATTCTATTCTATTCTATTCTATTCTATTCTATTCTATTCTATTCTATTCTATTCTCTATTCCATTCTCTATTCCATTCCTTTCTGTTCTGTTCTGTTCTATTCTATTCCTCCAACACATTCCTGCCTTGAGAGCAGGATATCTTCCGCAACTCATGCCTTGGCTGTCCTCACGACTTTATGCCTTATCCAGAGACAAATATGCTCTTGGACAGGATCTCCAACTGTCCAAAGAGGGTCTGCTAAAATATCAAATGTGACAATAGATCCAGAGATTCCAGCAGCAGAACCTGTTCTAGGGTTGAGATTCTTAGGCACAACAAAGAATGACTTAGCCTTGAGCTTCACATCAATCTCTTGGTCTGGAACAGCGGTTCTCAACCTATGGGTCGCGACCCCATTTGGGGTCGAACGACCGTTTCGCGGGGGTCGCCGGACACCGCGGTCCGCCATTTTGTTTTTTTTGTTTCTGTTTTTTTGTGTGTTTTTTTCATCGCGCACGTGCCGCACAAGCGCGGTTTGGGCCATCGCGCGTGCGCGCCGCGCATGTGCGGATCGGCCCGTCGCGGTCCGCCATTTTGTTTTGTTTTTTTATTTTTATTTTTTTTTATTTTTTTTCGTCACGCGCGTGCCATGCGTGCGTGGATCGGGCCATCGCGTGCATGCGCGCGCACCCGGGTCAGGGTCACAGCGCGCATGGCCGGCGCAAGTGGGGTCTCAACCTGAAAAAGGTTGAGAACCACTGGTCTGGAACTTTAAAGCCAGCATTGTGCTGTGCATATCTCTTTGTCTACTTCTTCTCCATAACACTCTAATAGGATCATCCTCTCCTAGGTGGATTCCCATGGTCCCATCTTTCTGCAGTCAGAAATCCCCTGCGTTTGATAGACAACTTTCTGTCTGAATAGCCTCTCAGTGTTTGCAAGGAAGGGAGATTTAATCATTTAAGGTGACTGCACCTATATTATCACTTGCTCATTGCTCTGGACCTGAGTTTCTTATCTCATTCAGGAAGAGATAAATCTACAGAAGAAGTATGTTTTCTTGCAGCTTACTAAGAAGAAAGTAGCTAGTGCTGTTATTGCTATTTCTACGGGTTTGACACTTATTTTTTTGTAAACAGATTTTATAATCCTGGAGGAATATATACTCCCTGGTCTGTATATATAAATTTGGGTCAAGACAGAATGTTTGGGACTGTCTTCTGAAGGATTGAAAAGCTCAGATTAATTTGAAAATAGGGCTGTCAACCATTGGAAAAAAAAATACTTTTTGGTCCCAGCACCATCTCCTCCAAGACATTTTTAGGTGACTAGGAAGTATCAAAAGACAACATTTAACCTCCAAAATCATTTCAAATAGGTTCTGTCTTCCATTCCCTTCATAGCTTGTGGCTTCTGAACTATATATCTCAGGTGAAACTTGTGGAAAGAGGACAAATTAAGGAATTAGGGCTTCATATGGCTGACATCCAGAATGCCCAGTTTATGCTAAGCAAGTTTGGTTTAGAAAGCAGAAATATGAAATGGTTAGCTTTGTTTTGCATTGCTTTAGTCCAGGGGTAGGCAACCTTGGCTCTTTTATGACTCGTGGACTTTAACTCCCATAATTCCTGAGCCAGCATGGGGGAACTATGGCTGCCTCAAGACTCGTGGACTTCAACTCCCAGAATTCCTGAGTCAGCATGGCTCAGCTTGGAAACCTCTCCCTTTCCCCTCAGCGTGGCTGGCTCAGGAATTCTGGGAGTCTAATTCTGCTTTAATCTATCCAAAATAGCATTAGCATGGTAAAATAGAGAAGAGAAGGTAGCAGAGAAGAGAAATATTAGCTTCACAAATAAACATTTAAACAAAGGGTTTAAATTAAAAGATTAAATCCAGCCTGTACTATAGACTGCAGTGACACTGCACAATAACTGTTTCCTTAATTTGTACCAGACCTTTTTTTTCTAAATATATAACATTCTTAATTATATTCCTTTCTGTATAATTTATACACACACTATTTCATTAGAGGAAATGATAAGGTTATGGAATCTTAATCCATTCAAATATTACAGTAAAATAAAATCTTTGCAAGCAAATGAGAGTTTATGCTTCTTCTGCTGGATCCATATTTTATTATTATTAAACGTTCTCTAGGGTGCCTTTAAGGGCAGCAACCCTCTCAAGGTGTCTTGTAAGCAATCAATAAAAATACTAATAACATGAAATTCAAGAATATAATCAACAACAGTAGGAGATAGTAGTAAAATAATCAGCCTAATACCCATACTGATACATACAACAACTAGAAAAAATTATACCAGAGTCATCTTTCTCACTTCCACAATATCTTCATGGTGTTAAAGTGCTTTCCATGCCAGGGTCTGAGCCTAATGGCACCCAGACAGTTTTATTTTGCTCCCTCTTCAAATACTTAGTTAGATATTCAAGGCCTGGGTGGGGGCCATCGGCCAGAGGCCAACTCCTTCCTTCATTTATTGGGGGCCTAGAGATGTGCCAGCAAGCTTGGCCATTCCTGCAACAGCTGCTGTGAATACAATCGCAAACCACTGGAAGGAGTAACTATGAATGTGGGGAACATTGGAGATGGTAGCCAAGTGGAGGTGCCGTAAGAGGAAACCAATGACCTTAATCCTGTCCATTCTGAGTCCAGACCCAGACTGGGAACACAGTGTCTTTATAATCAAGAGATGTAGACATGCCTTGGGCTGCAAGCCAACTGCCTAAGCAAGAAGAAGCAAAGGCAGACGGTGAGACTGAAGCTACAGCAAAGTTAAGATGAAGTGTCTTGAACAAAACATTTGTCTGAAATGGTATAGGCCAGGGTTTCCTGCCTGATCAGGGGGTTGGACTAAAAGACCTCTATGGTCCCTTCCAACGTTCTTATTTTTATTCTTATTCTTATTATCTTTTATTCATTAAACATGAACCTCAGTCAACTGAATATTCAAATTGGCTGGCGCTGATAGTTGACACCATCAGCATCCTAGGTGCCAGCCAGGTACCTCCTTAAAATATAAGATGTTCCGAATAGCGCAGTTTTTTTTTTGTAACATTGCTGGAGTTATTACAGGAAGCTACAGTTTCTTGATGTATTTTGCAAAGGTTTTGGACATCGTTCCCAGTGCCCCGATGACAATGGGTATCACTGTTACACGTTTCATCCATAATCGTGCATGTGGGAGAAACAGGTGAACATGAATTTAGACAGAGCTTTCCCCTTCCCTCTCATTTCCTTTCAGCATCACTTTGGAGATGTTTTAGCACAGCTTCCTTGGGTAGGCTTTGAGAAAGCAGCAGGAACAGAAGAAACGAAATTTCAAAATGGGAGAAAATCCTATTTAGATTTGATTTAGGATAGGGAATCAATAATCACCAACATAACCAATTGCTACAGTATCTTTCAGACAAATATAATGAAATATCCATAGCCCGAATGTGCTTTGCAATGTAAAGCACTGTAGATCTGTAATCCAGTATCATTATTTATTTATTTATTTATTTATTTATTTATTTATTTATTTATTTATTTATTTATTTATTTCGATTTCTATGCCGCCCTATTCCGAAAACTTTTACACAGACGATGGAGTTTAACCATAAAGTATATACTTCCCATTGAATTAAATATTTGAACCAATTCACAATTCCAGTCAATTATTGGCAGCTGATGCTCCTTCAATACCACTGTCCTCTCTGTATGTGTGATAAGATAAGATAAACTTTATTGTCATTTTTTTTTTACTTTGGGCACAACGGCACACATAAAAAATGAAATTTAGTTGCCTGCTCTCTCTTTTTTTTTTAAAGTATTTTTATTAGTTTTTACAAAATTTTTAACAAAAGATAAAAAAGAATAATAACTCAACTGTAAACAATCATGTACAATTACCAAACAATCAAACAAAATAACTGCTCGGTACCCCCTCCCCACCACATCCTCCTAAAACAAAACTAACCCCCTCTTCTTCCCATCTAACAACCTACTTTCTCCTTTCTCAACTTTCTCCATCCCCTCCACCCACCTCTATCCCCTATCTTCTCCCTCTTGCCCTCTTCCTACTTGCTTAACCTTCACTCCTCCTTCTTCTTTCCATCCAATGTGGTGCCCGGAGGCCACCCGAGCAACCCCTTGCTACCTAAAAAAAAGAAAAAGAAAATATCGATCCCCAAAACAGTTGAGAAAACATAAAATAACAATTATTAAAACCCTCCCACCTCCCCCCCAGGCTTCCCAGAATGAATACAGGGTAAGAACGCAAGAAACCCCCGCTAGACTACTTATACATAATTATTTAACTATAAACCAAATATAATTCCTTCAATTGATATTTCTTTTGTATATAATCTATCCATTTTTTCCACTCCATCAAAAATTGTTCATTTGAGTGGTTCTTCAAATATGCAGATATCTTAGCCATTTCCGCCAAATTCACAACTTTTAACGTCCATTCTTCAATAGATGGTGTTTCAGATGTCTTCCAATATTGTCCCACCAGCAATCTTGCTGCCATAGTCAAATTCAAAATCAACTTAGTCTCTGGTGGTACAGTCTTTTATAATACCTAATAAGAATAACTGTGGTGAGAATTCAATACGCTTTTTCAATATGTTTTGAAGAATCCACCATATTTTTATCCAAAAAGCCTTAATTTTTTTACAAGTCCACCAAATATGAAAGTAAGTAGCGTCCAAGGAATCACATCTCCAACATTTGGGTTGCATATCTGGATACATAAGTGATAATTTTTTTGGGTCTAAATGCCATCTATAAAACATTTTATAAAAATTTTCTCTTAAATGCTGAGCTTGTGTAAATTTTATATTTTTTATATTTTTCACCCATATCCTTTTCCAAGTTTCCAATTGGGAGGTGCCAATTAGTTGCCTGCTCTCAAAGTGAAACACATACATGACACACACCTAAACATACTATGTACATCCCTACATATACATAGCAAATAAATATTAAATTCTGTCCATCTTGAATATATAACAGAAGGAGGAAGCTTGAGAGTTCGCGAGGTTAATGCTGTATGGAATGAAACTCTGGCTGAATCTGGATGTTCTGCTACAGATACCACGAAGCCCCCTCCTCCCAGAAGGGAACAAGGAAAACAGGTCATGGAGATGATGTGTAGCATCCCAGATGATCTTACGGACCCTGCTCAAGCAACGCTTCTCTGCCACGCCCTGGACAGAAGGGAGTGAACTGCCAATAATCTTTTCGGCCGTCCTCACCACTCTCTGCACCGTCTTCCTGTCTGAAGCAGGGATGCCTCCAAATCAGACTGTGATGCTGTATGACAGGATGCTCTTGATCGTCCCCTTGTAGAAAGTGGTCAGGACAGGGGAAGGAAGGATGCTAATCATTTTCTAGGAATTGAGGATGCAGCTAGCCAGATTTAGCTCCTTGTTCTGCAAATAACTGATCCCTAACACAGTGGCCATGTGAATCAACCTCCAGTCTATTTCCTCTCCAATAAATATGAAAAACCGCTTTCTCTCTCAACAGGCTCTTAAGACACATGGTCTGAGAGACAAATAAAGGTGCATGTTTCAGGCATTGTATGGTTTCCAAGGCAACAAGTCCCTTGTTCCATGCATGGGGAATAACAAAGATCTTGAAAGTGTCTGAAGGGGTAGGAGAACTCTTTCAGAGAAATCCTTGGTTTATCAGCTTGCTCCACCGATTAGGAATATAAATTAAGAGCCTCGCTGTTTTATAATGACCACATAACTGGGAGATCACATTTGAAGATCACAAACGTTGTGAGCAGCGGGATTCAAATATGTGAACAACCGGTTCTCTGTGTGGATGCTGCTTCTGGAGATCCATTCTGGGCCTGGGCAACAAAAAATTAGCTACCGATTCTGCTGAAGTGGTGTGAACTAGCTGAATCCCACCACTGATTGTGAGGAACTGACAATGAAACTTATGGCCTTGGGTCATGTCTTGATAAAGTTGTGCCATCAGGTTCCACTTTATGTGTCATGAAAAAGACCCAGGAATATCATGTATAATACCATAATTGGCAGTTTTCTTTTTACCTGAGGAGGTTGCAGTAAATACAGAATAATTAAAACTGCATTTGGTCTTTATAACAAGCCAGATGTTATTAATATTTCTGGGTACTCTCTATTTCTTGATATCTACTCCACCTCCAAAATCTAACATCATTTAAATGGAACCCTGGTGAGAGCAAAAATGTTTTGCTGGCTTTCACCGCAGGTGTTTTCACAGTTGCTGCTGCTTCACATGGTTATCATTTATTGTACCAAAAAAAAGAGGGCAAAATATTTTTTTGCTTTTAAAGAAGAATATGACCAGCACAAAGTGGTTGGACTCAGTTACAGTGGCTATGAGTGCACCATTGGGAGACTTGAAAGAACAAGTTAGGGATCAATTGTCATGGAGAACATTTACGGTATCTATGTGGTCACTAGGAGTTGAAAGCAACTTGATAGCAATCAGTCAATCAATCAATACTGTATGTGGAAACTGACCGTGTTTCTAGCAGATCAACAAATATTAATTCTGGCTTGTGTTTGGTTTATTAAGTCGCTGATGGTTGCCACCCAATTTCAAATGTTTACACTTAATGCTTGCCATACAAAATGCGAAGCTCAGTGTACTTTTGAAGGATGGGAAGGAGCTTCTCATCAGAGTTGTCTTCTGGTGCCTGAAGGGTCTAATTCTGACTGGTCGTGCTGGTTCATGTAATTGAATAGAAAAGGCAAACTTTAGACAGTAGGAAAGAAGAGAAATACACCCTTAATCTGTACATCTATTCCATTTTATCTGGGTGACTGTAAATCTCTCTTTACATGAAAGAGTCACCACAAAGGAGAAACAGCAAAACCTGGATCAATAGCCAACTCTGCAGTAGCTCCAAGTCGATGCATTGTCAAAAAGGTAATTCAAGATCACAGGAACCACACTTAGGTTCTTCTCACTAAGATCTGGGTGTAGTGCCTGGCGGCATTTCAAAAGACCCTGAAACCCTGGTTGTTTTCCCAGGTCTGGTGGTAGAGTGGACCATGTTTCATCCACGAAGAAGCAAATCATGGTTCAACTAGGCCTTCAAACAGATGCATTTTGATTCTTGTTCCATGCACATCATAAAGGCAGGTCGGAATTCCATAAACATCCACCTAAATGGTTTATGCCAGGTAGAAACTATCTTTCCCACCTCTTATAAAAATAATACTGTATAATAGTACTACAGGTGTACTGCCATAGTAAGTCAGATTCTGCATTTCTGAGGTGTTTGTGGTTGAATGGGATTTTGTAATTTTGTACACAAAATTTACACTCTAATTCTCTTCCTCCAGAGAGAAAAGAAACTCTCTATCCCTGTTCCCAAAAAAAGTTGAAGTTCTTTTTATACAATTAATATTTTATGTCAGTGGCAGAAGAAAAGATCTCTGTGCTTTCCTTTGCAGTTCAAACACTTTTGATTACATATTGATGTTTAAAAAGACCAGCTTGTGGAATTTATTCATCCTCAAATAATATTGCCAGAAAGATTAAAATAAACAATTGGGGTGGCATCTACCATCCACGTCTTTGACAGCTGTGCGAACAGAGGGATTTGAATGCAGATGTGATAATAATATTAATTGGTTATAAAAGTTACTAGGAAATAAAGGGAAATGGTAGCAGCTTCACAGGAAATATTAAGCTTTATTGACCAACAATGTCCTCAAAGGGTGAGGAAGGTGTCAAAAGATCAAGAGGGCAGCCTAGGCCACCATCTTCAATTTTTTTACTTCATACCCCTCCCCCACACACCCTACCCCAATGCCCTAGCTAATCATTCAATTTTGGCATTGGCACAATTTCAATGGATGTTTTAAAAAATAGGATGATGTGAATATAGCATTCTAGTGAAGTGTCTCTCTGTGTTTGTGTGTATGCCTTAAAGCAGAGATAATTTGCAACTGCAATCATACCCGTGATTGCTTTTCATAACTTATAATTGATAATAAACGAGGGGGTTACTTGGGCAAACTATCTGAGGGATTTTGAGGGGAATCAAGGGTTTCAGTGAGGCTGATTGAAAAAAACTGGTGTGTATGTGTATTTGCGCAGGAGACAGCATTATTGGGGAAAGAAGTAATGTTGAGGAAAATTAAAGAAATGTTAAGAGGGTGATGTTTCAATATGTGCTCTGTTGATTTTTAATTCCCTGCAGATGGTTTTCTCCAGTGGAATTTAGAACATAGAATAACAGTTGGAGGGGACCTTGGAGGTCATCTACTCCAACTACCTGCACAAGCAGAAGATCCCATTTCAGATAAATTATTGTCCATTCTTTTTTTGAAAGCTTCCAGTGATGGAGCACCTGAAACTTCTGAAGGCAAAGCATTCCACTGGTTGGTTGTTTTCACCATTAGGAATTTCTCCTTAGTTCTAGGTTGCTTCTCTCCTTGATTAATTTCCATCCGTTGCTTCTTGGCCTGCCTTTCAGTGCTTTTTTTGTTTATTTGCTTATTTGAATCTCACATGCAAGGAAGGAGAAGGGTTACGATTAGCAGGACACATCCCATCTGGGGAAGGAATCTCAAGCTTGGCTTCCTTCTGTCCTTTCAGATATTCTGGACAGATTTAGAAGCTACCTTCAGCATGGGACAGGGCTGGTCCAACTTTAGGAAATGAAGAGTTAGACCAGGGATAGGCAACCTTGGCTCTTTTATGACTCGTGGACTTCAACTGCCAGAATTCCTGAGCCAGCCATGCTGAGGAGAAATGGAGAGGTTTCCATGCTGAGCCATGCTGGCTCAGGAATTCTGGGAGTTGAAGTCCAGGAGTCATAAAAGAGCCGAGGTTGCCTACCCCTGAGTTAGACGATCATCAACATTCAACCCAGTTGCTCTCTACAACTTTGGTTGGTTGGTTGGTTGGTTGGTTGGTTCGTTCATTCATTCATTCATTCAGAAAATGTATATGGCTGCCCAACTCATTCACTATGACCCCGGGTGGCTTATAACTGTGACAGGTGCCCTTTTGTTTCCATATTCCTATTCATATTTCAAACCTCGTTCTTTTGTTTTACAATATGCCTTTTCTTTTCTGTTTTTAGAAAGCATGTGTGAAGTTAAAATTTTCACATCCTTCTTGGTCATGAACTGACCTATCCAGTGATTCCCAAACTCATGAATATACATTTTAGTCCTCTGCAATAAAAATTGAGTTCACATTTCATGTTTTATTACCCTTCCTCGGGAGACTTGTCACTTTGTACTGGATTAACATTTTAATTACTTTTATAATATAATGAACATACAAAGCAATGAAAGGGGTCTCTTTTCAATGGTGAAATAGCTTATCATCTTATCACACTGAGGTTATAGGTGCTGAATAATGCAATCCTACAACTTTCGGCTCTTCCCCGGGACCACAAATTTAATAATAATAATAATAATAATAATAATAATAATAATAATAATAATAATAATAATAATAATAATAATAATAATAATAATAATAATAATAATAATAATAATAATAATAATAATAATAATAATAATAATAATAATAAAGTTGGAAGGGACCTTGGAGGCCATCGAGTCCAACCCCCTGCTCAGGCAGGAAACTCTTCACCATTTCGGACAAATGGCTGTCCAGTCTCTTCTTAAAAACTTCCAGGGTTGGAGCATTCACCGCTTCTGGAGGCAGGTGGTTCCACTGGTTAATTGTTCTAACTGTCAGGAAGTTTCTCCTTAGTTCTAAGTTGCTTCTCTCCGTGATCAGTTTCCATCTTCTAAGTTTTCGTGCTCATTCCAATTGTCAGGGAACTTTTCTCTTTCCAGAATGTGTGCACTGGACTGTTCTACATGTTGTATTTATATGGTTAATGTTTGTGTGTAGCTTTTAGTTGTTAATTAGGGTATCAATGGCTGGCTAGTAAGTCATTAATTGTTTCTTTGTGCCACTGTGCCTTTGGCTCCTAAGTACCTGATAGGCAGGTGGTAACTCAGCACTCCTATGGGCAGACAAAGGTTTTCCACGATTCATTCATTGCTCTGGCTATTTTTGTTCCTTCCAAGGTCCCTTCCATCATCATCATCATCATCATCATCATCATCATCATCATGCATTCATTCATTGCACAGTCATCCAGATGTTCAGACTGGATTTGGCATTTTTGTCTACCCATCGAGTCCTTCCCAAGGACCTGGGATAGGCAGATGTGGATGTTTGATGGTATTACAGAGATTGTCGCAGAATGGAAGCAGCTCCTAGTAAGGCTGCCTTGTGCAATTGACTAATGGCGAATTTGTCAATGCCGGTGATGGTGTTCAAGTGGTGCTCCAGTTGTTTTGGGATTGCACCCAAGGCACCTATTACTATTGGTACTACCCTTGCTTGCCTTTGCCACAGTCTTTCTATTTCTATTTCTATTTGTAGGTATTTTGTTATCTTCTCTCCAGGCACTGCCACATCCACTATCCAGACTTTTTTGTCTTTCTTATTGACAATTGTTAAGTCTGGGGTGTTATGTGGCAGATGCTTGTCTGTTTGAATCCTAAAGTCCCAGAGCAATTTAACATTTTCATTTTCTATGAGTTTCTCTATTTTATGGTCCCACCAGTTCTTTCTTGCAGACAAATGATATTTCTTGCAGATCTTCCATCATCATTATCATCATTATCATTATTATTATTAACAACAGCTGGAATGTCTTCCAATGAAGACTTAGATCAATGATACTCAAATGAATCAAAGATTTGAAGAGGTCCAAGCAGCCAAATCCAAGCCAGATGATCTGGAGAAGCAGTCATATTCCAAAATGAGATTTTTTTTTCTCCCCCTCTTAGGAAGAACTTGGGATGTTGCTTCTATTAGTCTGATATATTTTGGTTAGCCATATCTGGTTGCAGTCTGAGAAAGAAGTTAGAAGTGAGGAAGGCATGTTTAACACTGTGTTTATTATTTGCTCATGGTAAATTAATTTGGGGGCAATATAAAATATTTAAGGAAGCTGTGAAAATAAAACCAAGCATAAGACGGAAAGCAGATGAATCCCTTGACAGAACGAATGCTAGACAGTGTGTTGACTTTAATGAAACAAGGTGAAAATATCTGCTGATATAAAGAAGATCTAAAAAAAAAATAGGACCATAAAGTACATTGCTTTATTCTCCTGGGTCGCCAGGTGTCTTTTGTAGGATCTCTTTACTCCTACTTTCCTTAAATAATACATAAACAAGTTGTAGCTCTTCGCTAGCTGAATTGGGATTTCACTTTCCTTGCGCTGAGCAGCCATGAGATGGCGCTAACGAGATGCACAAAAATCTTTGTTGCACCCAAGTGACCATCTGGATGTTTGCAGGCCAGCATTGCCTGAATTCCAGATTAGCTAGGATACTAGCTAATACCATTTCATTGACTCATTAAACTGTGGATTAGGAGACATAGAAACACAAAGTGCTGATATAACACCTGGTATATTGCATCCAGCTTTGGTCACCGCATTACCAAAAAATGTTGACATTTTGGGAAGAAGTGCAGAGTAGAGCAGCTAAGGTGATTAAAGACCAGAAGACTAAAACTTATGAAGAATGGTTGCAGGATTTGGGTATGGCCAGTCCAGAGAAAAGGAGTGTGGGGGGGAGAATATGTTAGCAGTATTCCAGTATTTGAGGGGCTGTCACAACAAAACTTATTTTCCAAAGCATCAAAGGATAGTGCAAGAAACCATGGGTGGAAACTAACCAAGGAGAGATCCAATCTAGAATTAAGGAGAAACCTCCTAACAGTGTGAACAATTAACCTGTGGAATGGGTTGCCTTCAAAAGTTGTGGCTGCTTCATCTCTGGAGGTTTTTAAGAAGAGACTGGACAGCCATTTGTCTGAAATGGTATAGGGTTTCCTGCCTGAGCAGGGGGTTGGACTGGATGACCTCCAAGGTCCCTTCCAGCTCTATTCTGGCTGACTGAGTCATACCTTTGATCTTGAGAATTTGGAGACATAACAATGAGATCAAGATTTGGAAAAGTCAGAGAAACAAAACCGATTGAAGTCAAGAAGATTTTGAAAGGATGTCATCAACTGTCTCATAAAGTGGCCACTACGGAGGAGAATTACAGCCCATAATTTCTTTGACAGAAGGAGAATTGGACAAGTTATATCCTCCAGGCTATTTGGTTGTGTTTTTTTTAAAAAAACATAATTTAAACTCCATAATACTCTGTAATTTTTACTCCATAATAATACTTATCCATAGTATATTGGAACCAGCAAATCTCTTCATATATAAATGCAATGTTGATTACTTTAATATTGAAAAAGCGGATTGAATTTCTACCTCAGGTTATTGAATTTCTACCTCAGGATCTTTTGTTAGGGATTATAAAAGAGTGCACTATTACGTTTACAAAGACTAATACCTCATGCTGTATTTTTATGCTTGATGAGGATTGCTTCTTAATATGATCCTATGTTTAATGTTGATTGCTTTAATATTGGAAAAGCGTACTGAATTTCTACCTCAGGTTACTGAATTTCTACCTCAGGATCTTTTGCTAGGGATCATAAAAGATTGCACTACTACTGAGACGAATTTACTTCTGAAGCTTGAATGAACAATATGTGATAGACTAGAAACAGTAGATAGACTATATACAAGAGAAACACCAATCAAATAAAATGTATCAGGCGTATAGTTGAGGCTTGACGTGAGGAGTGAGGAATGTTTACTAAACCAGACGTTTACAAAGATTAATCCTTAGCATTGTATTGCAGGTTATATGATGATTGCTTTTTAATACGATCTTATGTTTGATGTTGATTGTTTTAATAAAAGATTTTTTACAAAAAAAAAAAAGAACCACAATTATTTCAAACTTCATTTCCCCCATGAACTAAAATGTAAATTTCTCCATCTGCTGAGATCAGCAGTACAAACAGAGGGCATAGCAGGTGGATAGCGGTTTTAAAAATGGACACGCTCTTCAAATAAATCTTGGCCAAAGTCTTCTAACAACATTATTGTTAAAGAGTTATTTCAGTTACTTCTGCATTCAAATTGTTGGTTAAAGCCAGAAGGTCAGTGGAAAACCTACAGAATATCTAAGGGGGTTAGATAAGCAAAGCAAAAACTTCTCAATATGCCCATACCAAGATAAGGAACTGACGCTGTTGTGTTGTTCAAGCTGATGCTTCAAAACTGAGGCTACACAATTAAGGAGGTAATTTTTTCTCTTGCTTTACAGTCTGTTTTAAGTGGAAACATGATAGGATACGCGCAAACTATTACAGGTAGTCCGTGACCTTTGACGGGGGTGTCAAACTCAATTTCACTGAGGGCCGCATCAGCATTGCGGTTGCCCTCAGGGGGCCAGGTGGGTGTGGACAGGGCGGGTGCGGCCTACTGGGTGGGTGCGGCCTACTGGGTGGGCGTTCACGTCAAGGGTGCCTGTGGGGGTCTGGGCAGGAGTGGGATAGATCTGAGGGTCTCTGGCAGGAGGGGGTGGGACCGGGGCAAGTGCCAAGGCATGGTCCACTGGAGGAGCCTCATTGTTCCTCTCAGGCCATGCGGGGGGGGGCTGATGGAGCTAAGACTGAATGCGTTTCAGCATAGATGGCCACCACAAAATTGTACATTGACTTCTGGCCAGCCTGGGCCATGGCCAAGGCAGTGGGGGCCATTCCCTCACTGTTTCCAGGATGGCTTTGCGGGCCACATGAAACCACTTCGCAGGCTGCATCTGGCCCGCGGGCCTTGTGTTTGACATGTCTGGCCTATGACATAATGACATAACAGTTGGGATCGGAATGTCCACGGCTAAGTGTGATCATTGTTAAATGATTTGCACTCAACTTTTTGACCTCTTTTGTCATGATGAATCAGTGCAGTTGTTAAGTGAAACATGTTGTCCTTAAGTGAATCCAGCTTCCCCCATTGATTTGGCTTGCCAAAAGCTAGCTAGGAAACGCACAAATGATGATTGTGACCTCAGGACTTTGCATTCATCCCAGAGGTGTTGGATGTTTCCAAGAAAAGATTGGACAGCCATTTGTCCAGGACTGGATAGGGACTCCTGTCTTGGAACTAGAACAGCGGTTCGCAACCTTTCCAGCCTGTGCATCTGAGTGCCAGGTGCATGTGTGAGCGGAGGGCACTTGAACAGAGAGAGCTTGTGGTCACGTGTGAAGCTCCACTCATGTGAGCAGAGGGCACTCACATGCAAAGAGAGAGGTGGAGCACACACAAGTGCAGGGCACCCTCTGCTCGTGCAAGTGGAGCTTTGTGCACAAGTTCAAGCACCAGCCGCTTGCAGGCACACACACTTTCCCATCTCTCCCATAGCTGGTTGTGGACCATGGCCCAGGGGTTGGGGGACACCTGGACCAGAAGACCACCAAGCTCTCTTCCAGCCCTATGTTTCTAAGATGTGGAGAAGCAGCTTTTCTGATATTCACAGTTTTCTCCATCCGGCACAGGGCAATTCGTTGTGCTTCTGCCAAAGCGCATCTGGTTGAATGATGGGTAAACCCACAACATGACATTTGGAGATAAGATGAATAAACCTATTGGCTGCTTTTATTTTTACTGCTTTAGCTCAAAACTTTGAAAAGGTAACAAATGACTGCATTGCTTTGCAAAGCAACTAAGGCAAAAAATGGACTTCTAAGTAGATTGTAAGATTTAATATCATTCTTTGGGGTAAAGATCCATGGCAGCCTGGATGTGTTTTGTTGTGCTAACCGACGTTGTCCCTATTTACATCTCCACACAGAAATAAATCGGAAAGGGAGCCTTTTCAGGGGAAACTCCAGCACGAGGCAATGACACAATGTTTGTTGGAAAAGGAGAGCTGAACCTAGAGCTGAAAAGTTTTTTTTTTAAATGTCAGCTATTTCCCAGCAAATCTTTTTCACTCTTCTGCATTAGCTTCTGTCACAAAGAAAAATGTGCTTTCCCCCCTAGAAGTAAGGTATTTTTGCGCTCTGCATCTATCATTTACAATTCTGATTTTTGCTTCTGATTCTTCCATTTCTTGAAAAAAAAAGAACGCTTCATATTGACGTGCTGCATTCTGCCTCGATTACGGAGAGCTCTTTATTAATTATTTAGTGGACGATGAGAACACAGCAAAAGAGTAAACATAGACACACAGATACACAATCCGCGTAATTATGCACAAATCTTCTACAAGGGGTATAGCAGTGGTCTCAGAACGGGATGTCCACCTCAGCTATCCAGGAGGTGGCCTCTGATATTGCTTCATGCAGATCTTCTAGGGAAGCAGAGAACACACCTCGTGGCAATCTTGCAAAATATGCTTAATAGTTTGCATATGTTGTTGTTAGTTGTGAAGTCGTGTCCCACCCATCACGACCCCATGGACAATGTTCCTCCAGGCCTTCCTGTCCTTTACCATCTTCTAGAGTCCATTTAAGCTCATGCCTCCTGCTTCAGTGACTCCATCCAGCCACCTCCTTCTCTGTCGTCCCTTTCTTCTCTTGCCCTCCATCTTTCCCAGCATTAGGCTCTTCTCCAGGGAGTCCTTCCTTCTCATTAGGCGGCCAAAGGACTTGAGTTTCAACTTCAGGATCTGGCCTTCTAAAGAGCAGTCAGGGTTGATCTCCTCTAGGGCTGACCGGTTTGGTCGCCTTGCAGTCCAGGGCACTCGCAGGAGTCTTCTCCAGCACCACAGTTCAAAGGCCTCAATTCTTTGGCGCTCGGCCTTTCTTATGGCCCAGCTTTCACAGCCATACATTGCAACTGGGAAAACCATGGCCTTGACTATACGCACTTTTGTTGGCAAGTTTGCATATAGTTTAATAGTTTCCTTTTGGTATCTTCTTCACTTTCTTACACTAGGCTATAACCTTGGTACCCCTTACTTGGATCTCCCTCCAAGAAAGACTAACTCTGCTTAGGTTCCTAAACCAAAGTCAGGCAATTACTGCCACTTGCAGAACCTCAGCTGTCAATCAAGAACACCTTTCCAATTTCACTCAAGGAATCTGATTTTCGAGCCTGCTCCTCTTCTGAAGACAGCTGATGTCGCTTCCAAGAGGATTGAGCTGACTAGCAATCTATACAAGGAAACCGGTGTTAATTAAATGGATGGTAATTGTGTCAACACTGCTAATATCGGATGTTCTTGCTTTGACAACATATGGAGATGCAGCCATTTTCCTTCTTAGGTTTTACTCTTAGAGTTAGAATTAGATGATACTGGGGGGGGGAAGAGGAGGAATGTGTGTGGGAGTTTAATTAGACATAACAATATTGTAACTAGGGTGAGAACCAAGGTTTTGTGAAATAAGAGATGATAAGAAATGGCGGATTTAAGAACTGGAAGGAAAGTCTACGTTTCAAACTAATTGGAGAATGTGATTTATGACCGTTAATTAGAGGAGGGAATTGTGCTTTGATACTATGTGCTCAGGGGAGGGGAATTCAGATTTTGGCTTTGCCTATGTAAGTGCCGAAGTTATGCTACTCGAATAAAGATTCTTTAAGGTAAACAATATTTCAAAGTTCTTTGAAGAGTTCCATCTGTCGGAACCATGACCAATTGTTTGATAATGAATAAAAGCTAGACAAGAATTCAATGAACCATGGAACTGTTTGTTTGTTATACAGTATCTTATCTCAAGATTTTCACTTCTGAGCCAGGCGGTGCCTTTGCCCAAATTATTGAGAGAAGAGATATTTAAATATCTGCCTTCATATATGAGCACAGTAAGCCATAAGGATTTATAATGTGGCTTTCAGAATTTTAGGAATGTGCAAAATCCTTGACATGTCCTTCATCATCTCAGTTCTGCATTTCAGATAATCAATTTCCCCTTTTGCATGCTAATGAAATGCGTAGCCTCAAAAACATGGGTTGGTTTCCTTCAATTCATTCTGGTTTCCAAATGAAGACATGGGTTCGCCAGAGGAATTGGTTTGCCTTCAGACGTTGTGGGTGCTCCATCACTGGAGGTTTTTAAGAAGAGACTGGATGGCCATTTGTCCAGAATGGTATAGGGTCTCCCACTCAAGTGGGGGGCTGGAGTAGGAGACCTCCAAGGTCGCTTCCAGCTCTCTGTTATTCTGTTATTCAATTCATGTATTTAAAGGATGTGTGCACACAGAATCTGTGAGGGCTCGTGTGATGATTAGAGAATGGAACTGGCAATTAAAATTTAGGAGGGGGGCATCACTTCCGAGTTTAAGCTGCAGAAGGAGGAGGGATTTCAGAGCTACAGGTAGAGGTACAGTACAGTACACCTTAGAAAATGGGTGAGGACCCATAAGGCTAGCCAAAATGGGTTCAAACTCAACTGTAATACTTGCAATATATAAGAATGATATATTTATTGATATAGGAGGGGTTGTTCGGGCAGTACCTCTGGACCACATCTGGAGGGGGTGGAGAGTGAGGAGTGAAGGAGTGGAGGGAAGTAGGAAGGTTGTAGGAGAGGAGGGCAGAGAGTGAGAGAGGGAGAGAGGGGAGGGGGAGAGAAGTAGGAGATAGGGAGGAAGGAAGAGGGGGATGTGGTGTAGGGGGTGCTGCCGTGTAACACCCATAGTTATTCTATATTATGTAACTTTTTAAAAGAAGGTATGCTTTGTGTTGTGTGGGAGAACGTTGAAAAAGATTGTATTAAGTTGAGTTGTATTTGATTTGATTCTTTGTTTATGATTATAAAACTAATAAAATATTTATTAAAAAATGGGTTCAAACATCTCACCCCTATGCTGGAAATGTAAAACAGCAATAGGATCAAATTACCATATGTAGTGGGAATGCCCAAAGACTTGTGAGTATTGGAACAGGACACAAAACTGGTTGAGGAATATATTAACACTGGACTTAGAGTTAAAACCTCTTCTTGCTGGGAATAACGACAGAAAAATATGACAAGGGAACAATCTACACATCCTGACTGCAGCTAGGCTCGCTTTTGCACAAAAATGGAAGAGCAAGGAAATTCCCACAGAGGAAGAGTTAATACATAAATTATTAGCATGTGCGGAAATGGATAGGCTCACAATGATATTAAAAGACAAATGTGGATCAGTTTATTATGAAACCTGGGATAAATTCTACCGCTGGAGGAATTCGAAGAGGACGGTTGGGATTAAAGATGAATGTTAAGATAGAAATATATGTTATTTTAGAATAAGTATTGTATATAAAACTTAGATGTATATGTAGAGATGAAGAATTGATTGTAAAAAGTGGAATAATCTGATAAGAATGTATATACTGGAATGTCACGTTAAATCCAATGTTTGTTTGTTTTTAACTGTATTATAAATAAAATTTGTAAAAAAAAAAAGAGAAGAAGATCTGATAGTGGGGTGGACTTTTCTCCCTTTGCCCATATATGATACATCTCTGTAGAAAAGTTAGTTAGCTAAGGCAATATATATTTAAATGTAAAAGCTTTCTATTAAACATTCCCCTCCACGCATGGAATTACTTAGAAAAAAAAATACTGGGCAGGTTTTGCAGATTGCATCATTGCATTATAAATCACTCTTGCCTGGAAACATGTTATCTGTACACCAGCTTGTAACAATTAAGGTAAAGAAGACAACAGCTGCCTACTCTAACACCTGTTAAAGAGAGAGGAAGTGACAGGTACCCTCTAGAAAGACCGTTTCCCATAAAAATATTCCTGGCAAAGAATCAACGATGAGGTTCCCAAGTTATTGACCAGAGATGTCATCATACCATCTCCGAGTGTCATCTGCTAGACATTTTGATTTGATTGATTGTGTGCCATCAAGTCAGTGTCAGTTCATAGCGACCACACAGATGTCTGCTAGAGAGGGCACTTTATTTTGAAATGTCCCCCAGCACAGGATCAACTGTCTGAGGCTCTGACCAAGTCAGTGAACAGGCCTCCTCCAGGTTTTATTCCTTACCCTCCCTGTAATTGGTCTCCAGCAGAGAGCAAGGGAGTTAATTCAAGAGAAACGTTCTTCCTTTGGGGATTGTCATTGATGGTTGTGCAATTCCTGTGCAGTTTCCCTAAAAATGCATTGTCCCTCCGTGCAGGGAGTCCAACAGGAAATTAAGGATAACTGGGAAACTGACAGATAGGAATTCAGCAGATGAGTAGGTGACTGAAAAAAAAAGGAAGGAAGTCATTTTTATGTTGCGACTTCAAATGATCCTATGGTCTCTTTCTTCTGCATTTATGCCATGGCCTAACTACTGGTCTCCTTGGTCACCACAAGAATAGCAGATTGTCACAAGATACATCTGATTTGATTTGATTTGATTTTATTAGACTTATATGCCGCCCTTCTCCCAAGACTCAGGGCGGCTCACAACAAAAATACAAGTATAACACAAATCAATTTAAAACTACCAATTCACAATGTAAAAATCAGACAATCAATTTCACTCATTCAACATACAGTCACAATCAAAGGCCCAGGGGCAGAGCGCAGCTCACACGCCCCAAACCTGTCTGCATAAATGTGTTTTTAAGAGTTTTCGGAAAGCTAGGAGGGAGGGAGCAGTACGAACCTCTGAGGGAAGCTGGTTCCAGAGGGCTGGGGCAGCAACAGAGAAGGCCCTTGCCCTAGGCTCCACCAGACGACATTGTCTAACAGACGGGACCCGTAGGAGGCCAACCCTATGTGCCCTGTTGATAGACATGGTTTTGATTGCTCCAAGTGACCATACCTTTTTCTGGTCTACCCTAACTCTCAAACAAATTTGGAAGTTTTCCCAAATTGTCTACATGCTGACCAGCTGAGAGCATGCAAAAGCCTATCCTTGTTCTCTCTGGACAATCAATTCGCCAGTCCCAGAATGTGGAAAATTTCAAAGTCATGGTTAGCATTCCCCTGTACTGATTCAGTTCACGTTGTCCTTATTAGTGTTATTATGCATTTGTTATGAGAAGGAACAGCTAGGCCTCTATCCCTCTACTGCAGGGGTGTCAAACTGCTGGCCCACGGGCTGGACACGTCACCTGGAATCCGTGCCCACCAATTGCCGGCAATGGCAAAATCGTCCCGATACGTTGCGCGACGTCATGTGATGTCGCGAGTTTGACATTTCTGCTCTACTGAGTTGAAAAGACATAATAAAACACAGGAGCCAGGGGGAAGCAAGAGTCTTCTCATGGTGAGATGGGTGGAAAACAAACCAACAAACTAATAAACAAACAAATATACCCACGATATGAGATCATTGGAAAAGGCCCTGATGTTGGGAAAGGGGATAGCAGAGGGTGAGATGGTTGGATAGTGTCATTGATGCAATGATGAGCAATTTGAGCAAACTCTAGGAGTAGAGGGAGGGTGGAGTGCTGGTATGGTCTGGTCCATAGGATTGGGAACTGAACAAAAACAAAACAGCGAATGAGAAGAATAGCCTAACCACAGATCCCACTGGGTTGCATAGCAGTCACGCGTTGCAAAGAAGTCCAATTTTGTTGGAGTAGAAGCTCGGTTCAAGAACTTCCCATGCTGATTCGGGTCCTAAACCCTCATGTCAAAATTGCCTAAGAAACAGAACATTTGTTCTCCCGCTGATCCTCATTGTATCAGAAAGCTCCTTTGAAAATCCTGTGTTTTAGCACACTTTCCTCCTGCTCCCTAGCTAAGTCTGCTAAGATCCATCTCCGCTCTTGCTTAGAGGTTTCAGAATATAAAAAAGTCCTCTTTTTTTTTGCATTAGAAGTCTGCTAGCGTGGAACCTCTTTGTCCCTGCCAAACTATTCCTGCCTGAAAATACCAATTACTGGTTTGGGGCAGTTATGGGTGGGTGTAACATAGAAGGGACGATAGCAACAGTTCTGTCTTTTGGCTTTCCTTGCCTCTCCCCCAAGGCTTGTGGCCAGGACAAGGTTACCTCCTACTGATAGCTAATAGTAATGTGTGTTTTATTATATGTTATCCATTGTGCACAGCAGGCCACTAACAGTGACATGCATCAAATAAAAAGCGAGTAAAAAAAAAACACGAGAACCTGCACACCACAAAGAACACAGTGGGACAGAAGTGTGAAATGTATCGTAATCAATTCCTGGCACGTAAATCGGGACTGAAAGAAGAAAGAACACAGGCATTGATTTTCACAGAAAAGCTCACCTATTAACTGGGACCCAGATAGCGGGGGAGTGAAAAGGTTTCCTTATCCATTCTAACAACATGCGCTAACAAGCAAGAGAAGCAATAAGTGGACTTCGGCTATAAAGGGAACATCAGGAGGTGCATGAAAAGATGGGAAAGAGAATGATTAACGAAAACTTCGGGAAACCAAAGGGCTGCCAGAAGGATGAGGGTAAAAGCCTGGTTTAGCTGGGTCTTGTGTTCGTTAACAACTAAACTTAGTGTCGATTGTCCCAACTTAGTCAGTTAGGAAAGAAAGACTCCCGGTCCATGGTTAACCAAAAGTATACTTTACTAAAGCCAAAGTGGTTACAGAAGAAGCAAAGCTGGATCTGAGGTTTTTGTACGTAAAAGATACAATTAACTTTCCCTTGTTCCCAGCCAACCTCCTGGTTATCACTGACTGTCCAATTAGGTGTTCACAAATTGTTTGGGTAATGGTCCGTCTCTTTGCTGGCTCACCAATTCTGCATTCCTTTGGTCTGATCTTTGAACTCTGGTACTTCTCACAGGACAGCACTGCTTGGTTCCAATTCTTCCTGGTTCCCTCTCTGCGTCCCTGTCCCACTGCATCCCTCTGCATCCCTATCTTTAATCACGCCCTCCCCCCATTACTAATGTCAGGCTATCAGCTTGTGATGTGTAGCTTAGCAGAATGGCAGACATGACACTTTCCTAGAGGAGATCAACCCCGACTGCTCTTTAGAAGGCCAGATCCTGAAGTTAAAACTCAAGTACTTTGGCCACCTAATGAGATTCACTGGAGAAGAGCCTGATGCTGAGAAAGATGGAGGGCAAGAGAAGAAGGGGACGACAGAGAATGAGGTGGCTGGATGGAGTCACTGAAGCAACAGGCGTGAGCTTCAATGGACTCCAGAAGATGGTAGAGGACAGGAAGGCTCCAAGATCACCGCAGATGGGGATTGCAGCCAAGAAATTAAAAGACGTTTGCTCCTGGGGAGGAAAGCTATGGCAAATCTAGACAGCATACTAAAAAGCAGAGACATCACCCTGCCAACAAGAGTGCATATAATCAAGGCCATGGTTTTCCCAGTTGCAATGTATGGCTGTGAAAGTTGGACCATAAGAAAGGCTGAGCGCCAAAGAACTGAGGCCTTTGAACAGTGGTGCTGGAGAAGACTCCTGCAAGTCCTCTGGACTGCAAGGTGATCAAACCGGTCAGTCCTAGAGGAGACCAACCTTGACTGCTCTTTAGAAGGCTAGATCCTGAAGTTGAAACTCAAGTCCTTTGGCTACCTAATGAGAAGGAAGGACTCCCTGGAGAAGAGCCTAATGCTGGGAAAGATGGAGGGCAAGAGAAGAAGGGGACGACAGAGAATGAGGTGGCTAGATGGAGTCACTGAAGCAACAGGCGTGAGCTTCAATGGACTCCAGAAGATGGTAGAGGACAGGAAGGCCCAGAAGAACGTTGTCCATGGGGTCGCAATGGGTAAGACATGACTTCGCAACTAACAACAACAACAACAGCATGACACTTAGAAAATATTGTACACAAGGCAGAGCTTTTCATCTCCCCCCTTCTGCAAAAGACCTCATGGGACCAGCTTTGTGAATCTGAAGAAAGCATAAACAGCACAGTTTGGGATTTAATGTGGTCCAAGCATCTATCCTATGAAGGAGAGGGTATAAATATTAACTTTTGAAGGATGCTGAATATTGTGGATACCTTATTTACCGTAACATTTCGTTATAAAGCAACAGGATAGCCCTTCATGGTTATCTCCTATCATTTTTTCCAAGATCTTTTAGTAAGATGATTGTAGAGCCCTCTGGGGGTGGGGGGAGAGGGTTGTTATGTAGGACACTGTGGTTCAGATGTTCTAGTTCCTTTCATGGGTGTTCTGTTTTAAATTGTAAGCCATCCACAATCATTCTGGTTCTTTTTGCTCCCTTTTTGGCTGGTTGATTGTCTCTTTTGCACAGCTGTAGAAATTGTTTATGTCTATGTACCTGTTGATGGCTAATTTGTCTGAGTGCTGGGCTTCTAGAAATTTCCTATTGTTTTTGGACTTGACTTGGTCTAGGACAGTGTTTCTCAACCTTGACAATTTTAAGGCATGTGGACTTCAACTCCCAGAATTCCACAGCCAGCAATGCTGGCTGTGGAATTCTGGGAGTTGAAGTCCACATGCCTTAAAATTGTCAAGGTTGAGAAACACTGGTCTAGGAGGGTCACAATTTTCCAACTGAAACTAAGGTTAAGTCTGTCCATGTGTTGCGCAATTAAGGGATTCTTTTTTATATATATATAAAGATTTTATTGGTTTTTTTCCATCAACCTATGTTAATTTTTCCAATCAACAAGTTGTCTGGAGTTGCAATTAAGGAATTCTCATCATGTCTTTCTTCTGACTGCTAGTTCGTGCTCATGGATGCATTCTACCAGTCTTCCACCTGTTTGTCCTAAACGGTGGCTGTTGCAGTAATTACACTGTATGTTGCAGATGACTCCTGATTTTTCTTCTGGGATTTCGGGATCTTTTGGTTTAATTAGGATGTTTTGAAGGGTTCTAGTTGGTCTGTGTGCTAGACTGATTCCATGTGTTTGTAATAATTGGAAAGGATATGATCTAGCTGGCTACAAAGAACACTCTAATCCTTTCTGCCATTTAGATCCCCACAAAATCCCCTAAAAATCCTGTTATTTTTTTAAAAAAACTTTCATAAAATGTGAGTCGGGGTGACCAGCAATAATATCGTAATTTGATAACTTGAGAAAGCAAAGTCCTTCCTCAAATGCCTAGGCTGAGAATAAAACAACAGGGACATAAAACTGAAGCCAACATTAACCCAAGAGTGTAATTACAGCGAGCCAACCCATTGGAAGGTCAATGAGCCATCTTCCTCCCTGGATATGTTATTTAATTTAGTGAGGTGGAAACATGGGCTGAACCTGTGCTGAACTGAGGGACATCCCCCCCCAAGAGATTAAAAAAAAAATTGGCCAAAGAGTTGGGTAAGAAAAAAAAATAGCCAGGCTACTTCATTGAAAGTTTCTGTGTAAATGTATCAATGTCGCAATAGCTTCCCTGCTCTGGAGGCTGTAGCATAAAGCCCTAATCATATGGGCAAACCCTACTGTGATGAAATTAATTAATTAAGATAGTGGCTATTTATTTTCAAGAGGGATAATGCTTTAGGCCAGATATGTTACACAAGGCCCGGGGGCCAGATGCGGCCTGCGAAGTGGTTTCATGTGGCCCGCGAAGCCATCTTGGAAACAGTGAAGGAACGGGGGCCCCGCTGCCTTGTCCCTGGCCCAGGCCGGCCAGGAGCCAATGTACAATTTTGTGGTGGCCATCTTGGCACTTGCCCCAGTGCACCATGCCTTGGCACTTGCCCCGGCCCTACTCCCTTCTCCTAGAGACCCTCAGATCTGTCCCACTTCTGCCCAGGCCCCCCCATAGGCACCGTTGACAGGATTGATGTAGAACTGGCCACGCCCATACAGTAGGCCACGCCCACTCCATCCACACCCACCCAGTAGGCTGCACCCACTCTGGCCACACCCACCCGGCCCCCAAGGGCAACCGCAATGCTGATGCGGCCCTCAGTGAAAGTGAGTTTGACACCCCTGCTTTAGGCTGAATCACTAGTAGAATATTTATCAGCCATTGGTCAACGTTCAAAGCCTTGGAGGGACTGGCAGGGCGAAGGACATTTGTGGATGTGCCCAGCATACCTATAACACTGGCCAATGTGCCTCCATAAATTTGCGATCTGGTAAGTATGTCTTGACTGAATACACATGTAATGAATGCTGCTGGGATTTTTCAGTCTGATTGTTGTCAACACAGTGCTTTGAACTGATATGGAACATGGGCTTTATTTTCCAAAGTAATTCGAAGAATGTTCTAGATTGCCAAATCATTGGAAGGCATCAGTTTTGTCCCAAAGGTCAATCCAAGTCAAGAATCTAGTTTGGCTCTCTTAGGAGTCCAATTTAAGAAACATTATTGGAGTTTGTCTGCTCCTTCTTCATGTCAGTGTTCTCATTTTGGAGACAATGTCCTCTTCTATGACCCTATCATTTAAATATAAAGATCTCCACAATATGGCCTCCTGCTTTTCATAGGTCATCTGGAAGAAAGCAAGATTAAAAGTTACAAGGTAGCTGCATAAACGCCTACAATTAAAACTTAAGATAGTATGCCCACGATAGGGTGCCATCGATAGGGTGCCATCGGCTAAGCAATGTCGGCTGGTGGCGCCCAGGGGGAGAGCCTTTTCTGTGGGGGCACTGATGATGTGGAACGAGCTCCCCCCGGAACTCCGGACGTATCATGATCTCCGCACCTTCAGAAGAGAACTGAAGACTCATCTCTTCAATCAAGCTGGCCTGGCCTAGAGCTCCTCAGGTTTTTATGTAAATTTTAAATTAAGTAGTTAGGGTTTTAGTATGGGATTTTAATTTGGTTTTTAGTAACAGCCTAGGTAATTTAATTCAGTTTTAAATATTTATTATTGTTGTGTTTTAATTTGGCTGTAAACCACCCCGAGTCCTACGGGAGAGGGGCGGTATAAAAGTTTACAAAATAAATGAAATAAATTAAATATAATTTCTATATAACACCCAGTATTAAAACACCCAGCGAATAAAAGGCATCAACATTAACTTAAACATAACTGAATAATACCTTCATTTGCTACTAAAATTCATAACACGCACCCCATCTAAGGGTCTATGGGTATTCTTAATCATCCAGGTTGTCCCAAAGCTGCTTTTTCCAAAAGACAACTGGACTTTCTTGATTTTTTTTTCTTTGAAAACATGTCACTTCTCATCCAGGAAGCTTCTTCAGTTCTAAATGAATGGTGAAGAAGGGAAGTACTTATATTCCTTGCAGTCATCTGGGTGTTAAATCCTTCCATTCCCCACCGTTCAATCAGAAGTGAAGAAGCAAAAAGTCTTCAAGGAAAAACAAAGAACTCCAATTGCCCTTAGGGACATCCCATTGAGGATCACCCTAAGCCATCAGCTACTTCATTTTCACAACTTTCCAAAAGAGTGCGCCTGTGTGGAACAATATAACAACATAAGGAAGGCTATTCCATAATACTGAAACATTAGTTCAATGCCTCAATGTTACGCAACTGTAGTTGAACCAAGACCCTCTTCTTGCTTGACTGTACTGGAAGGATTGATTCTGTCTGAAACTGTCGTTCGGTTGCTTCTGACTCTTTGTGATCCAATGACATCATTTTGCCGAAACTGTGTTTCAGTAATTGCTTCAGTAACGGCTGAGTTATTAAAAGCTCACACGTGTGTCACTAAATGATGCTTTCTATTTATTTATTTATTTTATTTGTTTGTTTAAACTTATATGCCGCCCTTCTCCTAAGACCCAGGGCGGCTCACAACAACAATACAAGTAAAAACATAACATGAAATCAATTTAAAATTACTACTTACAATACTATATAAAAACTAGAAAATTTATTACACTCATACCACACACAATCACAGTCAAAGGCCCAGGGGCGGAGTGCAGCTCACACGCCCCAAACCTGTCTGCATAAATGTGTCTTCAACAGTTTCCGGAAAGCTAGGAGGGAGGAAGCAGTACGGACCTCTGAGGGAAGTTGGTTCCAGAGGGCTGGGGCAGCAACGGAGAAGGCCCTTGCCCTAGGCCCCACCAGACGACACTGTCTAACAGACGGGACCCGTAGGAGGCCAACCCTATGTGCCCTAACTGGTCGCTGGGATTCATGGGGCAGAAGACAGTCCTGCAAGTATCCTGGCCCATTGCCATAAAGGGCTTTATAGGTCATAACCAACACTTTGAATTGTGTTCGGAAACCAATTGGTAGCCAGTGCAGCTCACGATGAGCTGGAGTGATATGAGCATGTCTTGGGAGACCCAAGACAGCTCATGCGACCGCATTCTGGACTACTTGCAGTCTCTGGACATTCTTCAAAGGTTGCCCCATGTAGAGAGCATTACAGTAGTCAAATCTCAAGGTGACAAGGGCATGAGTGACTGTGAGGATTGAGTCCCGGTCCAAATAGGGCCACAACCGACGCACCAGGCAAACCTGGGCGAATGCCCCCCTCGCCACAGCTAAAAAATGGTGTTCTAGACTTAGCTGTGGATCGAGGAGGACACCCAAGTTGCGAACCCTCTCCGAGGGGGACAGACCAGTTTCTCTTCGATCAGCCTTTTTTCCCATCACCGTTGATTTTTTTTTAAAGAATCATTGTCTTTTCCAATGAGAAACATTAACTTATTAGTGCTTCTAATGAGTTGTCTAATTTCATTTCATTTAGTAGTCAACGAGTTGTTCTTGCGTCCTGAGAAATTTTATCCCAGATCACAGCTTAAAGACATCTCTTTTGGTTCAGATTTTAAGGTGATCCACTGAGGTACATTGCAACTGGAAAAATCATGGACTTGACAATAGGTATCATGAGTGCGATGTTATGTCTCTGATCCACTTCTTTGGTTCATGCCTCCCTCTGCCTGGAGAAGCTTCAAACTCCCCTCAAAACATAGCAATTTGGCAGTTTTATAGCACCCAGCTTTTAAGGTCACCAACCATTTCTGATTTTCCCTGAAAAGATTGATCATCAACCACCACTGCTTCTAGATCATCTTCCATGACAGCCTTCTTTTCAATTCTTCCCCTAGTTTCTCTTCTTAAAGCTTCTCTGTCTAAAGGACTACAATGTTAGTCCCAAAGAAGCTTCTTGGACGCAAAGTGAAAAACAAAGAAAGTCCAGTTGCTTTTTGAAAAGAGCACCTTTGAGACAGCCATGACCTGGATGACAATGAATTTCCATAGACTACAAAGATAGTCTTGAAGAAGACAAGTGCCAACTGGCTACCAATTGGTCTCCGAACACAATTCAAAGTGTTGGTTATGACCTATAAAGCCCTTTATGGCAATGGACCAGGATACTTGCGGGACCGTCTTCTGCCTCATGAATCCCAGCAACCGGTTAGGGCACATAGGGTTGGCCTCCTACGAGTCCCATCTATTAGGCAATGCCATCTGGCAGGGCCTAGGGCAAGGGCCTTCTCCGTTGCTGCCCCAGCCCTCTGGAACCAGCTTCCCACAGAGGTTTGCACTGCTTCCTCCCTCCTAGTTTTCCGGAAATTACTGAAGACCTATTTATGCCGACAGGCTTGGGGCGTATGAACTGTACTCTGCCCCTGGGCTTAGGAATGTCCCTCCATCAGCGACTGCGTGTTGACTGTGATTGTATGCTGTATGAATGTAATTAATTTTATTGTATTGTTATTGTAAGCCGCCCTGGGTCCTAGGAGAAGGGCGGCATATAAGTTTAAATAAATAAATAAACTAAGTGTGTGAAAGGATTGTTCTGCCTTGGCTCTCTTTGGCATAAAAGGAAGGGAGTAGTAGAAGCACCATACATTTATTCTATTATTATAGCTTAGTATATAGTATTGATACAGTAAAGTAAGCATTGCTTCTGCTGTTTCCTGACCTTGTCTACATCAAAGCACTACTCTGGGGCAATATGAATCTCCATCTCTAGTACCAGTCCAATAGCCCTTTCTCTCCTATGCAAATATTTTCCTAGGAGAAAGTAGACTATAGGAATAGCACTTATATACCGCTTCACAGTTCTTTACAGCCCTCTCTAAACAGTTTACAGAGTTTGCCTATTTGCCCCCAACAATCTGAGTCCTCATTTTACTGACCTCGGAAGGATGGAAGGCTGAGTCAACCTTGAGCCAGTCAAGACTGAACTGCTGGCAGTGAGCAGTGAGTTACCCAGCAATACTGCTAATACCACTTTACAATGCCTTGGTAAGGCCACACTTGGAATGCTGCATCCAATTTTGGTCACCATGATGTAAAAGAGATGTTTAGAAAGAGTACAGAGAAGAGCAACAAAGAGGATCAGGGGACTGGAGGCTAAAACATACAAGGAACGGTGGCTGGAATTGGGTATGTCTAGTTTAACGAAGAGAAGGACAAGGGGGGACATGATAGCAGTCTTCCAATATCTCAGGGGCTGCCCCAAAGAAGAGGGAGTCAAGCTATTTTCCAAGGCACCTGAAGGCAGGACAAGCAGCAATGGATGGAAGCTAATCAAGGAGAGAAGCAGCCTAGAACTAAGGAGAAACTTCCTCACAGTTAGAACAATTAACCAGTGGAACAACCTGCCTCCAGAAGCGGTGAATGCTCCAACAGTGGAAGTTTTTAAGAAGATACTGGACAGCCATTTGTCTGAAATAGAATAGGGTTTCCTCCCTGAGCAGGGGGTTGGACTAGAGGACCTCCAAGATCCCTTCCAACTTTATTATTATTATTAATTATTATTACTTCATTCTAACCACTGCACCACCACAGCTCCTGTGCAGTAGCCTCAGTTTCCCCTCCAAGCAACATTTATTTATGTGAACAGTCAACAAGCAGCCATGGCTGAATTTGGGTTGCCTCAGGAAGATCGCTCAAATAAATTGGTGCAAGAAATTGTGAACTTCAGAATGGTTGATTACAGGAAATTAAGGAAGATTATAATTCAGAACATTGCCTACAGACCTTAAGAAAGTACACTGTGGAAACTCCATGCAAACAAATAGATCTATCTTCACAGGGGGACTCACAGCAGTACTTGGAAATTAATGAGATTCTCCTTACCAGAATATGAAGTACGGCTTGATTTATGGAAAGAAATGGATGCAGGCTAGAATCAATCAATCTCCATCACCAGGAAGAAGCAAGTGAGAAGCTTCTGAAGCAAAATGATGCCCTTGATCTATTCAGGCTATTAGTAGGCCCAACTTAGAGCAGATTGCACAAATGGAATCACTTTTAACTTATTTTCTCATTTGCTGCAGAATTTGTTGTGAAAGAGATCTATTGTAGTAATGTGGAAGGAAACCCAGGTTTTAGGTGATTTAGTCATTTAGTTATTAAATTTATTAACCACCCATCTTTTTTTTTTTAACTTTTCTAGTTTTGCATTTAAATATTTGAAAAGCAACGTGGTGGCTGAGTTGGTCAATAATTCAATAACATACAAATATCTTTTGTACAGATCACAAACTATTACATTAAATATTTCCTTTCTTTTCCCCTTGGTATTTACTGTCTCATATTTAAATTAATACCATTCTTACTATATCAATTAAATAAAAATAACTATCTTACATTTATCAATAATTTTTAGTTTATACATGTCTTAGTTATTTTAACGTTCAATCTTTTTTAGACAATCAATGTCCTGGATTAACCGCCCATCTTATCACAAGGAAACTTTGAGAGGTTTACAATATTGGAAAGTTTAAAATATTACAAAACCTATTGCAAACCTATTGTTTGTAAGCTGCTTAGGTCACTGAGAGTCAATGCAGCCATATAAATCAATCAATCAAACAAACAAACAAATAAATAAATAAACACACATACAATATGAGCTAGATAATATAAAAAGATAAATACTCAACCTTAAGTAAAAGATGGAGAGGGAGTCTGTAAGATGAGCAGGAGATTTGTTATTAATCTGTCAACCACCCCTAATGTAAAGATTAGATATATGTTCCCATTTTAAAAGGTTCCTTAATTTCACCACAACTTAGAATCCTTACATTGCAATTTGGATTGGGGAAAAAAAAAACAAGACTTTTTTTAATTGTTTGATGAAGGAGTTTGCAGCATTGAAAAATGATTGATCCTTTAACTTAGATTTTAAAATTTACTTATCAGTGCTTTAAATATTATTAGTAATTCAAAGGAGATGGGAAAATAAAAACAAAATGGCAGGGCAATGGTCACCTATACAGAATACTTTCTTCTATTTACCAATTAACAGAAAAAATAAATATGGGGGGGATCTTGATAGAAGTATAATAATAATAATAATAATAAAGTTGGAAGGGACCATGGAGGTCATCTAGTCCAGCCCCTGCTCAGGCAGGAAACCCTACACCATTTCAGACAAATGGCTGTCCAGTCAGTCTCTTCTTAAAAACTTCCAGTGTTGGAGCATTCACCGCTTCTGGAGGCAGGTTGTTCCACTGGTTAATTGTTCTAACTGTCAGGGAGTAGTAGTAGTAGTAGTAGTAATAATAATAATAATAATAATAATAATAATAATAATAATAATAATAATAATAATAATAATAATAATGTTGGAAGGGACCTTGGAGGTCATCTAGTCCAACCCCCTGCTCAGGCAGGAAACCCTACACCATTTCGGACAAATGACTGTCCAGTCTCTTCTTAAAAACTTCCAGTGTTGGAGCATTCACCGCTTCTGGAGGCAGGTTGTTCCACTGGTTAATTGTTCTAACTGTCAGGAAGTTTCTCCTTAGTTCTAGGTTGCTTCTCTCCTTGATGAGTTTCCATCCGTTGCTTCTTGTCCTGCCTTCAGGTGCTTTGGAAAATAGCTTGACTCCCTCTTCTTTGTGGCAGCCCCTGAGATACTGGAACACTCCTATCATGTCCCCCCTCGTCCTTCTCTTCGTTAAACTAGACATACCCAATTCCAGCAGCCGTTCCTTGTATGTTTTAGCCTCCAGTCCCCTGATCATCTTTGTTGCTCTTCTCTGTACTCTGTACTCTGTAGGTATATAAGAACTACCTAATTTTCAGGGTCAACCTGTTCCATGTTGTTGCAGGAATCCTTCAGTTATTTCAAAAACAAGCAATATTTCTTTCAGAGAATTATTCTGAAGCTGTTCTGCCAGAGAGGCAGGTAATGTCAGGCTTCCAAGGATCAGGAAGTGATGTTGCAATTCAGAAAGATTTATTCTCAAGCCTATACATAAGAATCTAGTCAACTAAACTTCAAATCCTAATCGGTGCCAGATAAGAGTCAAAAGAATTCAAGGAGAGTTGGACTTGGATCCTTTGTGACAACAAAAGGACTTTAAGCTGATGGCATGTTTAACACCACACCCTCAGCTCTGCCTGCCTTCTCCTACAGGTAACCCTAAGTGAGATTGAAGCTATTGGAAGACTAGATAGTGCCAGGGGAAAGGATTTTGATGGTGAAGATAGGAAAACTAGAGAGGCCAAGAACCACACATACATCTTGCAAAGCGGGCTTTGAGTGTAACTCATGTGATTTTTTTTTTTAATATGGTTTGCTGGAGGAGTTGCAATCTGGAGTACCACTCCTTCTGATTATTGTAAATTAAAGATTGCGATCAACAAAGCACGGCTTTCAGAAAACTAATATATAAAAAGAGTGTTGAACTATTTCATCAAACCTGTCTTTCCTGTGTAGATAGGTAATGCCTGCCTGCCTCTCCTCCCCACCCAGAGACACTCAAGAAATGAAATGGAAAACTGTCAGAAGGTCATTTTCCATCCCCTTCCACTTCCATCTCTTGCTGAGAATGAATGACGTACAAGGCAGGGAGGTCAGTAAGATGTTGGCTTTTCTCTGGTTAACAGATAACGAGAGGCTGATTTCCTAATGTGCCTTTATTTATTATTTATCTGAATCGATAATCATTTACATTTCAGGAGAATAATCTAGCTGCATACCAGGAAAGCTGGAAGTCCCCATTGAGTACTAGCTTCCCAATGTGAACTTTTACCAGCACATCAAAGCAAGGATCATTGCTACCAGGGTTACCTTAGCTAAAATTCAGGGGGGGGGGGAATAAAGAAAATAACAGAGCAAGTAAAACATGGCACACCTACCTCCCCAACGTCTGGTAATAATTGGCTGGGAGAGGTTTTACAGCCAGCCTGAATCAAGATGGGGAAGGCCTCCAGAGCGTCCTCTTGATATAAATTGGATCTCAGTGTTGACTGAGCCAGGAACCAGAAGGATTACATCAACTCCTTTAGCTTTGATTGTTTTCTTAGTCTGATAAGTGACCTGAATAACGGAGTTGGAAGGGACCTTGGAGGTCATCTAGTCCAACTCCCCTGCTCAGGCAGGAGACCCTATCCCATTTCAGACAAATGGCTGTCAATCTCTTCTTAAAAACCTCCAGTGATGGAGCACCCACCGCTTCTGGAGGCAGGCTGTTCCACTGGTTGATTGTTCCCACTGTCAAGAAATTTCACCTTAGTTCTAGGTTGCTTCTCTCCTTGATTAGTTTCCATCCATCTAGTTTTGACACCCACCCAGTTTGATGCAATAGTTGTGAAAGCTAACTAGACTAAACACCAGGCAACTTCTCCTTAGGCCTGGGTGACTTATGGCTAGCCACTTTCTCTTAAACTAACACAACTCACAGTGTTCTTCTTGTGAGGTTATTAGAAGGGCAGAGCATTATGATTGCTGTCTCAAGTGGTACCTTGATTAGATTCCACCCATTACTTCTTGTCCTTCCTTCAGATGCTTTGGAGAATAGGTTGGCCCCTTCTTTGTGGCAACACCTTAGATATTGTAACACTGCTATCATGTTACCCCAAATTCTTCTTTTCACTAGATTAGACATACCCAATTCCTGCAACCGTTCTTCATATATTTTAGCCTCCAGCCCCCTACTCATCTTTTAATCCTTGATTAAAGTAGCTAAGAAATCATAGATGAATATCTATACTTCCAGGGCATTTCATAATCTGGTTGCACGATTATGAATGGTCCTTATTTAGAATGGCCCAAGAGTACATCAAGCTTTGTTGAGTCTGCTGTGGAGATCACACCCAATGGGACATTTCTCATCACAAGAAAAATGCTACACCCTACTCAAAGAATTCTCTCTCTCCAGTTGCTCCTCTTTTCCAGCGATGGAAAACTTCATTTATGTTCTTTTACTTGGTTATTTCTTATTAAGATTTTGTTTGACCTCCTGCTTTTTCATTTGGACTTTGATATTTACTGCTGAGCTTAATTTTGTTATTTCAATAAAGTCATGAAGAGTTTCCCTGTGACATTTGGGTGCCTATGAGACAGACTGTGAACATTTCAGGAAATCAATAAGATCGTTAGGAGTGATCTACTCCCTAATGCACTGCTAAAAGCTGCAGGTGAAGTCAATCTTCCCTCTTCACCAAGGTGGCAAAAAGACAACTGTTTTAATCCTAGGTGAAATTGGCAGGGCTACTCATAATCTATTAGGCACAAGGAACACAAGAAAAGGTTGGTTTCAACTTTGAGGATACTCCGGAGACTTGGAAGTGGACCTGGTCGAGATCATCACCTTGGAGAAGAAATTATGTAATAAAGAATTAGAGGCAACTTTTGATCAAAGGCTGGGGCATCTTTGAAGCACGAATGTCCTGCAATTCATTTCACACACGCCTCTGTCTTTTTGTGTAGAGCTGAGAGGGACAGTCACAAAATTAATGCAGCATCTCAAATTCCAGGTGCAAACATGCTGAATAGATCTCTCTTAATAGCTGATGTTCCTCTACCAATCAATACAGCAATTTCATCACATCCACCTAATCTAGTGATGCAGGGTATTATTCATTCCTGAACAAAAGGGAACCTGGATGACCCCAGAGGACTCCTCCAGAGGGACAAGCATCCTTTCTTAGAACAAAGAAAGAATGTTATAAACCAGCTACTATTCAACCCATGGGAAAAAGGCAAAACTGAGCAATGCAGTACAATTCAGTAAGACATGTACAGATCTGTACATTGGAGGAACAAGGCAATCACTTCACAAGCACATAACACAGCATAGGAGAACAAACCCATCAGGGCAAGATTCAGCAGTCCATCTGCATTTGAAAAACAAGGATTGGTCTTTTGAAGACAGCAAAGTCCACATTTTGGGACAGAGAGGACCATGGTTTGAAAGAGGGGTCAATGAGGCCATCTGTATTAAGACTGAACAGTCCTCTTTCAATGGGGGGAGGGAGGGAGAAACACAACACCACCTATCTCCTGTTTACAATACAGCCCTTTCAGCAGTCCCAAGAAGGTTCCACATCCATTCACATTATTCAGGTGACCCTGAGGGGCAGATAAAACTCCAAGTGGCCTCAACAGCTCTCAGTGAGAGAGAGAGCTAATGACCAGATGATTGCAAGGAATACAAATCCTTCCATTCACCACCATCCAGTCAGAACTGAAGAAGCTTCTTGGATGAGAAGCGAAACGTCTTCAAAGAAAAACAAAGGAAGCCCAGTTGCCTTTTGAAGAAGCTCTTTTGGGACAACCATGACATGGATGACTGAGAATCTCCATAGACAAAAGGCAAAATAAAATGGTAAAGGACTCTGGCAAATTAATTTGGGAAGGGGGCTGTATAAATCAGTGAAAGTATATCTGATTTCTGCCTTCAGATAGCAATAGCATTTAGACTTATGTACCATTTCCTGGTGCTTTACAGCAGTTTATAGAGTCAGCCTATTGCCCACAACAATCTGGGTCCTCATTTTACCCACCTCAGAAGGATGGAAAGCTGAGTTATCCACTAGGACTCTAAGATCCCTCTCACAGTTACTAGCGCTGAGCCAGGTTTCATGTGCAAAGGTCCATGACTTCAATTCCTTGTAGAGTATTTGAGCTCCATAAAATAATTCCTGACTATCTGCATCTGAAGATTCCCATGTCATGGTTCCGACAGATGAAACTCTTCAAAGAACTCCGAGAATCTTTATTCGAGAAGCATTGCATTGGCACTTACATAGGCAAAGCCAAAATCTGAATTCCCCTCCCCTGAGTACATAGTATCAAAGCACAATTCCCTCCTCTAATTTACGCTCATAAATCACATTCTCCAATTAGTTTGAAATGCAGGCTTTCCCTCCAGTTCTCCAGCCCACCATTTCTTATCATCTCTTATTTCAAAAACCTTGGTTCTCACCCTAGTTATAGTATTGTTATGTCTAACTAAGCTCCCATGTACATTCTTCTCCCTCCCCCCAGTATCATCTAATGCTAACTCTAATTCTAAGAGTAAAACCTAAGAAGGAAAATGGTTGCATCTCCATATGTTGTCAAAGCAAAAACATCCGATGTTAGCAGCGTTGACATCCCAAGGAGGATGAAACTGGTAACATGGCATCCTACACAGATGGCCACTATGCCTTTCTTAGAAATATGCAAGCAACATCAACTTAAAGTTTTACTTATATAGCACTGTTAAAGTGTTTTAGCCTCTTCTGCACTGAATAATATAGACTACCTTAGAAGCCAACAATGAGTATTTCACAAACTATAAGGTACACAGAGGAAGCTGGGCTACTCATAGGGTGATGGATATGCCACAAAGAGGAGGGGTCAACTTATTTTCCAAATCACCAGAAGGCAAGACAAGAAACCATGGATGGAAACTAATCAAGAAGCAACCTGGAATTAAAGAGAAACTTTCTAACAGTGAGGACAATTAACCAGTAGAACAGGTTGCCTTCAGAAGTTGTGGGTGCTCCAACATTTCAAGAAGAGATTGGACAGCCATTTGTCCAAAATGGTATGGGTTCTCCTGCTTGAACAGGGTTGCACCAGAAGACCTTCAAGATCCCTTCCAACTCTGATATTCTATGTTCTATCTCCGTTCCTCCTTCTTTTTCTTCTTCCTGAAAACAAAGTCAATCTGGAAAATTCAGATGCCTCCAACCTTGCCAACTTTAAGACTCCCAGAATTCTATGCTGGCTGAGGAATTCTGGGAGTTGAAGTCCACAAGTCTCAAAGTCGACAAGGTTGGAGACCTCTGTGCTACTTCAAATGTTACTATAAAACATGGTACCGCATACTACTATAAATGTTAAAAAAAAAGAAAAAGGGAGAAATGTCTTCTTTATAATTTAGGACGCTACTAACATTAGATATGCTAGTTTCTTCTATACGTGCAATTGACTTAACCACTTTTTCATCTGAACTTGAGATGGAAGAATCTTGTAAGCAACTGGATATGTATGTCTCTCTCTCTTGATAACACTGAGAAATAACAACAAAACCTTGGACTGATGAAATCTACATTATACATGTGGCAGCTTCACTTGTTCTAATAATATAGGTGTTCGTGTAAGGTATGCAGGCAAATTTCAGATTTTTTCTAGGGTAAAAGAACCCTCTGATTCAGGCAGATAGTAATGCAAGTGTCAGGCAGAGCCTCTAGGGCAGGGGTCTTCAAACTTGGCCCTTTTATGACTTGTAGACTTCGACTCCCAGAATTCCTCAGCCAGTGTGAAGTTTGAAGACCCCTGTTCTAGCTTGTGGGTTACCTGAATCTATTCCCCCCATACAATTCAAAACTGTGCAATCTCTTAATCATGTTGGCTCAAAATTCTGGGAGTTGAGCTCCACCCATCTTAACGGTGCCCAGGTTGAGAAACACTGCTTTAGCACGTAGGAATCACTAGTATCTACTGTATCGCAGGGGTCTTCAAACTTGGCCCTTTTATGACATGTGGACTTCAACTCCCAGAATTCCTCAGCCAGTGTGCCTGGCTGAGGAATTCTGGGAGTTGAAGTCCACAAGTCATAAAAGGTCCAGGTTTGAAGACCCCTGGTCAGTGTTTCCAAACCTCACTTTAATGCTTTCCAGTCATCTAACCGGAATGTGGGACAATACATACTTCGACCTATATCTGTAGCTCAGAAAGAGTCACAAGAAGCAAGTCAGTTCAGGCTTGTATAAACTGGAAGAAATGACAAAAAGCACCCAGCTTTTCCTTTTCGTTTCATCACCACCAAAATAACAGCTGGCAGGTTCAACTGTCTATAAACATTGACATTTTAAAAAGGGGCGATTAGCAATATGCAGAATGCAGCCGTGCGAGCAGTGTTGGGCCTGCTTAGAAATGCCCACATTTCGGCATCACTCCGCGAGCTGCATTGGCTGCCAATTGGTCTCCGAACCCAATTCAAACTGTTGGTTATGACCTGTAAAGCCCTACATGGCATCGGACCAGGTTACTTACGGGACCGTCTGCTGCCCCATGAAACCCAGCGACCGGTTAGGGCCCACAGAGTCGGCCTTCTCCAGGTCCCGTCAGCCAGACAGTGTCGCCTGGCGGGGCCTAGGGGAAGAGCCTTCTCTGTTGCGGCCCCGGCCCTCTGGAACCAACTTCCCCCGGAGATTTGTATCACCCCCACCCTCTCCGCCTTTCGTAAACTGCTAAAGACACATCTTTGCCGACAGGCCTGGGGCAGTTAACATCTTGCCCCTAGCCAGTGTATGTTTGTGTGCATGTTTGTTTGGATGATTGTTTTTTTTTAATTAAGGGGTTTTTTTTATAATGTATTTTAATGTTAGATTTCTATCTATGTTGTGAGCCACCCTGAGTTCCTGGAATAGGGCGGCATAGAAATCCAATAAATAAATAAATAAATAAATAAATAAATAAATAAATAAATAAATAAATAAATAAATAAATAAATAAATAAATAAATAAATAAATAAATAAATAAATAAATAAATAAATAAATAAATAAATAAATAAATAAATGGGGCTCCCCTTGAGGTGCATCCGGAAGCTCCAACTTGCCCAGAATGCGGCCGCGCGGGTAGTGATGGGAGCGTCGTGGCGCTCCCACGTAACACCGCTCCTGCGTGAGTTGCACTGGTTGCCGGTGGTCTTTCGGGTGCGGTTCAAGGTGTTAGTGACCACTTTTAAAGCGCTCCATGGCATTGGACCCGGATACTTACAGGACCGTCTACTGCCAGCAAATACCTCCCGCCGTCCGGTACGCTCCCACAGAGAGGGCCTCTTCAGGGAGCCGTCGGCCAGACAGTGCCGGCTGGCAACCCCCAGGGGGAGAGCCTTCTCTGTGGGAGCTCCCACGTTATGGAACGAGCTCCCCCCCAAACTCCGTATAATAACAGATTTACGCACCTTCCGTCGGGAACTAAAAACATTCCTTTTCCAACAGGCCGGCCTGGCATAGAAGCTTCGGTTCCAATAGGGAGCAGACCTGGCGGGTATAACGGAGACCTGGTTGGGACCAGAGGGCGGTGTCCCTCTGGTGGAAATGTGCCCACCGGGTTTCCTTGCATTCCACCAGCCGAGAGCTCAAGGCAGGGGTGGGGGAGTGGCGGTCGTGATCAGGGAAAGTTTCAGGCCGAGGGAGGTCACTGTTCCTCAGACGGCAGGCTGTGAATCCCTTCTGGTGAAGTGGGACCTAGGGGGTCCGAGGGCGGTGTTGATTACGTACCTGGCGCCCTGCCACGTATCAACCTCCCTGCCCGAGCTCCTGAGCGTTGTCGCCGCGGTGGTGGTTGAAGTCCCCAGGCTAATAGTCATGGGTGACTTCAACCTGCCGTCCGGGGGCGGGGCGTCCGGGGAGGCTCGGGAGTTCATGGCTTCCATGACAGCCATGGACCTGACCCAGGTAATTCAAGGCCCCACACACACAGGGGGGAACACGCTTGACCTGGTTTTTGTCTCTGGACAGTGGCTGAGTGGTCAGAGTGTAGGGGATATAGTCATTGAACCCCTGTCATGGTCTGATCACTCTCTCCTATGCTTGGACTTTCGGACCGTTGCACCCCACCGCAGGGTGGCGGAACCGGTGAGATGGTACCGCCCCAGGCGGCTGATGGAACCCGAGCGGTTCCAGGCAGAGCTTGGGCCAATTCCTGAGGTTCTGACACACGACTCGGTTGGAGAGGTGGTGGCGGCCTGGGACAGGGCGGCTGCCGGTGCCCTGGATCGAGTTGTGCCTTTGCGGCCTCTGATTCGGCGTGGGTCTCGACCGGCCCCGTGGTATAACGAGGGGTTGAGAGAGATGAAACGCCGGAAAAGACGCCTAGAGAGCAGTTGGAGATCGAGCCGTGCCGAATCTGACCGAACATTGGTAAGAGACCATATTAGGTCCTACCTAATGGCGATAAGAGCAGAGAAGTGTTCCTACCTCACTGCTCTTATTGCGTCATCAGATAACCGCCCAGCCTCCTTGTTTAGGGTGACCCGCTCCCTCCTTCATCAGGAGGTGAGGGGAGACCCCTTAGAGGGTAGAGCTGAGGATTTCGGAAAATATCTGTATGATAAAATCGCTCAGATACGGGAAGGCTTCGACTTCAACTGGGTATGTCCAATGGGAGAGGCGGAGGCTGGTCTTGAGACTGTTACCTGGGTTGAGTTTGACCCCGTGACCCCCGAGGACGTGGACAGGTTGCTGGGGGGACTTAGGGCGACCACATGTTTACTGGACCCGTGCCCCTCCTGGTTGGTGCTGGCCTCCCGGGAGGTGGTACGAGGCTGGTTCCGAGCAATTATCAACGCTTCCTTGAGTGAGGGTGTCTTTCCCGCTGCCTTGAAAGAGGCAGTGGTGAGACCCCTCCTCAAGAAGCCTGCCCTGGATCCAGCCGTTTTATCAAACTACCGTCCCGTCTCCAACCTTCGCTTTCTTGCGAAGGTTGTTGAGAGTGTGGTTGCCCGACAGTTCCCGCAGCACCTGGAGGAATCGTCATATCTCGATCCGTTCCAGTCGGGCTTCAGGCCTGGCTACAGCACGGAAACAGCATTGGTCGCGTTGGTGGATGATCTCTGGCGGGCCCAAGACAGGGGTTGCTCCTCTGTTCTGGTGCTATTGGACCTCTCGGCGGCTTTTGATACCATCGATCATGGTATCATGCTGCAACGGTTGGAGGGGCTGGGCATAGGAGGCACTGTCTTGCAGTGGTTCTCCTCCTTCCTCTCTGGCCGGATGCAGTCTGTGTTGACAGGGGGCCAGAGGTCGACCCCGAGACCCCTCGTATGTGGGGTACCTCAGGGGTCGGTCCTCTCGCCTCTACTGTTCAACATTTATGTAAAGCCGCTGGGTGAGATCATCCGTGGTTTTGGCGTGGAGTACCACCAGTACGCTGATGATACCCAGCTGTACATTTCCACGCCAAACCACCCCAACGATGCCCTTGCCGTGCTGACCCAGTGCCTGGAGGCCGTGCGGGTATGGATGGGGAGAAACGGACTCAAGCTCAACCCCTCCAAGACCGAGTGGCTGTGGTTACCGTCATCCCGGTACAGCCAGCTGATTCCATCGCTGTGTATTGGGGGCGAAACAGTGGCTCCCACAGGAAGGGTTCGCAACTTGGGAATCCTCCTGGACTCACGGCTGTCCTTAGAGGACCATCTGACGGCCGTGGCCGGGAGGATGTTCCACCAGGTTCGCCTGGTGCGCCAGTTGCGTCCCTTCCTAGACCGGGACTCGCTACGCACAGTCACTCATGCCCTCGTGACCTCCAGGCTGGACTACTGTAATGCTCTCTACATGGGGCTCCCCTTGAGGTGCATCCGGAAGCTCCAACTTGCCCAGAATGCAGCCGCGCGGGTAGTGATGGGAGCGTCGTGGCGCTCCCACGTAACACCGCTCCTGCGTGAGTTGCACTGGTTGCCGGTGGTCTTTCGGGTGCGGTTCAAGGTGTTAGTGACCACTTTTAAAGCGCTCCATGGCATCGGACCCGGATACTTACAGGACCGTCTACTGCCAGCAAATACCTCCCGCCGTCCGGTACGCTCCCACAGAGAGGGCCTCCTCAGGGAGCCGTCGGCCAGACAGTGCCGGCTGGCGACCCCCAGGGGGAGAGCCTTCTCTGTGGGAGCTCCCACGTTATGGAACGAGCTCCCCCCCGAACTCCGTATAATAACAGATTTACGCACCTTCCGTCGGGAACTAAAAACATTCCTTTTCCGACAGGCCGGCCTGGCATAGAAGCTTCTGAGTATTTTTTTAAGATTTTAAATTTTGTATGTTTTGGGTTTTAGGATTTTGGCCAAATGATTTAATTTATTTTTAATTATTTTAAATTTTGTACATTTATATGTTTTTTAAAGTTTGGGCTGTACACCGCCCCGAGTCCTTCGGGAGAGGGGCGGTATAGAAATTTAATAAAATAAAATAAATAAATAAATAAATAGGGTCAAAATGTTTTAGGGGGACTGAGTATTTTTTAAGATTTTAAGTTTTGTATGTTTTGGGTTTTAAATGGGATTTTGGCCAAATTATTTAATTCATTTTTTAATTATTTTAAATTTTGTATATTTATATGTTTTTTAAATTTTAGGCTGTACACCGCCCCGAGTCCTTCGGGAGAGGGGCGGTATAGAAATTTGATAAATAATAAAAATAATAAATAAAATAAATAAACAAACAAACAAACAAACAAACAAACAAACAAACAAACAAACAAACAAACAAACAAACAAACAAACAAACAAACAAACAAACAAGTAAGTAAGTAAGTAAGTAAGTAAGTAAATAAATAAATAAATAAATAAATAAATAAATAAATAAATAAATAAATGTTCATACGTGTCTATGGAGATTTTCAATCATCCAGGTCATGATTGTCACAAAGTTGGATTTTTTTTCCTTTTTCAAAAGGCAACTGGACTTTCTTGGTGTGGTTAGATTTTTTTTTTCAATGGTGTAAGTGATTGAGTTGATGCTGCTGCTGATTGGTCTAAGTCGAATTCCCGCTTTGTGGATTTTGGGAAGCCCAAAATGAATGAAGTGACTTTCCCTGGATAAAGGCGATAGTATGGTAGCTTGTCAGTGGCATTGTCCTTCAATAGTTACCCCAAATGCTTCTTTTTACTAGATTAGACATACCCAATTCCTGCAACCATTCTTCATCTGTTTTAGCCTCTTTCAATAGTTGTTGCAGATGACTTTTTCTTATAACTGCTGGTAGGATCAGTCCAATAGTCAAGGGTCTGCCACAAAGAAGAGGGAGTCAAGCTAATCTTCAAAGCTTGTGAAGACAGAACAAGAAGCAACGGATGGAAACTAAACAAGGAGAGAAGCAACCTAGAACTAAGGAGAAATTTCCTGACAGTCAGAACAATTAATCAGTGGAAGGACTTGCCTTGAAAAGTTTTGGGTGTCCAACACTGGAAACCCAGATTTGGAAGAGATTAGACAACCATGTCCTTGTCACCTCAAGATTCGACTACTGTAATGCTCTCTACATGGGGCAACCTTTGAAAAATGTACGGAGACTGCAAGTAGTCCAGAATGCAGCCGCACGAGCCGTCTTGGGTCTCCCAAGACATGCTCATATCACTCCAGCCCTCCGTGAGCTGCACTGGCTACCAATTGGTCTCCGAACACAATTCAAAGTGTTGGTTATGACCTATAAAGCCCTTTATGGCAATGGACCAGATTACTTGCGGGACCGTCTTCTGCCTCATGAATCCCAGCGACCGGTTAGGGCGCATAGGGTTGGCCTCCTACGGGTCCCGTCTGTTAGACAATGTCATCTGGTGGGGCCTAGGGTTAGGGCCTTCTCTGTTGCTGCCCCAGCCCTCTGGAACCAGCTTCCCTCGGAGGTTCGTACTGCTTCCTCCCTCCTAGCTTTCCAAAAACTCTTGAAAACACATTTATGCAGACAGGTTTGGGGCGTGTGAGCTGCACTCTGCCCCTGGGCCTTTGACTGTGACTGTGTGTGGCATGAGTGAAATAAATTACTTAGCTTTTATATTGTAAATTTGTAATTTTAATTGTTTTATGTTTTTTGTACTTGTATTCTTGTTGTAAGCCGCCCTGAGTCTTGGGAGAAGGGCGGCATATAAGTTCAATAAATAATAATAATAATAATAATAATAATAATAATAACAATAATAATTTGTCTGAAATGTTATATGCTTTCCCGTTTGAGCAGGGGGCTGGACTAGATGACCTCCAAGAGTCCTTCCAACTCTGTTATTCTGTTATCTCTCTTCAGGGCTTCATAGGTAGCAGTGTTCTTCAGAAAACTATTCATCTTTTGAAGCCCAGGAAAATTCTTCAAGATGAAAGGATAGAACTAGAATGGTGGGCATACTTTCAACTACAGGCGAGATATTGGAAAGATAAAAAAAGAGTTAGGCATAAAAATAGAACCGATAGGGCTGGATAAAATATTACTAGGTACTGAGGATAAAAGGATTAAAAAGCTATATCATTATTTGTTAGATCAGGCAAAGTATGAAGAACAGATAAAAGAAACCATGTTAACGTGGAGCAGGGATTTTGATCTCAGCTTTGATCTGCATAGATCTATGGGTAGATCTATGGGTACGAAAGAACTATGGGTATGAAATAGGAAGCTTACTTTGGCCACCTCCTACAAAGGAAACCTCTACAAAATGTTCTACAGATGGCATCTCCCACCCACAAGATTAGCTAAAATGGGTCCAAATATTTCTTCCACGTGCTGGAAATGTAAATTGGCAAGAGGGACATATTACCACACGTGGTGGAAGTGCTCAAAAGCCCGTGACTTTTGGAACAAGGTTAAAAAATGGCTGGAAGAAATACTAATGATAGAGGTAGATCTAAAACCAGATTAGGTGTAACTACGCAGAAATACGACAAAGGGATACTTTACTAGATGCTACATATTCTCACGGCTGCTAGATTGGCGTATGCACAAAACTGGAGGAATAAAGAAATTCCAGCAGAAGAAGAGATTTTATATAAAATCTTATCGTGTGCTGATATGGATAGGCTCACAATGGAAATGAAGGACAAGACAGAGTCAGATTACTTTGAAATCTGGGACAAATTCTATTGTTGGCATGAATCAAGGAGAACTGTTCGGGTTTTAAGTTAGTGTTAAGATAGAGATATATAAAACTGTATGTTAGTATATAGAGAAACAAATTAGAGACTGTATTGCATAGAAAAATATGTATATATGTATAGAGATTAAGAATTATATGTATGATGAGGAACAAATTGTTAGGAACATTTACACTGGAATGTTACATTATGTCCATCTTTGTTTTAACTGTTTTATAAATAAAAAAACTTTTTAATAAAAAAGAAAGAAAAAATAGAAAACTATTCACCTTGGCATTGTAGTCATCTGTGTTCAGGATAACTGTGCATCTTCCTTTATCAGCCAGCAAGATGATAATGGTGATGTTTTCAAGAACGTCCAGTTGGAAAAAAACCTCCTTTGGGGTATCTGTTCACATAGCAAGGAAGCTTCTGATTCATCATAGTAGATCTTTGTTCACTTAATATGCACATGCGGGCCCTGTTTATACACATATCAAATGTGTAGTCAGGGGTGGGTGCAACTTACTGGTGGGGCAGCAAGGGCTGGAAAACTGCAGACCCATCCCACAATCCTTGCGCAAGTAATGCTAGATCAAACAGCAAAACATCAGCAAACATTTCCTCTTTTTTTTTTTTAGTACGTTCCTTTCAGCAGACATTTTTAGTCAATTCACAAAATTGCCTCTCTCTTTGTGTGGTTGCATTATATGTTATCCAGAGTTTATTGGAGTGTCTGAGTCACTCGGCACTTCTCAGCTTCTCCCTCTAAAACCATAATTTCGTCATTAAAAAGGATTACGGTGCGCACAGACAGGGTTACTGCTGCAAATGTCTCAAAACGACAAACCGTGGGAGAGGCTTTGAGCAGTACACAGATAGTCCTTGACTTAAGGCATTTGTTTGGCGAGCTTTGAGGTTACAACAGCACTGAAAAAGGTGACTTACATTTTTTTTTTCACACTTACGGCCCTTGCAGCATCCCCATGATCACATGATCAAAGTTCAGGCACTTGATTCAACCTAAGAACATAAGAAGAGCCATGCTGAATCAGGCCAAAGCCCATCGAGTCCAGCATAGACAGCTAGTGATAGTGATGCAGTATTGCAGGCAAACTCTGCCTATAGCTTGGAGTTCAAACCTGATGGACTCGGCCTTCCATCCTTGGTTGATAAAAGGAGAACCCAGATTGTTGGGAGCAATAGGCTGACTCTCTAAACCACTTAGAGAGGGCTAAGCACCATGAAGTGGTATATATGTCTAAGTGCTATTGCTATTGCTGTTAGCGATTTATCCGTTTCATTATGCTGTTCCTTGGACAGAAAATTTTAACTGCATACTTGTGTTCTACTTAAGCCTATTGCCAATGGCTATAAATTGCTTCAGATTTAGAAATATATATATGTGTAACGCTCTATAGTATAATGGAAGTGTGATAACAAATAAATTGCAGTGATCTTCTCCTTTCAGCTCCTGGGTATGCCAAATGGCAAAACATTTTGAGCAGCTTTCTGTCTGAGATTTTCATAATTCTACTCAAGGCTGGGTATCAAAGCAGAGTTCTGTTGTGATTCATTGTCTCGTAACCATTCTGCAGGTTTTATTCTTCCTAATAGTACAGTGTCTTCCGTGTCTGCATGCACAAAAACAGCATTTTTATACAAAGGGATTCTTTTTATAGCCTTCGCATCAGACTGAAGTGCTCTTTCAAAAAGAAAGAAAGGAAGGGGGAAAAAAGAGAGGTGAGGACAGAAAAAAGAGAAGCAAAGATTATTTTTTTAAAGGTTTTATTTTTCACACATCTCACCTGTGATGTCAGAAAAACACAAGACTGTGCTAGAGCAATAAGCCCTCAAACAGAATGTACCACTTTTTTTCTTTTTACAGAGATGTATCTTGTAGGACAAAATACACCTTTGATGCATTAAGGCCAAATCATCCACAATCAGAATATTTCTTGTGTTTGAAGTTCTTGGGTTGAGATCCTCATCTTTATAGAGGCTGTGAAAAGCACAGAGTAAGCACATGTTAAAATACATCTCTGGTGCTAAAATTTGCTCTGCCAGGTATCTGTAGGCCTCAACCATAATGTAAACTATTCTAAGAATGATTGGGCTTTCAAGTTACTATTGTCAACACTGCTAACATTGGATGTTCTTGCTTTGACAATATATGAAGATGCAGCCAATATGAAGATGTAGCCCTTAACTTGTGTGTTACTTTTAGAGTTAGAATTAGATGATACTGGGGGAGGGGAGGAAGTAGAATGTGTATGGGAATTAGTTAGACATAACAATATCGTAGTAGTGTATGATTCAAGGCTGTTTGAAATAAAAGATGATAAGAAATGGCGGATTGGAGAACTGGAGGGAAGGTCTGCATTTCAAACTAATTGGAGAATGTGATTTATGACTGTAAATTAGAGGAGGGAATTGTGCTTTGATACTATGTGTTTAGGGGAGGAGAATATAGATTTTGGCTTCGACCATGTACATGCCGATGCCATGCTACTCGAATAAAGATTATTTCAGGTAAACAATGCCTTGAAGTTCTTTGAAGACTTTCATCTTTCAGAACCATGACAACCATGTTGTAAGCTTTTCCATAAGAACCAAACTAGGTTCCAAAAGATGGGTCATCTATGGAGATTCTCAATCATCCAGGTCATGGTTGTCTCAAAGGAGCTTCTCAAAACGCAACTGAACTTTCTTGGGTTTTTTCCCCCTGAAAATCTTTCACTTCTCATCCAAGAAACTTCTTCCGTTCTGACTGAATCAAGAAGATTTTTCAGCTTCAGAATTCTGAGTCAGAATTCAGTCACAACTGAAGAAGCTTTTTGGATGAAAAGCTTTGGAAAAACAAAGCAAGAAAGTCCAGTTGCCTTTTGAAAAGCATCTTTGGGACAAAATGATTGATGGTTTTCTGCATTAAATAAGCATACTTCAAACCAGACAAGAAATCTGCTCTGCATTTAGGAAGATAGTTTCTTCCCTAGCCATACAAATTTAGATATAAATACATTTTGCCATTATTTAAATGGCATAGCCATTGCCCAAACTTGTATTGACTAAAATACAAACATTTCTTGTTAAAATCAAATCTTGTCTCTCCTTAGGTATTCATGTTATTTTAGCCTATTTGCAACTATCAAGCATCTTTCTATCCTGTAAAATACTACCCGTTGTCTGTAAAAACTGTAAAAACTAATCTTAAAAATATTGATTGCAAGAGGCTGATTATCCATCTGGACCTGGTGCCTTTCCTAATTTTAGGTTTTAGTCTTTTTTGACAGCTTCACACAGATTCTTTATAGTTATAAGTTCATTCAAAATGTGTCTCTGATACTCGGCAATCTTCAGGAAATTCTGTTTACATAAATATTCATCCACTTTTCCCGAAGAAATTTCTTGACCTTTGTATAAAATACCGCAATGGGGATAAAACAGTTTTCACATATTGGCATTATCTGTTACTTTATTGTGGTGTTTCTTTCTTGTCACTTTTTAGTCACCTTAGTTCTTTTCCATTTTTGCAATTTGTATGCCAACCATCTCCCTGGTTTGTTTGCAGATTCAGAATGTCTTTGTATTGCACAGTTCATCTTTTATTTCTCTCTCTCTTACTGTTAGCATCTATAACAATGCCTTGGTAAAAGCTTAATTTGATGAGTAATAGTTGTCAGTCCCTGGAATTTTTTGTTGTTGTTGTTGTTATGTTGTATGACTTCTTGTTTCTCGTCACTTAGGGAATTCCCTCTAGTCCAGAGTGACTTGGTGTCAACAGTGTGTCAACTAATAAGCTCTGGCAAACATTTTCCCCTCTAACTGTTGTATGAAAGTTGGCAGTTGGGTGACTCTATTGTCTCAGGAGAGACAACAAAAAGTGAGTCACTGGACAAATATGAGTTGTCAAATATGTTTTGACAGGCTTGAGCAATGGCAAGGCCCAGACCCGTTCTCTTTCAGATTTGGCTTATTTGTCCTTCTGTCCAGCCCATTAAAATGCCAAGTGAACATATTTCAATTCCTCTCCAATCCCCTCAGGTTTGCACATCCATCATACCTTTAATTCTCCTAAGGTGGCCATCATCCTGTAAAGATTAGATACATAACAATTGCTTCTCCTCAAAAAGTCCCTAAGCTATCCAGCTGAGTCAAGAATTGCCTTAAAATTGCCTCATAATTTTCAAAAGACAGATGCCTAAGTAGCACACTGCAAGTCTCAGCATTCCCCCATTTTACAAAACTCATTCATTTATTTTTACTGCCATTGTTCCTAGGTTATTAACAGCAATCTGACACTACAACACCGTGTTGCATGGGGAAAATCTCAGGCGAAATATTGGAGACTTTTTTCTATCATTCTCGAGAAGCTTGATGAAATTATCTCTTCCAGTTCTGTGGCGAGATAGGATGGACAATTTGTAGAGCTCTTCTTTAGGAATGTTGTATGTTGGAAATAATACTTGCCTGTCAAAAAAAGAAAAGAAAAGCATTGATTTAAGAGTTTGAGAGCAAGACTAGAATAGGTTCAACCTGTAAAAGTTAAGCTTTTGCTGAATTTTCTGCAGAATATTATTTTACCTATGTTTCTATGTAACAATGTATTTTCTTTTTTCTTATCACTGCCTACCTCGTCGCTTGATTTGTTCTCTTGGGATTTATGATTGGTTTTGGGTTCTAGAGATTCTAAAGATTGGTCATCCTTCCTCCTCAATTTTAGTTTAAAGCCCTCCTGGTGAGTTGAGCCAGTCTTTTTCCAAGTACAGTTTCCCCTGTTTTTGTGAGGTGCAGCCCATCCCTTGCCATGAGTCCCTCACGTAGAAAATGCAGTCCATTGTCCAAGAAACCAAAGCTTTCTTGGCGACACCAACCCTTTAGCCAATGGTTTATTTCTAGAATTCTTTTTTCCCTCAATGGGTGTTGGCCTTTCGGTGGGAGCACTGATGAGAACACTACTTGTGCTCCTAGCTCCTTAACTTTATTGCCTGGTTCAGATATGTCAAACACAAGGCCCGGGGGCCGGATGTGGCCCGTGAAATGCTATTATGTGGCCCACGAAGTCATCCTGGAAACAGTGAGGGAATGGCCCCTGCTGCCTTGGCCCTGGCCCAGGCCAGCTGGGAGCCAACGTACAATTTTGTGGTGGCCATCTATGCTGAAATGCATTCAGTCTTAGCTCTACAAGGCCGTCTAGAAACAGCGAGGAACCAGCCCCTGCCGCATCAGCCCCACCCCCTGGGTGCATGCTGGGGAGGTGTCCCCCTTTGTGGGGAATGAAGAAATGGACCATGCCTTGGTGCTTGCCCTGGTCCCACCCCCTTCTGCCAGAGACCCTCAGATCTGTCCCACTCCTACCCAGGCTCCCACAGGCACCCTTGACGCGAACGATGTAGAGCTGGCCATGCCCACCCAGTAGGCCACACCCACCCTGGCCACACACCCCTGCCCCCCCTTGAGGGCAACCGCAATGCTGATGTGGCCCTCAATGAAATTGAGTTTGACACCCCTGGCCTAGTTGCTTATGATCTCTCACTATTGTACTCAGGTTCTTTGTTGTGTCATTCATCCCAATGTGGAGGAGGAGGAAAGAGTAGCAATCTGTGGGCCTAATTATTTTGGTTAGGTTCTCAGCCACATCTTTGATTTTTGTTCCAGGGAATCAACTTACCTCCCTGGATTGTATAACTGGGGTTAATATTTGAGATGATTGGGGATTGAAGCCATGGTAAGTTTTCTGCAAGTCAATCACAATAACATTTTGTTAGCAGTGAATTGTGGAATTTCAACCTTGTCTTTCTCTTATTACTATTCACAACACTTATTACTTTTATACTTTTACATAATATGCTCATTCTTATTCTTTTTTTCTGTTAACCACTTTGTTATTAACATAGTTTACAGATGCCAGGCTGACAATCTTGTTGTGTAGTGGGAAGAGTGAGGCATTGAAGACACAAGAGTGAATGTAACAGCTCATTTATTCAGTTCACATAGAAGCGGGTCTAGCAGCCACTTGACTCATATTTATATGGACCGCCACTAGGCGGTAGCCGATGATTTTAGAGTATACATTCCTGCCTAAAACAAAGGCTTACAGAAGGGGTGTCAAACTCAATTTCATTGAGGGCCGCATCAGCATTGCAGTTGCCCTTGGGGGGGCTGGGAGGGTGTGGCCAGGGTGGGTGTGACCTACTGGGTGGGCATGGATGGAGTGGGTGTGGCGTACTGGGTGGACATGGCCAGCTCTACATCGTTCGTGTCAAGGTTGCCTGTGGGGCCTTGGGCAGGAGTGGGACAGATCTGAGGGTCTCTGGCAGAAGGGGGTGGGACCGCCAAGTCATGGTCCATTTCTTCATTCCTCACAAAGGGTGACACCTCCCTAGCATGCACCCAGGGGGCGGGGGCGACACAGCAGGGGCTGGTTCCTCGCTGTTTCCAGATGGCCTTGTGGAGCTAAGACTGAACGCGTTTCAGCATAGAGGGCCACCACAAAATTGTACATTGGCTCCCAGCTGGCCTGAGCCAGGGCCAAGGCAGTGGAGGCCGTTCCCTCACTGTTTCCAGGATGGCTTCGTGGGCCACATGAAACCACTTCACAGGCCGCATTTGCCCGCCCCCCCGGGCCTTGTGTTTGACATGTCTGGCTTACAGTATATACAGACAGACAGTCGAGGATTCAAACTGACAATTAGTTAACCATTTTTATAACAGAATTTATGAATTTGGGCTAATACATAACAAATCTTTGTTGTAAGCCGCCCTGGGTCCTAGGAGAAGGGTGGCATATAAATTTGATTATAAATAAATAAATAAATAAATAAATAAATAAATAAATAAATAAATAAATAAATAAATAAATAAATAAATAAATAAATAAAATCTTGTAAGTAGATTTAGTACTTTCTCTTTCTAGATGCACACCCAACACATACACAATTCAGATTATTTACAAGAGTGCCTCTGAAAGCAAATTCACAGAAATGCAATCTCTTTTTCATTTCACAATTATATGTATTACGAGCTGCCTAGAATCTTAAGAGGAAGTAGCGTGCAATTCCTCACTTAAGGTCATTAATTTGAAATCAACCCTTGCCTCGTATGTAAGAAGATGTTGAAGAGCACAAAGCATATTCAAAGGCCTTGCACTGTTTATCCCCATCTGTGTTGTCTTAGGCAGGCTAGAAAGCTAATGGACTTTTCGTAGCTATCCTTATAATTCTCCAGCATCTTAAAAACTGTACCTCTGTTCAGGAGATTTCTATGTGAACAGCACAATTGTGGGGTTGGATCTTATTTATTTATTTATTTGTTAAATTTATTGCCGCCCATCTCACCATGGAGCTACTTTGGAAGAAAAAAAAATGATAAAAAATGTAAACAACAATCACAATGGAATACAACAGTGACAATAAACAGTGCAAGTACAATCACATGAAATTACATAATGGTCAATTGTCCCACTGCAGTTTCACGCAGCACAAAGTATTATCTGAGATTGTAGGGATAAAAGTATGAGCTTACAGTTTATGCTTTGATCAGACCTGGATTCTCTAGCAACCTAATTGTGGCTGGTTCTTGCAATAACCTGTTTTGTAACCTGTGGGAGAGAAGACAATATTTTTTTCCTGCTTCTATTGTATGTGCCTCTATTTTCATTCATGTGCCAGTTTTAATTGTAAGTAAGCTCTACTCTCTGGAGGAAGGGGCTATTGGAAATCCCGCCAGTCAACTCAGGAAAGAATCTGATGCAAACAGTTGTACAAGTGGGAAAAAAAACCTGCATATGCAAATAAGGCTGTAGATACATGTTTGCCTGGGAAAGTGTGACATACAACATCAGAAGAGAAAGAAAAGGTGGGTAGGAGAAGAATAGACAATGAGAGCCCCTAAGGAACAACACAAATAAATCTTGTTTGCTTTGGGAAATAAGCAGGATCCAAATCAACCTCAGAAATGCTTGCATATAATAGCTAAGCAGCATAGATATAACATGGGATGTCTTGTGTCAAATTAATAAAAAGTTGTATTTAACTGGGTGTTGACAAGATAAAAGGCTTATGCTCAGAATATGGGCTTAGGTTAAACCAGCGGTTCTCAACCTGTGGGTCGTGACCCCATTTCGGGTCGAACGACCATTTCACGGGGGTCGCCAAGCGCCGCAGTCCGCCATTTTTTTTTGGGTCGGCCATTTTTTTTTGGGTCGGCCATTTTTTTTTGGGTCGGCCATTTTTTTTCACTATCGCGATGCGGGCCGTCGCGCCGTGCATGCGCAATGCGCCCTGTCACACCACGCATGCACAATGCAGGCCATTACGCCGCACATGCATGATGCGCCCTGTCACGCCACACATGCACGATGCACCTCGTCGCGCCACGCATGCGCGATGCACCCCGTCGCGCCACGCATGCGCGATGCACCCCATCGCGCCACGCATGCGCGATGCACCCCATCGCGCCACGCATGCGCGATGCGCCCTGTCGCATTACACATGTGTGATGCAGGTCGGGGTCGAGCCCCGGAAAAGGTTGAGAACCGCTGGGTTAAACAGTATGGCTAGCATTGTGTGTATATACATATTTGTGCAAAAGATGAATACAAAGAAAAATATTGGCTTTGTCTTTGAAGGACAGTAGATACAATGAAACTTAAATTAATTCATATACTTGGAAAAATGCATTTTGTTATTGTTGTTCTTAAACATTGCTAGCTCTTTTGAGATGTAGCTTTGAAATGTCTACCTCTGATTTACCAATCTATATGGATTTTTGACCAGAAAACTATGGAGAAGAGGGTGCTACCATCTGTGTTGTGGCTTGAGAGAGTTGCAGACCTGCTCTGCTACAAGCCCTGTGATATATTTCTTCTAAAATGCATGATTGAAGATCTGGTGGAAAAAAAGCTTTTTCAGGGATCTTTTGCTAACCTGCTGAGATGTTCTTTTAATCTTGCCAAACCATCTCCACGTTTAGTGAGAACCTATGAGCCACTTCAATATTTTGGCGTTCTTTAAATAGATGGCAAACAGATGGGGAAGAAATGGAGGTAGTGATAGATTTTATCTTCCTGGACTCCAAGATCACCACAGATGGGGACTGCAGCCAAGAAATTAAAAGATGCTTGCTCCTGGGGTGGAAAGCTATGGCAAATCTAGACAGCATACTAAAAAGCAGAGATATCACCCTGCCAACAAAAGTGCATATAGCCAAGGCCATGGTTTTCCCAGTTGCAATGTATGTCTGTGAAAATTGGACCATAAGAAAGGGTGAGTGGCAAAGAATTGAAGCCTTGAACTATGGTGCTGGAGAAGACTCCTGCGAGTCCCTTGAACTGCAAAGCAATCAAACCAGTCAGTCCTAGAGGAGATCAACGCTGACTGCTCTTTAGAAGGCCAGATCCTGAAGTTGAAACTCAAGTACTTTGGCCACCTAATGAGAAGGAAGGACTCCCTGGAGAAGAGCCTCATGCTGGGAAAGATGGAGGGCAATAGAAGAAGGGGACGACAGAGAATGAGGTGACTGGATGGAGTCACTGAAGCAGTAGGTGTGAACCTAAATGGACTCCAGAAGATGGTAGAGGACAGGAAGGCCTGGAGGAACATTGTCCATGGGGTCGCAATGGGTTGGAAACGACTTCGCAACTAACAACAACTACAAATTTTAAGGGATATTTAAATGTGATTCTGAAGTTATTGATATCCTGTGCTGGAAAGTTATTTTTTTTTAAAGGCTATTGGAGTAGCTATAGTTGACGCTTAAGAGGAGCTGTTGGACAATAGAACTAAAAGGCTTTTGAGTTTTCAAAAAAAGCTTTTCAAATTTAAGTAACATTGATACAGTGCATGAAATTAACACCATAGCCTCAATTCTAGGTGGAATCAGCCTCAAAGTATTTGCTTTTGCTTTTTCTTGAGCCTGATTGCAAATGAGATGAACTCAGAGACCCGTGCTGGTTGTGTGATCCTTCGCTGAGAGTTGCTTAATTTCCGAGATGAACAAGAAACTTTCTTTAAGAACCTCACAGATAAGAATAAATTATATACGGAGAAGCAAAGCTTCAGCAGACTTTCTGGTGTCAGTTGATGGCATCAGTTGGGATGCAACCTGAGTGAAAAGGCTTTGGAAAACTTACAAAAAATTGCTTATATTATTTTCACTCTCTCAAGTGATTCTAGGATTTCACTTCAAGAAATTCGCCTTTTCCCCCCTTTCTCTCTTTTTTGAATTCTTTCTCAGCACTTTTTTCTTTCTCATGCTGGTTGGGGAATTTTGGGAGTTGAAGTCTACGCATCTTAAAGCTGCCAGGGTTGAGAAAGACTGCCAGGAAGCACTGCTGCCCTAATTTTAATGATATATTTGCCTAGACAAGTGCCCTAATGGGACATTCATCCTACAGACTGATATCATTGGTATTCACCCAGATAGGAAAGTGTATTGATCCATCTCTTAGCACTGAGGTTCAAGAGACACATCAACAACTATTCCCCTGCTTGGATAAGGTGATTTAATTGAATCCTTTTAAAATTAAATTTCCCCAACACAGCTCTGCGTGGTCTTAATAGTCAATGGAATTGCCAGCATAACATGAGAGGATGGGAAATGGTCATCTGACACATAAGATATGAACAAAATACAAATGGAAATAGAAGTAAAAGTAAATGAGATACCAATCAGTTCCATACTGAACGTGTCTGGAGAATAAAGATTAAGAAGAATAAATTACACTCGTATCATGTAAAACAATAATACATTGCAAGTGTTAATGAACAATACATTATGAAGGCAGATTTGGCAGACAATCAGTCTAACTGGAAGCCGTACATTGATTGGGTTTCAGTCAATGGAGACTCTGATCTTGACATGGTCTTAGTCGCATACAGAGCCAAATCTCCCAAGATAAGGCTTTGTCTTTTTAGAGACAGTATATAAGCTGGGTCAGAGAGAAGGAGAAAGTTGAGATTAGATAGATTGTTCAGATTAAAGTTTAGAACTTTCCAAATAACAACAACAACAACAAAAAAGTCCACATAAAATTGAATCTGAAGGAACGCTGGATTCCAGGGTATTCTCATGAGCAGAAATAACTTTAAGAATAACTTATTAAATCTATAAGCTGCCCAACTCCCAGATAAATGTCATCTCTATTCTATGAATGGTATAGTTATGTTTAAACCTTAGCATAACCTAAGGGTGTTCCATTACATCTGAACCAAACCTTCAGGGAATTTCTGCTACAAGCGACACCATGATTTTTATTTCCTCAAGGAAGGAAATCTATCAATAGGAGTGAATTTACAATTTCTAAGATGGCCATATTTTCTTCGCTCTGTAATGTTAATCTGTACGTGATGGTCAGAAGTGAGTTTAAGATTCTAGGCAGTTCATAATGCATAAGAATGATCAAGGAAATGGAGCGCCTCCCTTATGAAACCAGATTGCAATGCCTTGGTCTCTTCAGCCTTGAAAGACGGCGTTTAAGGGGTGACTTGATCGAAGTGTATAAAATCATGCATGGGATAGAAAAGGTGGATAGAGAAAAATTCTTTTCTCTATCACACAATACTAGGACAAGGGGGCACTCCCTAAAGCTCGTAGGTAAGAAAGTGAGGACAAATAAAGGGAAATATTTCTTCACCCAGAGGGTCATTGATTTATGGAATTCACTTCCAGAAGGGGTTGTGACAGCTGTCAATCTTGACAGCTTCAAGGCAGGGCTAGATAGATTCATGGGTGCAAAGTGTATCGGTGGTTATGAAAACGGATGTCCATGTGCCGCCTCTATGTTGGTTGAGGCAGGCAGGATTCCCTTGAGTACCATTTGTTGGGGGTCAAGGGAAAGGGAGGGTTTTGCCTTCTCTTTCTGCTCAAGATCCCCCTGTACAATTGGTGGGCCACTGTGTGACACAGAATGCTGGACTTGATGGGCTTTGGCCTGGTTCAGCATGGCTCTTCTTATGTTCTTATGTTCATATAACAATAAAATAAATAAACCGGGGAGCCAGCTCAGTGTCGTGGAGAAGAGGCTGGATGAGATGAGGAGATGGTGAGTTCTAGGCCTCTCTTAGGCAAGGAAAGCCAGCTGGGAAAGTTTGGGCCAGTGCCTCCATCCCATCCTGGCCTGCCTCACAGGGTTGTTTTGGTGGGGGGAAAAGGAGGCAGGAGGTTAAGCATATTTGCTGCCTTTGGTTGACCACCTTAAATTAAAAAAAGAGGGCAGGATAAAATCTAATAATAATGATGGTGCTTGGAAAAGATGAAGCTCTGATGAAGCTTAGATTCATAATGGGGTGTCTGAAGATGAAATTAAAAACTTGAATTATGAGAGCTCCAATATTCCCAAACCAACAGAGTTATGAATATTTATCAATAGCCACAGAGATAAAATGAAAATTTACTTGCTTCACCATGGACACATTTTGTTAATAAGACTCCTCTTTTCTCATGGGTTTCTATTAAAATACAGCTACGAAGCTTAGTGGAGAAATAAATAAAGGACATCTAAATCTAATCCATTAAACTGCTTATAAAACCACACAGGAGAAGCTACCTTTCAAGAATAAACAAAGTTATTTCCTCACAGGTCTGCAACATGAGGCTTAATTACTGTATCTTAAAGGACAACGGAAGCTCCAGACTGGTGGACATTACAAATGTCTGCTCCGACGACCCAAATACAATTGGAAGTGGGGCCAGATCAAAGTGAGTCCGGTTGTACTGTGTGTCCCTTGATGGGCAGCAACCTTTGTGTATCTGTGGTGTAAGGAAAAAGGTCACTCAATTAAATCAGGGCTGTTCCCAAAAAGTTTGCAAGGAAGCTATAATGGCAAGGCAATCCCACCCACCAAGGGCTTCAGCTGCCCTCTGATACTTTTCAATCAAATTCTCATATCATGTTTACAAGTTATAGCAAGGGGGGGAATGGTCACTGATGGTTTTTATTCATGGTTTATTGATTATTTTGGAGGATTCCCTGCCTGACCTTGCTGCTCAAGGTGCAGAGAGAAAATGATAGTGAAGGCGAAAGAGAGAAAGAGAGAGAGAGAGAGAGAGAGAGAGAGAGAGAGAGAGAGAGAGAGAGAGAGAGAGAGAGAGAGAGAGAGAGAGAGAGGGAGAGATCTTGCAGTGATAGGTGAAACTTCTTTCTTATCGTGAATGAAGGCAAATGTAGATGTCCCAGGATACTGTTGCAGGATCCAGATCTGGGTTGGTCACCTGGACTAGAGACTTCTGAACTTTTGGACTCATTCTGGATTCCATCTTCAGGGGACTTCTCTGTGGCACAGGATGGGCTCCAGCATGAATCTAAAAGCTCAGAAGGCTAAAGCTTTGGTCCAGATGACCAACCCAGATCTGGATCTTGCTTCTTTCTTATTTCCCATGGGCATAGATTTATCAGTCATTAACACACAATTTGTAGAATGGGAAGATGGCATAGAGCTGGATGTTGATCAGGTATGGAAGAGTAGGGAATTTGGTAGCTTCCTTCAGTGTCATACTTCAAGCTAAAATTGTGCACTACATCTGTGTGCTTTGTAGTGTGCTAGAGATTGATTTTCAGAAATCATCAGATTTCCAGAGAACAGAAAATTCTGGGAGAGCGGTCACCATCTCCTGGCATAGATTACTTATCCTTATACAAGCATTGACAGAGGTGTCCTCTTTCTGAGATAGAAATTATATATAGTTTAATGAAGAGAAGGACGAGGGGGGACTTGATAGCAGTGTTCCAGTATCTCAGGGGCTGCCCCAAAGAAGAGGGAGTCAAGCTATTCTCCAAGGCACCTGAAGGCAGGACAAGAAGCAATGGATGGAAACTCATCAAGGAGAGAAGCAACCTAGAACTAAGGAGAAACTTCCTGACAGTTAGAACAATTAACCAGTGGAACAACCTGCCTCCAGAAGCAGTGAATGCTCCAACACTGGAAGTTTTTAAGAAGAGACTGGACAGCCATTTGTCTGAAAATGGTATAGGGTTTCCTGCCTGAGCAGGGGGTTGGACTAGATGACATCCAAGGTCACTTCCAACTTTGTTATTATTATCATGGATCATCGCACAATCAGCAGATGTTCAGACTGGATTTGGCATTTTGTCTACCTATCAAGTCCTTACCCAGGACCTGGGATAGGCAGATGTGGATGTTTGATGGTATTACAGATATCATCGCAGGATGGAAGCAGTTCCTAGTAAGGCCACCTTTTGCAATTGACTAATAGCGAATTTGTCAATGCCAATGGTGTTCAAGTGGTGCTCCAGTTGTTTTGGGATTGCACCCAAGGCGCCTATTACTATTGGTACTGCCCTTGCTTGCTTTTGCCACAGTCTTTCTATTTCTATTTGTAGGTCTTTGTATTTTGTTATCTTCTCCAGTTCTTTCTCGTCTATTCTGCTGTCTCCAGGTACTGCCACGTCCACTATCCAGACTTTTTTATCTTTCTTATTGACAATTGTTAATTCCGGGTTGTTATGTTGCAGGTGCTTGTCTGTTTGAATTCTGAAGTCCCAGAGCAGTTTAATTTTATCATTTTCTATGACTTTCTCTGTTTTATGATCCCACCAGTTTATGCTTACAGGCAAATGATATTTCTTGCAGATCTTCCAATGCACCATTGTTGCTACTTTGTCATGCCGCTGCTTGTAGTCAGTCTGTGCAATCTTCTTGCAGCAGCTTACCAGGTGGTCCACTGTTTCTTCAGCTTCTTTACATAGGTGGCACTTACTGTCTGTTGCTGTCTTTTCAATTTGTCCTTAAGGCTTGGTCTTGTGCAGCCAGAATTAGTCCCTCGGTCTCTTTCTTCAATTTTCCTGCTCTTAGCCATTACCAGGTCTTGTTATTATCTGCTTTCCCAGCTATTTTTTTTTAACATATTGGCCATGTAGTGCTTTGTTTTCCCATGCCTCTATTCTGTTCTTCATTTGGCCTTTCTTGTAGGCCAGTTTGGTCTCTCCAGTAGTCAGTAAGCCTTCCTGATATACTAATTTCAGTGCATCTTCATCATTGTTCTTCAGATATTCTTCCAAAGCCATTTTTTCTTCTTCAACCATGTGATGTACTCGCAGCATTCCACACCCACCTATTTGCCTTGGTAGATAAAGTCTGTCAATGTCACTGCGTGGATGAAGGGCATGATTCATTGTCATTATTTTTCTGGTTTTCCTATCCATTGTTTTTAGTTCTGCTTGAGTCCAGTCCACTATTCCAACTGTGTATCTAATGACTGGAATTGCCCAGGTGTTGATTGCCTTTATGGTATTTCCTCTATTGAGTTTGGACTTTAAGATCTTCTTCACTCTCTTGATGTATTCACCTCTAATCTTTTTCTTGACTTCAGTGTGCTTGATGTTGTCAGCTTGAAGGATACCCAAGTATTTGTAGTAATCTTCCTCATCCAGACTCTTAATGTTATTTTCATGGGGCATCTTGATTCCTTCAGTTTTCACTATTTTTCCTTGTTTGATAGTAAATGTGGCACATTTGTCCAAGCCAAACTCCATTGCAATATCTTGGCTATATATACGGACAGTGTTGAGCAGCGATTCTATTTCAGATGATGTTTTTCCATACAGCTTCAGATCATCCATGTAAAGGAGGTGGGATAGTCTGGCAGATGTTTTTGATGTTTGATAGCCATGTCCTGAGTTATTCAATATTGTTGACGGAGGAAACAGTGCAATAACAAATAGTAATGGTGATAATGAATCTCCTTGAAATATTCCTCTCTTGATATTAACCATTCCCAGTCTATTATTATTATTATTATTATTATTATTATTATTATTATTATTATTATTATTATTATTACTACTACTACTACTACTACTACTACTACTACTACTACTACTACATCACCAGGGTCTCTTTGCTAGCACAACAAGTGTTCAGAAAGGAGTCAGAATGCAACGTATTCCTGCTCCCATCTCTTTTCAACTTGTGCATCAATTCAACGATGGACCTTCTTCGTGCTCAAGATTTTGATGCACCGAAACTAACAGGATGCAATTGCTATGCTCCTCTATGTTGATGATGCCATCAACTTGCCTCCAGGAAATTGTGGGTGCTCGAACACTGGAGGCTTTTAAAAAGAGACCGGAACAACCATTTGTCTGAAATAGTATGAAGTCTCCTGCTTGAGCAGAAACTCTGACTAGAAGACCTCCTACTCTGTTATTCTGTTACCCATTTCACAAACCCTATAGGACAATAGCAGCGGTATTTTGGTACTGCCGACAAAATTACTTGGGTTTTAATTTTGGTAAATCTACAAAGTCTGTCTTCGCTAAGAGCCAGTCAACAATCCTGGAGAGTAAAAGATCACAGGGTTTGTTTGTTTGTTTGTTTGTTTGTTTGTTTGTTTGTTTGTTTGTTTTAAAAATTAACTGGAACAAAATAAATAAATACAGAGAGAGAAAGAGAAGGGCAAAAGTTAGTCACTGCGTTTAAATACTATGGAGTGGTTTTCCATTCAAAAGGTGTCTGGAAAGTGCATCAGAATCCACCCTGGAGACGAACTTAATTTTGAATTTGATCACAGCAGCAAGACTGTTGGTGGGACAATACTGGAAGAAACCAGAATTACCATCTATTGAAGAATGGACCTTGAAAGTCATAAATCTGGCAGAAATGGCCAAAATATCTGCATACTTGAAGGACCATTCAAATGAAAATATATATGTTGGACTGGAAAAAATGGATAGACTACATACAAGAGAAATATCAATCAAAGAAACTGTATCTAGCTTATAGTTAAATCTTGATATGCTGAGTGAAGAATGTTTACAAGTAGAAAATGATTGTATTAAGTTGACTTGCACTCAACCTGATTTTTTCCTATGTTTCCTCTGTTTACATTTACAAATATATAATTAATAAAAAAATTAAAAGACAAAAAAAAAGAATTATCTTGTGCAACGAGCTGTTAGATCTACAAGTGCTATTAAACACTTTTACGCAAGCAGAGGACAATTATCCCTGCAGCATTAAAACCTTTTGAGGTTCCCACATCATTTACGGGGTGCAATTAGGAATTTATGTGTAGAAGGAGGCATGGACACAGTGCAGATACAATATGTCGGTGAATGCTCCAACACTGGAAGTTTTTAAGAAGAGACTGGACAGCCATTTGTCCGAAATGCTGTAGGGTTTCCTGCCTGAGCAGGGGGTTGGACTAGATGACCTCCAAGGTCCCTTCCAACATCATCATCATCATCATCATCATCATCATCATCATCATCATCATTATTATTATTATTAATGACCTAGCCAAACAACTGTTCACTCAAAGAATAAGGAAAATGGAATTGCTGATTGAAATTAATAGGAAGTCCCACCGTGGCAAGGATAGAATAAATAAGGGATTTTGAAAGCCAGTAAGTTCCCTACAAAAAACTAATTTTCTCCAAACTGAGAATATCATTTTTCAAAGGCAAGCATAACATTTTGCCATCCACGCTGCTGCAGGGCAGATACTCCAAAACCCTATTAACTGAATGTACTTGCCCATATGGCGACAAAGAAAATTGAAAATACATTTCGCATGTATTACTTACTTTGCAAACTCTACGGAAACACCAGCTCTGCTTACATTCTCAAATGTAAATTTTCAGGAAGACCAGAGAATTTCTATGTGAATCATCATCTAGAAGATTTGAAAAACCTTTTGTCACCTGTGCAGAAGCCAAATTCTGGGTTACTACAATGAAAATAAGGCATAACCAGGGAACATATCATTTCTATTTTATTTTATCACTTTAGATTTGTATATGTAAATGCATATCTATATCTACATCTACTATATCCATATCATCTATCTATCTATCTATCTATCTATCTATCTATCTATCTATCTATCTATCCATCTATCCATCTATCCATCTATCCATCCATCCATCCATCCATCCATCCATCCATCCATCCATCCATCCATCCATCCATCCATCCATCCATCCATCCATCCATCCATCCATCCATCCATCCATCCATCCATCCATCTATCTATCTATCTATCTATCTATCTATCTATCTATCTATCTATCTATCTATCTATCTATCTATCTATCTATATCATCTACATTTTATCTATCTATTGAAGGAAGTTAGCCCAGAGAAGGCAATATTAAAAGGGCAGAAAAATATATTTTTCCTCAAAAGGATTTTTTAAAAACCAAACCTGGCCCCAAATCTATCTCTCTGCCCCAAGCAAGAGCTAGCCCCATACAAATGCAGATGTAGAACCATCAGAAAGCTGAAGCCAGGGCACTCAAGAAGACAAAGAGAAGATCTGCATGCCCCACCCAAACTCTAGGAGTCATAAGCCCCATCACCTGGGAAGCAGGATATGATAATGGGATTAAACCACAGATATCAAATCCTAGAAAAACACTCAGAAATAGCTTCAAGGTTCATGCCACAGGAACAGGAAACTATTCCAAAAGGCTAGAGGGGGTATAAAAACCTACTGCCCATGTGCTCAAGTGCTCTTTCCTCTCTGCTCCTTGCAAGGACCATCTTTCTGCTTCTTCAATAAACTGTAACCTTCTTCCCAAAGCAGTCACCATTTTGCTTATTTATCCCGGCTAAGGATGAAGACTTACTTCTGACACTATATATATAATCTTCATAGTCTGTAATATTTTAGATTTACATTTGCACAAGTAATTAATGCACCATTATAGCATTGTGTGCTGCATTTGAATGTGTTATTTTATTTTTGTTTACATGTTTCATCTATTTGATTTTTCTTTGGTGTTGCATTAAAAAAACAAAACATTATCCTGGTCATAGACTGAATAAACCATTACAATATCCTTCTGTCCTCTGAGTTGTCTCAACCATTTTATCCATTCAGGCTTAATTGATTCTGTATCCTATTAACTCTGTTTCTCTCCAGTGCTCAGTGTAGCCATTTGTCTTCTAATCCTGATGCTTTGGATGCCAAATGTGATCTTTCAGCCAGCTGCTCTCAGCAATCCAACTGGCTCCATTGCACTGTTCCAAATGCTGCAGCTGGACCTTTGGGACAATAGGATCTGCACTTGGTGAAGTCCAAACGAGCCTTTGATTGAAACAAATTAGTGCTCTCAGCAGAACAGCCAAGGACAGAATGGACAGCAAGGTAACCGTAGAATAGTGTTTGAAGGAAGGGAGACTGCTGGCCAATTGTTTGAGCATGCTGGTGCAGAGATTCTGCCATCCAGATGAAAGTCAGGGTTTGATTGAGAGAGGAAGAGATAGCAAGAGAAATCAAAATACCAGCATTGACTAGAACTAGAGGTTTAATGACATCCCTTTGATACAGCCAAATGCCACCAGATTTACCCAACGATGTTCCTCAAAACAAGCAAGAAGAAGAAGAAGAAGAAGAAGAAGAAGAAGAAGAAGAAGAAGAAGAAGAAGAAGAAGAAGAAGAAGAAGAAGAAGAAGAAGAAGAAGAAGAAGAAGAAGAAAGAAGAAGAAGAAGAAGAAGAAGAAGAAGAAGAAGAAGAAGAAGAAAGAAGAAGAAGAAGAAGAAACCTCAACATCTGAAAGCAGCTGGATGATCTTGTAGGTTTCACTGGATGATCCCAGGTTGTTTGCAAGTGAAAAAGGAAAAGCCCAAAGTTCTCTTTTTTTTCCTGAACTTTGCATAATCTTATCCACTTCTCTCATATTTCATCTCGTTTTCCTTTGCATTAAATACCTAACTTTAGTGTATTCATTAAAAATTCTGATTTGTTGTGCAGTATCCAACTCTTCACAACCCCATGGACCACAACACATCAGCCCCCCTTATATTCCTGGAGTTCTCCCAAATTCATGTTTGTTGTGTCAGTGATGCTGTGGGAAGTCAGCCCCCCAGAAAAGGAAATATGAAAAGGGCAGAAAAATATATTTCCTCAAAGGATCTTAAAGAGGCAGAAAAGCATGCCCAGTTTTTTCTTAATAGCCCCAGGTCCCCCTCCCTCAAGCAGAAACCAGCTCTGTAGAAATGCAGATGTAAACCATTCAGGAAGGTTGGAGGCCCCCAGCTAGAAGATTAAGAAGACAAGGACACCTAAAATCTACATATCCCACCCAAACTCTAAGACAGGACATAATAGGATTAACCCACAGATACCAAAGAGCGCACTCAGACTCAGGTCAAAGTTCATGCCACAGGAACAGGAAACAACTCCAAACAAAAGGCTCCAGAGGGTATAAAAACCCAGTCCCTACATGTGCTCACTCTGTTTCCTTCCAGAGCCATCTTTCTGTCTGGCTCTCCTCTTCAATAAACTGCAACCTTCTTTCTAAAGCAGTCGCCATGTTGTTTATCCCTGGCTAGGACTGAACCACGATGAAAACTTTTCTTCCAACAATACTATCTAACCATTTCATCCTCTGCCATCCACTTCTCCTTTAGCCTTCAACATAGCCAACTATTTTCTACCAATGTTCTACCAAGTTTGAGGGTGGCTGAGGACAATTCTGTAGCTACCAGATGGGGACACTTGTTTCTCGCTTCTCTGGATGTCTCATGCTTTGGTTCCACACTCACCAGGCTGTCTTCACTGCTGTTGTTGGATCTATATCTCATTGGCTCTCATGTCTCACAGTAGACAGTGTCATTTCTTTAGCCTCCATGATATTGACAACTGAATTGACCCAGGTGGATGCTTTGGGACTGCAAGCCTGTGAAATATTCATTGAGCTATTAATGAATTCTGCCCAGGTTTTTATAAGAAATGTCCCTGGAAAGGTGTTTTATCTCTCCTTGTGTGGAAATATTACTGCAGATATACCATTCCTGCAATGGTTTCAACTTATTTTAATAAAAACTTATGTTAATGTTTAGAAAAAGATGTGTTGCTTTTTTATTTAAAGAAAAGGCTTAATTTTTCTCTACCTGTTGAACTAAACGATCTTTCACATGTGTAACCAATTACTGAGCAGATGAGTGATGAGTGGCTGTTGATTTCTTACTGTGTAATGAGATGGCATTAGAAATGACTTGTACATAAAAAAAACAAATTTCACTTTTACGAAATTAATTATGTTCATTAACAGTATTTACTGAGTAACGATCTTTATGAGGCATTTGTTAAATGCCATGTTTATTTTTTTTTCAACTATTAATCACTGAGGCAGCTGCATCCTTTTGAATAACTGGATGTTACCTCGTTTGAAGATTAAAAATGAAAGGAGAGCGTTTATGCCTGTTCTGCTAAATTCTTCTCAGTTGAATGTTTATGTCATGTCGGTCTGTTTAACTTCATTTCTGTTCCATATAATGTACATTTAATATCCTTCCAGGGATATTCTGTGGTCTCCCATCTAACTGTCTAGGCAGTTTGTACACCCCAAACCATACAATGCTCCAGAAAGACTCAGTTTTTAATTTCCTATGACATGCCTTTCCTCAAACACAAAAGAGCCATTATTAGAAAAGCAAAGAACTATATATAACCTCTATTAAGCCAAAGCCTGCCCAACTGGTGATCCATTAAGCCAAACAGAGCTAATTGCATTTAAAAGCTGCGTCTTCAAAAATGCTTTGGAAAAACTGCTTTCCAGCCTGTGTAAGAACAGCTTTCCTTTGCAAGAACTAAAAATGGTTGGTATTGATTTAATGTTGTTGTTGTTAGTTGCAAAGTCATGTCCCACCCATCGTGACCCCATGGACAACATTCCTTCAGGCCTTCTTATCCTCTAACATCTTCTGGAGTCCATTTAAGCTCATGCCTACTGCTTCAGTGACTCCATCCAGCCACCTCATTCTCTGTCATCCCCTTCTTCTATTGCCCTCCATTTTTCCCAGCATCAGACTCTTCTCCACTGAATCCTTCCTTCTCGTTAGGTGGCCAAAGTACTTGAGTTTCAACTTCAGGATCTGGCCTTCTAAAGAGCAGTCAGGGTTGATCTCCTCTAGGACTGACCGGTTTGATCACCTTGCAGTCCGGGGGACTCGCAGGAGTCTTCTCCAGCACCAGAGTTCATTGCCTTTTGATACTGTCCATGGGGTCTTCATGGCAAAGATACTAGAGTGGGTTGCCATTTCCTTCTCCAGTGGATCACATTTTGTTTATGACCTGTCCGTCTTGGGTGGCCCTGCACGGCATAGCTCATAGCTTCAATGAATTACACAAGCCCCTTCACCACGTCAAGGCAATAATCCATGAAGGGGTGATTTAAGGTAGCAGTTCCTTAGAGTAGGGAAATCATCTTCTCGGAATAAAAAAAAATGTACTATAATGGGCAGGTGAGAAGCACTGAGTACATATGAGCACCAAATTGCTTCTTCCAAGACAGTTTTAAAGTCTGCACAGTCCTATCAGCTACAAACTGTCCTGCACAATCCTCTTCCTGTTTCTCTAATCTCAAATTGTGTTCTGTTGAGATGGATTTTGTTTAAAAATGTGTACCCCTGAATTATGTCGAGCCAGTGGAGGGAGGAAAGATGTTGCTGCCTCTAACTGGCCTTTCCATAGAAAGGGCAAAGAGAAGGGATTAGTTTGGAAAGAGGAAATGTGGTCAAAGAGTGGTCAGAAAAATGTGGGTCCTAATCTGAAATGGTCTGCAAGAAGGGAAAAGCTTTCTCAAATGCCATCACTTGACCTTTCCTATGTTCCATTATTGCTGGTGAACTGTATCTCAGCTTTTTCATTCCATCTCTGATACCAGTTTCCTCTCAAATTAGAAGATCTGCTACAAGATAAGTGACATTTTGAGATGCTCCTTTGCTGGTCCATTCAGAAATAGGCCCCAATATACTGAGGTCATCAGGATGTAAAGCAAAATTTATCCTAAATGCAGAATGTTTGCTTAACAGCTAGTCATTAGCCTAAACGTTTCCTAAATATAAGATTTTATATAAATGGTAACATTACTTAGAACAGCAACATGCACTTTCATTATCTGAAATATCTGTGTTAAGAAAGAGATATATAATAGACAGACAGACAGACAGACAGACAGACAGATGGTAGATCAAAAGAAATGATAAATGATAGATAGATAGATAGATAGATAGATCAAAAGAAATGATAAATGATAGATAGAGATAGATAGATAGATAGATAGATAGATGGATAGATAGATAGATAGATAGATAGATAGATAGATAGATAGATAGATAGATAGATAGATAGATAGATAGATAGATTCAAGAATCATCAATTCTTTGACAAATGTTCAATTGCCACTTTTGAATCTTCTATAATCCCTAAAATCTAAAAATAACCTGTTCGATTGCACTTATGGGGGAAAACAGAAATCCGTCAGAATAAATGAGATGATTAATTTATTTTCTTCTTTTCATATTTTAGCTGAAGGGCAGCTTCATGCAGAGCTGCCAGCTGTAGAGCTCAACTGTGTGTCTCTTGCTGTTGGGATCACAGCGAAACATCACATTAATCTATATAGCAAATAAACGACCATCATTTACATAATCACATTTTCTCTCAACTTATAACATATTCATAAGCACACAAGGGAAGGAGTCAGATGTTACCTTTGCATATGTAAATGATAAAAAAAATTATTCAGGCAAATCACTCTTACTCAGAGATAACCCCATCTAGCAAAGAATCCAAGATGTGGGTTTGATTAGAAACTGACAATGGGGGGGGGTTGGTCAAAATGGAGTGAATTGATATGAAATACCAAAACTTTGGAAGCTGCCACAGAAGAAGGAAGCTCTTGTTTACAAAACCCTACTAATCTCTAGAAGATAGAAATGTATAATTTCTATATATAAGATGCCCAGAGCTGTTGGATAGGAGATGGACGGCAAATAAATCAGATCAATATAAATTACCTTTTTTTTATTAATTATTTTTATTAAATTTTATAAAGTTTTAACAAATTTTAACACAAAAATATAATAACTCAACTGATAACAGAGAAATAAGATTTTTTCTTTCTTTTTTTTCTTAGGGTGCTCGGGAAAACTTTACACCGCATTGGATCGCGAGGAAGGTGGTTTGGAGGTTAGGGGTTAGGATGTGGGAGGATGTGGTGGTGGGGGGTTCCGAGCAGCTATTTGTATTGCTTGTTAAATTTGTTATTTCTCTGAGATCAATATAAATTACCTTAATCAGTTTTATTCCACGTATTTTTGGTTGGGCTGCAATCAAACCCTTTTATTTTGTGGAAGATATAGGAAGATACAGAGAGTTGGATTCAGGCTTGTTACCTGAATCCAATAGGGTCAAAATGTTTTAGGGGGACTGAGTATTTTTTAAGATTTTAAGTTTTGTATGTTTTGGGTTTTAAATGGGATTTTGGCCAAATTATTTAATTCATTTTTTAATTATTTTAAATTTTGTATATTTATATGTTTTTTAAATTTTAGGCTGTACACCGCCCCGAGTCCTTCGGGAGAGGGGCGGTATAGAAATTTGATAAATAAATAAATAAATAAATAAATAAATAAATAAATAAATAAATAAATAAATAAATAAATGGATTATTCATGTAATCTTCTTCAATTCTTTGGCTGCTTTTGGTTGGATGGACAACCAAATGGCTAAGAATTGTAAGAATGCCTATCTACGGTCACAAATGGAACAGTATTCCTCTGTTAGATAAATATGTATTTTATATCTGTTTCTTAAATGCTTTAAATATCTGTTGTTGCTCTGGGACTAACGTTTATACTCAATTTATCCAGAACCAGATTTATATTAACTGAGATAATAGATAAAAGATTGAGTTGGTTTTCGATTCTTGGTGATTTCACAGACATGTTGGTGCAATTCTCTTGACCCCATTATGGAAATGATTTGCCATATCTTAGTTTTTTATTTATTTATTTTTCTTCCCAGTTTAGCCTTAGGATTTTCTGTTTCTCTCTCATCCAAGGCAATTTAAGTCGGCTTGGTGCTTTGAGATCACCCAAGTAGTTATTTATTCAATCCATAACGACAAAATAAAATTAATTGCTTGTAAATTAGGCCATCTATGAAATTAATTAGTTCCCCATTGGCATAGGTCAACATTCTCTCCTGCACCCAAAGAAACCCACAAAATTCAAATAGACATTTTCCCCATTCTTTGCAAGAGAGACAGTGAAGGAAAAATATAAGATAGTGCTGGGCTGCATTAACAGAGGGATAGAATCAAGATCACGTGAAGTGTTAATACCACTTTACAAGGCCTTGGTAAGGCCACACTTGGAATACTGCATCCAGTTTTGGTCACCACGATGTAAAAAACATGTTGAGACTCTAGAAAGAGTGCAGAGAAGAGCAACAAAGATGATTAGGGGACTGGAGGCTAAAACATATAAGGAACGGTTGCTGGAATTGGGTATGTCTAGTTTAATGAAGAGAAGGACGAGGGGGGATATGATAGCAGTCTTCCAATATCTCAGGGGCTGCCACAAAGAAGAGGGAGTCAAGCTATTCTCCAAAGCGCCTGAAGGCAGGACAAGAAGCAACGGATGGAAACTAATCAAAGAGAGAAGCAGCCTAGAACTAAGGAGAAACTTCCTGACAGTTAGAACAATTAACCAGTGGAACAACCTGCCTCCAGAAGTGGTGAATGCTCCAACACTGGAAGTTTTTAAGAAGAGACTGGACAGCCATTTGTCTGAAATGGTATAGGGTTTCCTGCCTAAGCAGGGGGTTGGACTAGATGACCTCCAAGGTCCCTTCCAACTTTATTATTATTATTATTGTTGTTGTTATTATTATTATTATTATTATTATTATTATTATTATTATTATTATTATTATTTTCAATGGCATCCTCTATTCCATTCAAGGAATATTTCTGTCACTTCTACTCCATCTCAAATGCACAGCTAATTATTGCCAGAAAGTTATAAATAATATCTAATAAAAATGTATCTGTAATGAAAGTGGTCTTCTGCTCTACCCACTGCAAAATGGATCCAGGTATGTAGAAATAACTGTTAGTGTTTTCTTTTAAAAATTCCTTTAGTCATGGCTAAGCAATCTTATACCTTATGGATCTGATACAGAATTAGTGGAAAGCCTGTTGATTTTCCATTCTTTGCCCCATATAATTTAGCTGCTGCTTTCGCAAGTCATAATTTTTGTTCAGTTAATGCAAGAAAGGAAATTATTATTTCACAATCTGAGTGCAGCACATGTGGTTTCTCCAAGCTCCAGGCAAACCACATAAGTAAAGAGTTCTTTGGGTGCTTCAACTGTAAAATCTATTGAGGTTAGAAAGAATATGGAATAATTGATACTCCAGCATTTTCTACCCACAGATGTCACCAGTGGCTGTTAGAGACCTTACACTTCATGTTTTAGATGTCTCCTGTTTTTGATTTTGGGGCTGGTGGGTCTTTTGGTTTGCTTTGGAGGGTTCTGCCATTATGTAGGACAAATAGGCAGAAGACTAGCAGACCACATCCATGAACATGAACAAGGAGTCAGAAGACACAATGAAAACATAATTTCACAACAGGCTTAATCCATAGTTTCAGTTGGGAAACTGTGAGCATCCTAGACTAAGCCAAGTCCAGAAATGCGAGAGAATCCCTAGAAAGCTGGCATTTTGACCAATTGGTCATTAAGAGGCACATAGAATTAAACAACCTCTACAGGAGCAATTGTGAATTTAGGTAAGACTCAGATAAAATAACCTGAGATGGTCAGGCTGAAGATTTAAAAAAGCCACAGCTTTCTTTCACTTTCATTAATATATGATCAGGAATAACAGTCTAGCAAAAGAGACAGGAGAAGACATAAAAAAATAAAGCTTTTTTTAAAAAAAGAAACAATGAAAAGAAAACAAGAAAGTAAGAAGTGAAAATCTATTTCCACACTGTGTTAATGACTGATAAATCTATGCCCATGGGAAATAAGAAAGAAGCAAGATCCAGATCTGGGTCGGTCATCTGGACCAAAGCTTTAGCCTTCTGAGCTTTTAGATTCATGCTGGAGCCCATTCTGTGCCACAGAGAAGTCCCCTGAAGATGGAATCCAGAATGAGTCCAAAAGTTCAGAAGTCTCTAGTCCAGGTGACCAACCCAGATCTGGATCCTGCAACAGTATCCTGGGACATCTACATTTGCCTTCATTCACGATAAGAAAGAAGTTTCACCTATCACTGCAAGCTCTCTCTCTCTCTCTCTCTCTCTCTCTCTCTCTCTCTCTCTCTCTCTCTCTCTCTCTCTCTCTCTCTCTCTCTCTCTCTCTCTCTCTCTCTCTCTCTCTCTCTCTCTCTCCAACTTAACATTCACTCATATTCAAAGCTATGAAAATCTCCCTTCTTCGATTTATAGCATTTGCGATTTTTCTTAAAAACAACCAACGAGCAACCAATTTCTCTAACAGAGCCTTGATGAAGTTCCTCATTCTTTCCTTGCCCACTTCTTTTATCTGAAAACAACAAAGTCTGAGGAGAAATCTTCTCCCTCGTGCAAGATTCGGCAACATCTCACCCAGCGGTGGGATTCAGATAGGTGAACAGCCGGTTCTCTGTGTGGATGCCGCTTCCAGAAGTCCATTCTGGGCCTGGGCAACAACAACAACAAAAAAAAAATAGCTATCGGTTCTGCCAAAGTGGTGCGAACTGCCTTGAATCCCACCCCTGATCTCACCTCTGCTGGCCTAAAGATATCAAACATGACATTTACTCTCTGTGCTCATGAAATTCTCAGGGAAGCCCACCAGAAGAGGGAGTGGGGGAGGTAAAGGCAGGGTTCCCATTCTGAGGTTCAATCTCTGCTGGGCACCGAAATGTCCACTTTTGTAAGAGGCCTTGTGGTTTGAGTATTTCTCCATCCTAAAATCCACAGTAATCTTTCACAGAGAAGGGACAAGTACTGTATGCACCAGGGTAGAATTTACGGAATCTCAAGCAGGTACATGAAAATGAATTTTACAGAATTCAAAAGCGTTGGTTATGACCTATAAAGCCCTTTATGGCAATGGGCCAGGATACTTACGGGACCGTCTCCTGCCTCATGAATCCCAGCGACCGGTTAGAGCGCATAGGGTTGGCCTCCTACGGGTCCCGTCTGTTAGACAATGTCGTCTGGTGGGGCCTAGGGCAAGGGCCTTCTCCGTTGCTGCCCCAGCCCTCTGGAACCAGCTTCCCTCAGAGGTTCATACTGCTCCCACACTCCTACCTTTCCGGAAATTGCTGAAGACGCATCTATGCCGACAGGCTTGGGGCATATGAGCTGTGCTCTGCCCCTGGGCCTTTGACTGTGATTGTGTGTGGCATGAGTGTAATAAATTATCTAGTTTTTATATAGTATTGTAAGTAGTAATTTTAATTGATTCTATGTTTATGTTTTTACTTGTATTGTTATTGTGAGCCGCCCTGGGTCTTAGGAGAAGGGCGGCATATAAGTTTAAACAAACAAATAAATAAATAAATAAAAGATCTGGGAGGATTTTCTGGACCTTCCCAGATCTGTCTATTTAGCTGACTGGAGTCCAGGGGAGCCAATCCTTTCGTCAGAAAACTGCTTTGTTGTCAATCACCAGTGCAAGGAAAGTTTGGAGGAATGAATGGGAGGGAACAAGAAAGTGAAGTGCTCAACACCTACCTTCTTCTTCTTGTTGTTGTGCCATATTCGTTATCGGACGTTGGCGATCCTGTTGGTGATCCTGTTTTTATCAGCAGCTGCACGAAAAAGTGCTGCTGAGTTTTGTCCAAACTTAGATTTTGAAGCCACGATGTTCTTCTTCTGCCTGGACCTCATTTGCCTTCCATCTTTCCCTGGCGGATGAAATGGAGTATACTGTATTTTTCTGGGTGTCGCATCACATATTCTAATTTTTGTTTTTTAATTGTTTTGATGATTTCCCTTTGCTTTCCCAGGCGGATGATCACCTCCTCATTTCTGATCTTGTCAACCCAGCTTATACATAACAGCTGCCTGTAAATCCACATTTCAAAGGCTTCCAGTCTCTTCAGGTGGCCTTCTGTCAGGGACCAACTCTCTACTCCATAGAGCAGGATAGAAAAAATATAGCATCTGACAAGTCTGATTTTCCGTCTTAGGCTTATGTCATGACTGCAGAAGACCTTTTTCATTTTGAAGAATGCAGTTCGAGCTTTCTCTATCCTTGTCTTTACTTCAAGGGTCATGTCCCAGCTCTCATGTAAATTGGAACCGAGGTGCGTGATCCTTTCAACTTTTTTTAGTGGTATTCCTTCTGAATTTATTGGTGGTTCAACACCTATAGAAGCTTCTAATGCAATTTATTGGGAATGGAATTCCAATAGTGCCAGATCCAAAGGTTTGCAGAAAATAAAACAAATTCATTTCCAGTTATGCTTTTCTTTGATTTAAGGACCACTGGGAAGATTTGCCATCTGCCACACCTGATATTCATATGTGCAAAGAGAATTACAGCTTTTATTTTTTATTTTTTAATAAAGCATGGTCAAACAGATGTAATCCTTTTGTAATCCTCACTGAACTACTGCAGGGAGCAAGGAAGACAGACATCTCCTGAAGCCATATGTAACTCAGGCAGTGGTTTTGAAAAATTTATCCGAGTTTGCTTCTGGAACACTTTGCTATTCTAGTTCTTTTCCTCTCCGAAGGAGAATTGTCACCCCTGAGGCTGTTCCTTTTCAGACATTTTGGATGGATGGATCAGCTGATGGCAGGATTGGCAGGTGAGCAGTGGGACACTCGCTTTTTTAAATATAGATTTTATTAGTTTTTATAGGGTTAGAGATAAGATGGGGTCAGGATTAGGGTTGGCATTTGGGTTAGGGTTAGGGTTGAGGTTGGGATTGAGGTTTTTCCAAATAACATTTTCAATATTTAGCAAACAGCATAATGTCCGGGTACATGTATTTAACTAACAATAATAGATATACGGTAGTTAATTATCATAAACAATATGTTAATTCATCACTCAATAGCCTTCTTCTTGCTCATATATATTCAGAATTACATATCACCTTCCTTTCTCTCTATTCGTTTTTCTAGCCATTGATAGAAATTATCCCATGTTCTAAAGTAATCTTTAAAGTCAATCTATCCATTTCTGCACACTCTAGAATTTTCTTAATTAGTACTTTGTCAGTTGGTAGGTTTTCATTTTTCCAATGTTGGGCAAATACAATTCTTGCTGCCGTGAATATGGGGACACTCGCCTTTTTTTTTTTAAAATATATTTTTATTGGTTTTTTTAAAATTTTACAGAAGAAAAAAATTAGTCAGATCAAATCATAGTATTAAAATAAACAATCATCCATAAACAAAACATAAATACATTGTTCAATACATCTAATACTAATAACTCAACTGAAAATAATCATCCCAAACAATTAACATCACTGCTCGGCACCCCCACCACCACATCCCCCCAACCCTATCCTTCCCCCCTCACTTACCCTGTACTCACTCTGGGAAGTCGGGGGGGGGAGGGTTAGGGAGGGTTTATAATTTTATATATGATGTTTTCTCAACTGTAATTGGGGTTGGTGGAAGAATATATGTAATTACTGTTATTAAGGGGTTGCTCGGGTGGCCTCTGGGCACCACATCTGATGGAAAAGAGGAAGGAGGAGTGAAGGCTGATGTAAGTGGAAGTTGATAAGAAGGGGGAAGAGTAGGATGGAGATAGAGAAGGATGAAGAAAGAAGAGAAGGAGGGAGGAAGGGACACTCGCCTTTGAAGTAGCATCTCTGAAATGTTCTCACCAATGGCAGCTTCCATTCCGCTGAACTATATCGGCCTTTGTTATCTGTTTATTCAAAAGTCACTCAAAGCATCCTTAATATCACAAGCACGTGTTTCGTTACCCTTAGAAGATATCTTTACCCTCCATTCCCATTCCTCTCCCATTCTCCCTTGTTTCCATTTTATTCATTTATCCATTTTATTCTTGCACCTCCCATGCCAGCAGCTGAAATTCAGTGCTTTAACCTTAAGTCTTGCTGGCCTGAAAGCAAGCCAGCATCCTTCCTGTTTGGCTGTCAGATTTTCCTTTGCCATCATTTAGTTCCAGATCATAAAACTTTTAGCAAGCTCCTTCACTGAGCTCTTGACAGAGCTCTAGACTCTTTCACAACTCACGCCAAAATCTTTCAAAGTAAAGGAATCTAAATTCCAGAACAAGAGACCCACTCTGCATGAATTTGTATATAGAGTGATAGCATGGCTCATCATTAAATTCAGGTAATGCCTTTCTACTCAGAACAAACAAACCAGTTTGGTTATTATTACAGCGCTGTTAAGCATGTATTGCCCATAATTTACAATAGGTAGACTTATAAATGGGAATGCATTACACCTGATTGTTCCCACTTTGGAAAACAAATAATCACATCACTGCTTAGGAGCTTCTGCATTTACTACATTGTAGAACTTCTAGCTTTCATTACCTAATATGCTGATTAACCAGCCTAGGTTTTAGTTGATTAATTGCAGAATGATCTTTTTAAGCCACAAGTACAAATCTTAATCAGCCAGGCCAGGAAGACACAAGGACTTTCATTTGAATGGTTTGTTTTCAAAGCAAACGAGCTACAAAGACTTCCTTCACTTAGATCAGACATGTCAAACACAAGGCCTGGGGGCCGGATGTGGCCCGCAAAGTGGTTTCATGTGGCCCGCGAAGCCATCCTGGAAACAGTGAGGGAACGACCCCCACTGCCTTGGCCCTGGCCTAGGCCGGCCAGGAGCCAATGTACAATTTTGTGGTGGCCATCTATGCTGAAATGTATTCAGTCTTATCTCCATCAGCCCCTCCCCCCGCATGGCCTGAGAGGAACGGTGAGGCTCCTCCAGTGGACTATGCCTTGGCACTTGCCCTGGTCCCACCCCCTCTTGCCAGAGACCCTCAGATGTATCCCACTCCTGCCCAGGCCCCCACAGGCACTCTTGATGCAAACGATGTAGAGCTGGTCACAACCACCCAATAGGCCACACCCACTCCATCCACACCCACCCAGTAGGCCTCACCCACCCGGCCCCCTGAGGGCAACCGCAATGCTGATGCGGCCCTCCATGAAATTGACTTTGACACCCCTGACTTAGATTAACCTCTGTAAGGGACCCCTACCCTGACCTAGGTCATGCAACATGCCTCAATAGGATAGATAAACCAATATAAGTATGGGGCTGTCAAGGCAGTTCTTGCTGACTGTGCAAGTGTGCATGGATGCCTGCTATTATCAGATAGAAAAAGAAGAATGGAGAAAGAGAGAACAGAAAGTGCAAAGAAAAACAAAAAAAGGAAAGAGGAAGAAATAAAAAAGGGGGTATGGTTATTTAAGTTTGTAGTGGTGGCAAGGCAACCTAACTTTTTCCACTTTTTTTGTAATGAACCACTGTCGTGACACCTAGTACCTAAAGACAGTAGTCGTGGATAATAGAAGTTATACACTGGACAGGTATTTTTAAGGAAATGTAATAATGCTTCTAACTCCTTGAAGTGGCAGATGTACCATGTTGTGCACATCTTGGGCTGTATTTCAGAAAATGAGATGCAAAAAAAGACTGTAGCTGTTGATTATTAGACATTAAATTATTTGCTTTTATCCAAGTTCTTTCTTGCTTGCGATCGGCTTATAATCACAAAACTGCCAATCTATCTGTGCCTCTGTCAAAAGTGAGCATACTGTTCTTGACACGCTCTAATTGCTTTTGACGATCAATCTGTTTGTACCAAAGATTGCAAGATCAGGGTGTTAATCAAGGATGATGCTGTGGTTGGCATAAACTAATCACACGTCAGAGCCGACTGCCAAATTTTCCTTAGAGGAGTTAAGCAGCTACTAAATGAGCAAATTAATATTAAATTTAATATCACACTTACTTTCAGTTCTCATTAGCTAATACAGAACTTTGTTCTGCTTTGTCCATCATCTCTACATTTCCAGCTTCCAATTGTTTCAGAGCCCAGATCTGAAAGGACATTTAATGGGAAATTGTAATTAAGGCGTACATAAAAAAAAATAGCTGATTAAGGAGGCTGGCAATTATCAGGAATGCAGTGGGTTAGAGAGAGATCTTAATTCTTTTTGTGTGTTCGTTTGACAAAGATCAAGGTGCTATTAGAATTGAGAGATGAGGACAGATTTGCTGAATCAGGGCAAACATTTATGGATACCATCAGTGGTAAATCACATTTTAAACATAACTGAGCAGAGGAAAAACACTATTATCCTTAACATGTTCTTCAGAAAATAGCTCTGATTAACATAGGTCAGTGGTGGCGAACTGCAACCTGAAATCTACTTATGCATCGCTGAGTGCCAGGGGCATGGCCATCAAGTGGGTGTGCTTATGGTAGTCATGGTACCATGGGTGGGTATGGCCTGTGTGGGCATGGCCACCTTGATGTTGCTCCTGGAGAGTTATGCCTGTGGGGGCCGGGCAGGCAGGATTGGGGGAGATCCAGGGGTTCTCTGGCGGGTGGGGCAGTGGGTAGGAGGCTCGTCCTGCAAGATGAGGTGAGGCAAGGGAGGGGGCAGGGCAGGGGTGCCATTGCCGTGGGGCAAGGCAAGGCGAGGCAGGGGCTAGGGCTGGTTGCAGACAAAGGGGGGCTCCGATGAGGAGGAGGTAGAAGAGGGTTTAAGCAAGCATAGCAACCAGAGTGGGGATCCCCCCCAAACAAACTTGCTTCGTGGGTAACCTCAAAGCACGACAGAAGAGACCAAAACCTGCTCCAACAACCCAGCAGATAGGAGGGGAATAAAAACGAAACAGCTACCCCCCCATGGAGAGCTGCACATGCGCAGAGAGCGTGAAGCACTGTGCATGCATGAAGCAGAGGAGGGAAGCAGCTCAGCCCAGCAATGGCTCGCGTGCCACTAGGGACGGCTCCGCGTGCCGCCTGTGGCACACATGCCATTGGTTTGCCACCACGGCCATAGGTCTTGCATCTTGAAATTAATGCCTTACTATTACAACTAGAAATCTTGATACACTTTTTCTTCCATGTGTTTGTCCAGTTTCCATTGCAACTCATTTCAGTTGCTGATGATCATTACTCCCTGTAAAATTCCATAGAAAGCTTTGGAATATGTACACAATATTTTATCCCTCTCCTGTCCAAACATGTATTTAGTTGAGAAAATTCAAGAGGAAAATATATATGTGCTTACAAAAGTATGCATTAAAGAGAATGAAAATAATTATGTATGTATTACAGGAATTTGTAAACCAACAGGCATGTAATAAAGTTGTTGCCCCAATAATTAAAAAAAAAGATAATTTCATAGAATGAATAGAGGGCCTACTGAGATTTTCAACTTCTCTGCATATCCATAGCCTTACAATAACTGGAAGGTGAATATACCTTATCTATGAAAGCTTGTTAACTTCTAATTTCTTTGCATCATCCTCCATTTCCCTTTAGTCTAGAACAGGGATAGGCCACCTTGGCTCTTTTATGACTGGTGGACTTCAACTCCCAGAATTCCCGAGCCAACCACGCTGAGGGGAAAGGGAGAGGTTTCCAAGGTGAGCCATGCTGGCTCAGGAATTCTGGGAGTTGAAGTCCACGAGTCATAAAAGAGCCAAGGTTGCCTACCCCTGATCTAGAAGAATCTTCTGATCACATTTTGTACATGAATGGTATTGCACAAGACAACAACCACTTCCACATTGCTTGTGATGTTCCAATAAATTTCACTTGGAATGAATTTAATTCATTGCTTCTGCACATGGAGAGAATCAGCCAAGCATCTGAGTTTTGTGGATCTAGTGTCATCTTCAGGAAGCTGGTGTTGTCTTAGCCTTGTTTTTTTGTCCATCATGAACAATTTGCCTGTTGAAAATGGACAGCAATAAATAGAAGAATCAATTTGAGTAGGTGGGTTGCCCTGAATAGGGTAATTCTTCAGGGTCCTGTTAAGCTGTCCATCAAAATCTTGCTGTTACTTTTGAAATGATTACTTAGGATACAATCCTAACCATCAATCCTTCCCTTCCTCTTCATTTCTTTATTTTTAAATGCTTGCTTCCATTTACACTCCATTATTTTTCTCCAATGTACTTAAATCACTTTTCTCCCAGTGCATCAAAGTGTAAAAAAAGAAAGAAAGAAAAGAAATGGTAACATAAAATGAAATTAAGCGCTAACAATGACAACTCTCTGACTCAAGTCATTCTTACAGGATTACGCTGAAGATGCAGAGGATTTATGCCATTTGATTTGACAATTAATTCAGCAGTGGGAAAATTTATGACACGAAGGTATTATAAAAGTGTCTTTCCAGGACAGCTGAAAGAACCTTAGTTTTATGCAAAGAGGAAAGGCAGAAGCTTTGCCTGTCATTCTTTTTCTCTATCCAAAGTGCTCAAGAGTCTTGATGCTCACTGAAAGACTGTTAGAATGAGAAATCCCCTTTTAGGACTCGTGGACTTCAACTCCCAGAATTCCTGAGCCAGCATGGCTCACCTTGGAAACCTCTCCCTTTCTCCTCAGCATGGCTGGCTCAGGAATTCTGGGAACTGAAGTCCATGAGTCATAAAAGAGCCAAGGTTGCCTACCCCTGTTCTAGACTGACAACAAAGGTATGTATAGTCAAGGCCATGGTTTTCCCAGTTGCAATGCATGGCTGTGAAAATTGGACCATAAGAAAGGCTGAGTGCCAAAGAATGGAGGCCTTTGAACTCTGGTGCTGGAGAAGACTCCTGCGAGTCCCCTGGACTGCAAGGCGATCCAACCGGTCAGTCCTAGAGGAGATCAACCCTGACTGCTCTTTAGAAGGTCAGATCCTGAAGTCAAAACTCATTTGGCCACCTAATGAGAAGGAAGGACTCCCTGGAGAAGAGCCTCATGCTGGGAAAGATTGAGGGCAATAGAAGAAGGGGACAACAGAGAATGAGGTAGCTGGAAGGAGTCACTGAAGCAGTAGGTGTGAGCTTCAATGGACTCCAGAAGATGGTAGAGGACAGGAAGGCCTGGAGGAACGTTGTCTATGGAGTCACACTGGATCGGATACGACTTCGCAACTAACAACAACAGGAATCTATTGGTTTAAACCGGAAATAGTTCATTTATAATAGTTCTTATAACCCTGTCCTGTGTGTCTCAATAAATCTTGCTAAAGAAGACTATGAGGATCATGCTTGGAAAAGACTTGCAGTCAGTTTAGAGAGCTGTGGAAGAAATTGGCATGATGTTCCTAAGAACTGTTCCCCATTATTTGAATTGTCACTGGATTTTATCTAAAAGTTAGGCCTGTGAAAGATAGATGGGTCTTGTTAATGAGCTCTGCACTGCAATGGTGATGGGGTTCTTTTGGTGAAGGTAAAACACTGAGATTTGCTTTAAAGTTGCTTCTACTGTCTCAGTCAACACTTACAATCACTGGAAGTCAAGAGGTCACTTTAAAAAGTGCTCCATTCATTTTGGTGAATAATACTCCCTTCAAGATCTCACAGCCCTACTCAAACTAGATAGATCTTGTATGGTTCTTCATGGGTGTATTTCACGGGAGGTGAAAGAGGAGGTGAATAATCCTGCAATTGCTGAGTAAGGACTTCTTTAACTTTTCCTAGAAGTTGGGAGAAATGAGCTTCTCCTAGCAAAGGGACAGATCAATAAAGGTTTTACTTCTACATGTTTCTTTTCAGGAGATTAAAACATTTTTTTTTAATTTAGCAAGGAGGCCAAGATTTTAAAAATGTTCCATTATATATTCCATACTTGCAATATATAAGAATGATATATTTATTGATATAAGAGGGGTTGCTCGGGCAGTACCTCTGGACCACATCTGGAGGGGGTGGAGAGTGAGGAGTGAAGGAGTGGAGGGAAGTAGGAAGGTTGTAGGAGAGGAGGGTGGAGAGTGAGGGAGGGAGAGAGGGGAGGGGGAGGGAAGTAGGAGATAGGGAGAAAGGAAGAGGGGGATGTGGTGGAGGGGGTGCTGCCGAGCAACACCCATAGTTATTTTAAGTATTTTATGTAAGTTTTTAAAAGAATGTATGTTTTGTTTTGTGTGGGAGAAAGTTGAAAAAGATTGTATTAAGTTGAGTTGTATTTAAATTGATTCTTTGTTTATAATTATAAAACTAATAAAATGTTCATATAAAAAAAGAAAGAAAAAGAAGAAACAGAATACTATCAGACTTGGGACTTGTTTTATCAATGACTGAAGAAAAGAATAAAGGATTAGGAATTAAATTTGTATTAGTGAATGATAAACTCAGAGAACACGTTGCTGAATAAGCACTATTGAACTGTATGGAAAAAATAAAAATTTTACAAAACAAAAATAAAAAATGTTCCATTAAATATACTATTCTTGGAAAACCAACTCTGAAACAAAGTGTAATGCACACCTATCAATATTTTTTTTAAAAAAAGAAACAAGTATGATAGCACATTCACAACGGTTTGTTAATGAAAATAGATTCTATGATCATTATTATTTCACTGGCAATTGGGACAAGGAGACACAGAATATGCACAAAGGGGATGCTATGTGTACCCATACAAATTATGAAAAGGTGAAGACCCCGACGCTTCAAAAAAGTGTGACAGAAGATTTAGTAGCCAGAAAATATAATTGATGATATAAGCAGATGTAGGAGAAGAACTGGCAGAACCAGGGGGAGGAGTTAAAAGAGGGATCAGTCTAGAATCCTTTAGTAGACACAAGCGAACTAAGACCCGTACCTCTTGAGTGCTGTTGCCCTTTATCCAACTCTAAAAAGGTGTTGAGAATATTCCCATATATAGGCAAACAAACAGTTTGTTGTTCATATAGACCTAGTGAAATAGGTCACAAAGAGTTGGAATAATTAATTTATCAAACATTCCTATTTATTTAAAGGTTAATAAGTTGGCAGTCTATTTGCAGTTCCTCCGTGTATACATGCAACCATATTTAAATGGTTTAAACACTACTTGATGAACTACCCCTTCAGTTTTGAATAACCAGGTTACTTACAGGACCGTCTGCTGCCTCACGAAACCCAGCGACCGGTTAGGGCCCACAGAGTCGGCCTTCTCCAGGTCCCGTCAGCCAGACAGTGTCGCCTGGTGGGGCCTAGGGGAAGAGCCTTCTCTGTTGCGGCCCCGGCCCTCTGGAATCAACTCCCCCCAGAGATCCGTATCGCCCCCACCCTCTCCGCCTTTCGTAAACTCCTTAAGACACATCTTTGCCGACAGGCCTGGGGCGGTTGACATCTTGCCCCTAGCCAGTGTATGTTTGTGTGTATGTTTGTTGTATGAATGGTTTCTTAATTTAGGGATTCTCTTTTTTTATATATGTATTTTTTATATATGTATTATGTAGTTTTTTAATATTAGATTTCTATTTATGCTGTGAGCCGCCCTGAGTTCCCGGAATAGGGCGGCATAGAAATTTAATAAATAATAATAATAATAATAATAATAATAATAATAATAATAATAATAATAATAATAATAATAATAATAATAATAATAATAATAATAATAATAATAACCATTATGCAAATTAGCAGCACCAGAGAAAATGGGTTTTGTGTCCATATGGAACAAGCTTCAGAGAGCTTAAAACAATTAATAGACATTTTGGTTTAGGGACATGTATCATCTTCAATGTGAATGACAATTCTTTGGGCATCCACCTCAGTTGCTCCAAGGTGACAAAGATGGCGGTGGGTGAGAAAAAAAAAACAAGAAGTACCTTCAACATGGTGACCATGTGATAAAGCAAAGAAATATTGGAGTAGGGTTCATATCTTAATACAGAAAGTTCTTAAAGTAAAGATAAAGATGAAACCAGAAATTTTTCTTCTGGCTATAATAGAAAAAGACAGGAAAAAAATTGGAACTTTGAACTTATATATGTCAACGGAAGCAAGAACTATTGTATGCACAAAAATGGAAGGAGACTTTGATTCCCACTAAGAAGAATGGCTGGAGAAGCTAATGGAGTTGGCAGAGATGGCTAAATTGACTATTTTGATTAAAGAAAAGAACGCAAATATTTTTGTTTCCACATGGGGACTGTTTCTGGATTTTGTGCTTCAGGTGGAGAAAAATGAAACTTTGGTCTTGGGTTTTCCTGTTAGACTGATTTGTCGTTATAGAAATGGCTAGTTTATATTATTTTGGAAAAGTAAAGGTGGAGTTTCTATGTTAATGCATTATTCTACTGCCACAGAGGAAGTCAGAAGTCAATGCTTTTTTCCCTCCCCACTTCTCTTTCCCTTTTCCTTCCCCACTGAGCCTGATTATTTGTTTTTGCATTTTTGTATTTTACTTTTGTTGTTGTTGTTAGTTGCGAAGTCGTGTCCGTTCCATCATGACCCCATGGACAACGTTTCTCCAGGCCAGGGGTAGGCAACCCAAAACACTCAAAGAGCCACTTGGACCCGTTTCCCACCGAAAACAAAATACTAGGAGCCAAATATATATATATATCACATAAAGGTAAAAAAGGATATATGCAGTGTTATCTTCATTTTAGATGTCAAAAGAGTCTCTCTCTCTCTCTCTCTCTCTCTCTCTCTCTCTCTCTCTCTCTCTCTCTCTCTCTCTCTCTCTCTCTCTCTCTCTCTCTCTCTCTCTCTCTCTCTCTCTCTCTGCCTCTCTTTCCCTCTCTCTCTCTTTCTGCCCTTGGTCTGCCAGTCCTCTTCCCCCACTCTCTTTCTTTCTCTTGCTCTCTTTCCTCTCTCTCTCTCTCCCTCCCTCTCCCTCTCTCTCTCTTTCTTTCTCTCTTTCTCCCCCCCTTCCCTCTCTCTGATCTTCTGCTCAACTGGCAAGCTGGCTTCAAGCTGTTCTCCAACAAGCTCAGAGGTAGGCAACCTTGGCTCTTTTATGACTCATGGACTTCAACTCCCAGAATTCCTGAGTCAGCATAGCTGGGCTAGCTAGCTCTCTCCTGCCCTTCCTGCTTCATGCAGAGATGCAGCAAAGGGAGGAGCCCCGCCCCAAAAGCTTTTCAGCTTTCATAGATAAGGTATATTTACACACACACATACACACACACAATCAAAAACACAAACACACACACACACACACACACAGAGAGAGAGAGAGAGAGAGAGAGAGAGAGAGAGAGAGAGAGAGAGGGAGGGAGGGAGGGAGGGAGGGAGGGAGAGGGAGGGAGAGAGGGAGAGAGAGAATCAGGGAAGCACAAGTGCCTCTCTCTGTCTCTGTCTCTCTCTGCAAATGGCAGAGAAGATTGGGAGCCACAGGGGAAGGCTCAAAGAGCCAAATGCAGCTCTGGAGCCGCGGGGTTGCCGACCTGTGCTCTGGGCCTTCCTACCATCTTCTGGAGTCCATTTAAGCTCACGCCTCCTGCTTCCGTGACTCCATCCAGCCACCTCATTCTCTGTCGTCCCCTTCTTCTCTTGCCCTCCATCTTTCCCAGCATTAGGCTCTTCTCCAGTGAGTCCTTCCTTCTCATGAGGTGGCCAAAGTACTTGAGTTTCAGCTTCAGGATCTGACCTTCTAAAGAGCAGTCAGGGTTGATCTCCTCTAGGACTGACCGGTTGGATCGCCTTGCAGTCCAGGGGACTCGCAGGAGTCTTCTCCAGCATCATAGTTCAAAGGCCTCAATTCTGTATTTATAATCTAATAAAATGTTATAAAAAGGTAAAGAAAGAAAGAAAGAAAGAAAGAAAAACAAAGAAAGAAAGAAAGAAAGAAAGAAAGAAAGAAAGAAAGAAAGAAAGAAAGAAAGAAAGAAAGAAAGAAAGAAAGAAAGAAAGAAAGAAAGAAAGAAAGACGTGCCTTCAGCTTAGATACAAGATAGATGGAGGTTGGAGACAATGGTAGGACCTGAAGATGAGAGAGGAACATGTTTGTGGTGGCTACAAGAATGCGACTGACAGCAAGACACTTCTGAGAAGGAGATGCTTCTATTCCACCACCCTCCATTTAAAAACACTTTTCAGCATTCTAAACTGTGTGCTATTGATTTTCATTCAGAAAGAGTTGGATTTTGGCCCTATGATCTTAATTTCTCCTCATATTTTGAGGTGTTAACTGTGGAAATAATAGTACTTTTTTTTCCCTATCCCTATTTGGGCCCATCAGCAATAAGATCCTAGGAAAAGTGGTTGAGAAAATCTCATTCTGTGCACAGAGGCATCAACTGAGTTGGGTGGACGATGCTACGTATTTATTTTTATTTCTAAAACTGTCTCTTTCCTGGACAGTCTTTGATGCACAATTCATTATAAAAGAAAACTCAAACAGCAGATCCTGAAGTGCCTGTTGATCATTATTGCTTCTCTGTGGCTTGCTCTGCTTGCTTCCTGTCATCTACTGGCAAAAGAAGAAGACAGTATATTGTGAAAAATAAAGGGAAAAAAAGGTGAGAAAAATGCTAACTGTTTGTTTATGCTTCTAAATATTACATCTGTCATACGCCAGGTGGCTATTTAGCACTGTTTATTTGCAGTTAGCATGCAGAATGCCCTCAGCTATTCAGGTACGATCTTATCCAGGTGATGACCACAATTGAATATATTAAAATAAGAGCATATCTGCATAATAAAACGACTTCACGGTGCCACATCGTTTAAGGGAAGCAGTCACCCCTTTTTCACCTTATAATTTTGCAAAAAAACAAACAAAAACAAAACCCTTATCTTTTCCTGCTAATGGTCTAATAAGGATGCAAATACCTGAATGATTCATTTCTTTTGGTTGGATCAGCTATATGTAAGACTGGCTTAACTTTTTTTTTTTTTTTAAATAATGGATGGAGTATGTGCCATGAAACCAGTACTGGCTCTTAGATATTTTCACCTCAACAGTGGGTCCCTAATTTGGCCTTTCAGCTCTTCCAATGCTGCGCTCATCGTATTGTGAGTCCTTCCATCTTGCTGATGGATAAGATGTGGGTTTGACTTTCTGGTGAGGGTGGTGTAACAGTGGAGAAAAGCTAACGGTCTCCTCCCCGTTGTTGCTTCTCAGAAGGAAGTGTGCCACCAAGTGAATTGATTTCCAATATGTGTGCACGTGTGTGTGTTTTGAAATAAGGAATCACCCTGATTTAGCCAATGGGGAATTTATATTACATGAATTATGACTGAGGAATTGAAGGAGGTCCAAAACCACACCATCATCACCATATCACCACCAAGGAAGTCCCACTTTTCCAAAAGGCAATGAGACTTTCTTGGGGTGTTTTTTTTTCCCCTTGAAAACATTTCTCATCCAAGTTTTGGAAAAGGTTCTGGGATGAGAAGGGAAATGTTTTCAAGGAAAAACAACAACAAGAAAGTCCCATTGTCTTTTGGAAAAAAAATATGTTGACCAGATTTGTCAGCACCTAAAGTATAATGAAAGACTCAGCGAACCAACCCAACAACTTCTAAGAGTCATCAAGTCTACTGATTATTCCCTCCAGCTAGACATTTCTTTAAAAACCCAGTTATCACCACATTTCAACAGACTTTGGAAATCTTTAGAGGAAGCTTCAGAACTTAAAAATGCAGGTTGCCTTGAAGGCCATCCTTTCAGACTGTGAAAAGGACCTAGAAACGGATAGAAGGGAAAATGTATATATATAAAGAAAACCTGTGGATAATCAGACAGGACCACAATAAATTGGCCAGAAGTTATCCATGTTTCTGTCTACTTGTTATCACTTCTGGAGGGTGAAAATTAAATTTCTCAACACCGAGCTTCCAGTTTAGGCTAAATCTAAACCCATTTTGAATTTAATAATAATAATAATAACAACAACAACAACAACAACAACAACAACAACAACAATAATAATAATAATAATAATAATAATAATAATAATAATAATAATAATAATAATAATAATAATAATAATAATAATAATTGGAAGGGACCTTGGAGGTCATCTAGTCCAACCCCCTGCTCAGGCAGGAAACCCTATACAATTTTGGATAAATGGCTGTCCAGTCTCTTCTTAAAAACTTTCAGTGTTGGAGCGTTCATCGCTTCTGGAGGCAGGTTGTTCCACTGGTTAATTGTTCTAACTGTCAGGAAGTTTCTCCTTATTTCTAGGTTGCTTCTCTCCTTGATTACTTTCCACCCGTTGCTTCTTGTCCTGCCTTCAGGCGCTTTGGAGAATAGCTTGAATCCCTCTTCTTTGGGGCAGCCCCTGAGATATTGGAACAGAGCTATCATGTCCCCCCCTCATCCTTCTCTTTGTTAAACTAGACATACCCAATTCCAGCAACCATTCCTTGTATGTTTTAGCCTCCAGTCCCTTAATCATCCTTGTTGCTCTTCTCTGTACTCTTTCTAGAGTCTCACCATCTTTTTTACATCGTGGTGACCAAAACTGGATGCAGTATTCCAAGTGTGGCCTTACCAAGGCCTTGTAAAGTGGTATTAATACTTCATGTGGTCTTGATTCTATCCCTCTGTTAATACAGCCTAGCACTGTGTTGGCTTTTTTGGCAGCTTCAGCACATGGCTGGCTCATATCAAAGTGATTGTCCACCAGGATTCCGAGATCTCTCTCACAGTTACTACTATTGAGCAAGGTACCCCTTATACTATACCTGTACAGTTGGTTTTTCTTGCCTAAATGTAGAACCTTGCTTTTTTCACCATTGAATTTCATTTTGTTAGATAGCGCCCAGTGTTCAAGTCTGTCCAGATCCTCCTGTATCTTAAGCCTGTCTTCTGGAGTGTTGGCTATTCCTGCCAGCTTGGTGTCGTCTGCAAATTTGATGAGTTCCCCATCTATCCCTTTGTCCAGATCGTTGATTCGGCCAAAGGTTGTTCTTTAACCGCAACACACTTAGCCTTTCCTTGATCCAGGAAAACACACACACACAGGTAGTCCAAATCATTGATTGGGCCAAAGGTTGTTCTTTAACCGCAACACACTTAGCCTTTCCTTGACCCAGGAAAACACACACACACAGGTAGTCCTCGACTTATGACAGTTCAGAGTTACGAGCCTGAAAAATGTGACAACTGGTCCTCGCACGTACAACCATCCCAGCATCCCCACAATCACATGACCCAACTTCAGACACTTCACACAACTGGCATGTACGTATGACACCTTTGCAGCATCTTGAGGTCACCATTTGTGATCTTCCTAGCAGACTTTTGACAAGCAAAATCGATGGAAAAAGTCGGATTTGCTTAATGACCGAGTGATTCACATAACACCTGTGAGGGAAAAAAAGATCATAAAATCTGACATGACTCACATAACCAACCACTTTGCTTAGCAACAGAAATTCTAGTTCCTACCTGTACTTAAGAATGGAGTGAAACAGGAATTCTCTGCTTGCTTCGTCTCTCAGTTACAAATACAGTTTAACTGCTTTGCATCCACATTAATAACTGGCTGCCCCCTCTCCCTTCCTTGTAACTCTTCAATTCCCCCCCAAAGCATCTTTCTTTCTAGCCCATAGGAATATTAATTGCCATTTCATTAGACTTGTTGGAAAGGGGATACTGGGAATTTACAATAGCAATTTCGAATTACACTTTAAAGTTAATCAGAGACTGAAGCGAAAAGAAGAAAACAATACTGAAAACTTACTCCCCTCCTAATTAGCATTAATGGCAATTTAGAGGGTGGGGAAAACCGACATATCAGCAATAACTTTTCCCACATGGGTCCTGAATAAACATTGCCATTTGAGAAAATTAGAGCTTTCTTGATTGCGCAATCTATCTAGATTTAATGCTTCCATTTTGTATTGCTTTTTCCTACAGCAAACGTTTCAGCAAGAAAATAAAATACGATCAGTACATGCCATTTTATAGTGTTTACCAAAGGTCAGGTCCAATTTTCAAAATTATCTGTAAATCTGCAAGTGCGAGAATGGGATTTGAGGTTATAATTTACATCTCCCTCCACTAACTTGGTGAATGTTCTCTAAATTCCAGGAGCTGGATGCATCCCTTCATTGTAACTCCTTCCCATCACCAATAATGAGTATTATGGTGGGAAAGATGAAAGGGAAAGTTGATGTGGCATACTCATTGTGGATGAGAGTGTCTAAGAGGAGACAAGAAATAACTAAATGTATCCATTATAAATCCATCCAGTTAGATCTGCTGGAGCTCCTGAAAGATGTGAAAAGAGGAGAGATTCCTGTTCCATCTGTAACTGATTTTCCTTCAGAGTAATACAACAAGGAACTTCACCCTCCTGCTGGCTGGAGAATTCTGGGAGTTAAAGTTGACGTATCTTAAAAGTTGCAAAGGTTGAGAAATGCTGCACTGGAGTTTATTCACCCTTGCAAATTCATGATTTGCAATAATATTGGCGGTTGGCTTATGTTGATCAGTATTATATTTAGGACATCACTTTCATACTATACTGAGTATTGCGAGCCCAATGTAATGTTTCTCAGTGATAAATCTCACTGACCCATGTCCTACAAAGATACATGAAGAAATACCCATCTTTGGACGACATTGTCTTGTCCAGCAATTGAACATGAAAAAATGTCTACTGAATATGATCAAATTTATGTAGTAATAAAACAGGACAGTTTCCTTGCGAGACTCATATACACTGAAGAGAGATAACTCTATATATTTAAGCCATTCAAATTATTCTATTCTATTCTATTCTATTCTATTCTATTCTATTCTATTCTATTCTATTCTATTCTATTCTATTCTATTCTATTCTGTTTCATTCCATATTCTATTCTATTCTATTCTATTCTATTCTATTCTATTCTATTCTATTCTATTCTATTCTATTCTATTCTATTCTATTCTATTCTATTCTATTCTATTCTATTCCTTATTCTATTCTATTCTATTCTATTCTTTTATTCTGTTCTGTTCTGTTCTGTTCTACTCTACTCTACTCTACTCTACTCTACTCTACTCTACTCTACTCTACTCTACTCTACTCTACTCTACTCTACTCTATTCCACTCCACTCCACTCCATTCCACTCCACTCCACTCCGCTCCATTATATAATTCTATTCTATTCTATTTGGGGGTGAGAGTAAAAGGCAGCTGATGTAGCACCACTTACTCTGTTTTGGTGGGGCATGCTGCTATACTCTAGTTCAGAAAGGGAAATAAAAATTGTCCATCCCTCATTAGAAACCATAAGAAATCATCCAGTGGTGGGATTCAGCCAGTTTGCACCACTTCGGCAGAACTGGTAACTATTTTTTTGTTGCCCAGGCCCAGAATGGACTTCCGAAAGCGGCATCCACACAGAGAACCGGTTGTTCACCTAGCTGAATCCCACCACTGAAATTATCTAATAATTTAGCAGCAATAAGGGGCTTCCATCACCACCCACCCTATCCCATTCCTGCTCTTAATCGTATCTAGGTGTTTCAGATTCTTTCTTCCTCAAGCAACCTTTGTATAATGAGCCAATCTCACACCCTATTATTACCTGCCAAACAGAAATGGATAAATCTATTAAGTCCTGCTCTGTCTGTTTTATTATCACAATAACCTCAGGTGACCTGTAAACATCAGATCTTTTCGAGCATGGCAATCTTCTCTTCATCCAGCAGCCAGTCTCTTCTCCCCCAGAAAACTCTCCATGATTGGGTTAATAGTTTTTAAATCTCTGTTTAATTACTCATTAATAACACAGTTTCTCACCGTGTCCAAAGAGGCGCAATGCAGCTGATACAGATTACTGAATCGACGTTTATTTTGATTTTCTGGAATTCTTCAGATGCATTATTTACCTTACAACCTTTTGACTCATTTCATATTCTTTCTGGAAAAGGTCAGCCATAATATCAAATTGTAGAGAATCTTTGCCAACGTTCTCAAAATTCTCCTATCATTTATTTCCTTCCCTTGCTTTGCTGGTGCTGGATCCCAGAAGTTGAATTTTGAGTTGATGCAGGCAGTAATTTTGAACATTAATCATCATCTATGTGTTCCCTATTTTTTTTTCTCCTTTCTCTCCCCTGCTATATAGGACATTCTTCTATCTAATCCTTAAGAATAAAGATTGTTCTGCTTTTGCATTTTGTTTCAAATTGAATCAGTTTATTATGGCTATGGGGGCAAGATATAATAAAGTAATAGTAAAACTGTTACGTAAACACACATATGTATATGAAAAAAGATTTATAACAAGAGTAAAATAAGTATGCAGGAAAATGTATTGTAATACAATAAATATAGTATAAGAAGTGCTGCGTAAATAATATAATAATAGTAATAATAATAATAATAATAATAATAATAATAATAATAATAATAATAAAGTTGGAAGGGATCTTGGAGGTCATCTAGACCAACCCCCTGCTCAGGCAGGGAACCTTATACCATTTCAGATAAATGGCTGTCCAGTCTCTTCTTAAAAACTTCCAGTATTGGAGCATTCACCGCTTCTGGGGGCAGGTTGTTCCACTGGTTAATTGTTCTCACTGTCAGGAAGTTTCTCTTTAGTTCTAGGTTGCTTCTCTCTCCTTGATTTGTTTCTATCCATTGTTTCTTGTCCTCCCTTCAGGCTTAATTAATGGGGTGAAATATTGTACAAATGGTAGCACGAAACTGGGTGACTTGGGGAGATATTTTTTTGTTCTTGTCTGAAAAAAAAAGGAACAACAAGTAGAAATCACACTCACTATCCAATAACTTCTTCAACATGACATAAATTAATTGTCTGCAATTCTTATATAGGGAGCAGCATAACAGCACTTCAGTTCAGTTTCAACTGAACCATCGCCACATGGAGATAACCAAAGATATATAGGAGAACCCTTAAAACATCCAAAAAGGACTGTTGAGGGCAATGCATCCAACCTGGCTGAAATCACGTGTACATTTTATTTCCATCAAATTTCTTTTAATACTCAACCCCATAATGAATATATCTCCCAGGCTGATACTGGGGCTTGCTTGCTAGGCATCTTTACTTTCAAAAACCCACGAAATCCTTCCAGGTGGATATGTAGGTGAGTGAGTGAGGTGGTGGGGGGAAGGATAGATTAGATGATGGATAGATAGAAATAGGTAGGTAGGTAATACTCAGCAAAGCCCAACTTTTATTTTTTAAACTTTAGAATTATTTCAATATTTTCAGGATGGAAAGATAATGACAACATCTGTTGACAGCATCCTGTCATACATTGTCACAGTCTGGTTTGGAAGCATCCCTGCTTCAGACAGGAAGGTGGTGCAGAGAGTGGTGAGGACAGCCGAAAAGATCATTGGCAGCTCCCTCCCTCCCATCCAGGACATAGCACAGAAGCACTGCTTGAGCAGGGTCCACAAGACTATCTGGGACACTACACATCCTCTTCATGACCTGTTTTCCTTGTTACCTTCTGGGAGGAGGGGGCTCCATGGTATCCATAGCAGAACATCCAGATTCAGCCGTAGTTTCATTCCATACAGCATTAACCTTGCGAACTCTCAAACTTTCTCCTTCCGTTATATATTCAAGATGGACAGTGTTTAATATTTGCTATGTATATGTAGGGGTGTGGGTCTATACATATGTTGTTCATTGTATGTTTAGGTTTGTGTCATGTATGTGTTTCACTTTGAGAGCGGGTAACTAAATTTCATTTTTGATGTGTGCCGTTGTGCCCACAGTAAAAAAATGACAATAAAGGTTATCTTATTTTATTTTATTTTATCTTGTCTTGTCTTGTCTTGTCTTGTCTTGTCTTGTCTTACCTTACCTTACCTTACCTTACCTTACCTTACCTTACCTTATCTTACTCTGGGAAATTTCACTTCATGCAAGGCTACTACATCACTACAGGAAGCTTTGTACCTCAAATGCATTGAACCCAGAAGAAGGGTACACTTTTAATATAAAAGGAGACCGGATATTTTTTTCAGATAAAAATGATACTATGTTTACCATCCATGCATTTATCAACATGACTTCCAGCCCACCTTCCACATTAATCATAACATCCCATAGTGGGTCCCCTTAAATATAACAATTGAAAAGAAAATAAGTAAGCATCACTTGAAAACAAATTGCCAGTATCTTTCCCACAGTTGGTAGTAATAGCGTAAAAGGGCGCAAAAGTTCATTTGAGCTTCTGTTTTCATGTAGGATGAAGGGAATGGTTGTCTCGTAATCCAAAGTAGGAAAGCCCTAAAAATCTAGTTGTCTTCAACCGAAGATTACCCATAGTAAAGATATGCACAAAATAGAAAGTGTTTTGCTTTCATAGAACCATACATTTCTGTTTGGAACATAACAAGAAGATTGTGTGCGTGTGATCCATACAAACAAAATTCAATAAGGCTCAAATGTTTTTGTTCCGATCTTGAACCCAAGTCTTGGAAAGAACATATTTTCTTTTAAGTTTGGATTGTTCAGGGAACTTGTTTACCTATGTCCAGGTGGATTTTTCAGAGGTGCTCCAGAAGCTTCATCTCCTGGAGATCTTCTAAGCTCAGGGGTCTTCCAGGATGTATATGGAAGGCTGCAGGGGTGCAGTCCAATTTAAGACCACAACCACTTCTTCATTCCAAGCAGCAACTAGGTTTTCGAATATATATCAATAGAAAGCTCATCAGAATCCCAGGAAGAGTCTCAAATTCCCTCTGAAATCTGTCAGGGCACCCAGGGAGGACCAACAAATGAGGTCTGATGTCCAATTGCCAGCATTCTAAGACAAAGCAAGATCTAACCTGTGACATCTCCTGTGCATAACAACCATGGGGGTCATGAATTCTTGAATTGCCTCTGACTCCGTGCCCAGAGAACATTTCCAAGACCTCATGATAGTCTACTGCTGACATGGCCACAGCTTTCTGGAGCTCAGGTGGAAAGTCACTTTTTTACAAAGGAGGCTGGGGTAGTAGCAGCAGAATAGCAGAACTGAAAAGGAACTTGGAGATCTTCTAGTCTAAACCTCTACTCAAGCAGGAAACCCTGTACCATTTCAGACAAATGCTTGTCCAATCTCTTCTTAAAAACCTCCAGTGATGGAGCATTCACAACCTCTGGAGGCAAGTTGTTCCAACTGATTAATTGTCCTCACTGTCAGGAAATTTATCTTTAGTTCTAGGTTGCTTCTCTCCTTGATTAGTTTCCATCCATGGCTTCTTGTCCTGCCTTCAGGTGCTTTGGAGCATAGGTTGACCCCTCTTCTGATCATTTATGATCCCCAAAGTCCCCAAAGTCCAGTTATCTTACAAGATGGTATTCTTAGTCTCTGGATTGATAATAGTCATTCCCCTACCCCCGCCCTGGGATTTCAGCTGAAGTCATAACCCAAATCTGGCTAGGCATATCTCAAGAGGAGAAAGCATCTCCCTATCCATCTCCATTCCCAGTCAGATCATCTTAATACACAGATGACTCTTCAACCATCTTAGAGGATACTTGTATAGAAGACACATTATCATTCCATTTCAGTACTATACTTTTAATGAGATCCAGTTTGACATAGTGATTAAAGATCCTGGCTCAGAATCTGGGCGGTCGTAGTCCCGCCGTAAGCAAGAAAGGCAGCTGGGTGACCCTGAGTCAGCACTCTCTCCATGTTTTGGGATAAACATGTCCACCTCACGGCTAGCAGTTGAGGCAGCTTCAAGGGGGAAAAAAAAACCAACCCCAGGAATACAGGATTCTTTTATTCTTTACACAGATCAACTTTATTTAGATTAAAGGAAAAACATTTTCTGCTTTCAGGTATATTAATCTCGCTCTGTGCATACATGGCTGTCGTTCTTTTTCTGACAGATGTCTTCCATCTTCCCACCCTGTTCCTTCTGTACTTAAAATATTTTTTCCCTGTGTCCGCCAGGTTCCTTATAATTAATTGTGATTAAAGTTAAACAATATGCAACCTGATCTATAGGGACTAATTAATTAGCACTTGATTTATGAAGTTGATAGAGGATTAAGCTGCTGCAGCAGCAGAAAGTGGCTTACTGTACATATTAATGCATTTAACTTGACAAACTTTTTAAAGTGCTTATGACCTGTCTTCATAATTGTAAGTGATTCAGGCTTACAGTTATAAACAATGCATTACATATTATGGGCCTCCTTCCGCTTCCTCTTACCCTTCCCCTCTCCCTCCCACTCCTCTTTTTGCCCAGAACTAAGGACATTTGGCATTAAAGGTGCTCTCTCTGTTTGTTATATATTGAGTATGTATAAAGTTGTGTTCATCCCTGCTAAAGTGAAACTAACTTAACTCCAACTGCTTGTGAAGCTAAAATGAAACTAACCTTTAGATCAGGGCTTTTCAACCAGTTGGTATGGGTACCACCTGTGGTACATTAGCACCTGGCAGGTGGTACGCGACCATCCTAGAAAAGTGGTAGCGAGGGAGGGGAATGAGCTGAACCGGTGGCACCACCGCACAAGCCTGAGCGAGAGACGGCTGGAGCTGCAGGGCTGTCAGGGCTCAGTGGAAGCGCCAGGATCCAGCTGGAGCTCGGCGCGGATCCTGGCGTTTCTGCTGAGCCCCGAAGAAGCGCCGATCAGCTGGAATGTTGCAGCCTCTCCAGGGTCTTGTGATTTACATTCAGATGCTTGGCAACTGATTCATATTTATGACGGTCACAGTGTCCCAGGCTCATGTGAAGTGACCAAAACCTGCTGCAACCACCCAGCAGACAGGGGGGAATAAAATCCAAACACCCCCCCTCCCCACCCCCGCTGCCAATCCTCAACAGAAATGCTCACAACAATGAAAACCTCGGACAGGAGGAAGAGCGTCGCCGGGTGAGCAGGCAGGTGTCTTGCTCGGCTGTGGCTTGGAGGGCACTTTTTTCAGTGCCATTGTAACTTTGAACAGTCACTAAGTGAACTGTTGTAAGTTGAAGACTACCTGTACTTTATCACTTTTTTTCCTTTTTTGGGGGGGTCATCAAGTTTTTGACACCTTGCTAGGTGACTGGTGGTACTTGGATGTTGCCATATCCTAAAAGTGGTACAATGGGTGAAAAGGTTGAAAAGCCCTGCTTTAGATGACCCTGACTGTTAACGCCAACTGTTTTGGAGGGAAACTTTGAACATTCATATTTGGGCGGGCTTTTTCGAGTATTGTGATTGGTTTAAAGCCCTGTGGGCTCAGAGTATAAATTACAGGCAATTGGCTGTGGTTCTCCAGTTCTAGTTTGAGTCAATAAATAACATTGTAAGTATGCTGGTCTGCTCCTTGCCTACTGAAGCCCACTACTCAATACTGTTACTCAAGTATAGCAAGGGTTTTCAGTCACCAACAGGTAGATTTTAATATTATAATTTACATACTTGATCCAATACAGCTATTCATTTCTAGAATATGTAAAGTAATATAAGTCTTGGCAATAAACTGGTGCCAGTCTTAATCAGGCTACTCAGGGAGAGAAAAATAAAATCTGGAAAGGTCAAATCATGTTCATTAGGGTATTAATTTAGCTTGGTAAGAAAAGGCTGAATGTCTTGGAAATACATGTGTTCTCTTTAAAATTCTTGAAATAGGTCACATTAAAAACATGTCCTTTTCAGCTGGGAGGACACCAATGGTGATCATGTAAAGTGCCTGAATTTTGAATTTTTTACTATTTTTAATCACGTGACCATGAAAATGTCCAGTCATAAGTCACTTTTTTTTTTCAGCACGGTGGTAATTTCAAACAACCACTATATAAATGATTGTAAGTGGAGTACTCCTTCACCAATTCAGTCTATTTGCATCTACAACAGCAGTCTTTAACTCGTTATGAGTTTGTGCTGTTATGAGTTCATAAGAAAAAGGTTTTAGGTTGTAGGTACGCCTTTTAGATCATTTAAAAAAATCAATATCCATTATTTGGAAATAATTTCTAGGCTAGCAAAGAGCCTAATGCTAGATTAAATGTATCCTGTTGGCATGAACTACGCGACAACACAGATAGCATCTGATTTTTTTCTGATGAGGTAGAAGATTTATTGTAGATTAAGTTGTCTTAAAATTCTCAGAGAGGGCAAGACAAGCAGAAGGATGCTACAAAGGCTGTAATTGTGAAAAATAGTCATTCAGCACCATTTAATTTTGGTTACTAAATGACCTGTTGTAAGTCGAGCACTAACTGTACATTGCATGAAGACGATGGGACAGATTGTCTCAATATGTGATTTAAAATCAAAGGTGGAACACCAAATTAATTAGCTTGGGATAGGTACAGGAGACGCTTCGAGATCACATTCATTTTCTTATTTCCTTCCATGCCAATTGAGCACATACGTATCTTGCACTGTACTATTTTAATCAATAGATACAAGTGCTTTGAGGAGAGCGCTTTGTTGTCAAATATAGCTTGCAAAGACTAGAAATAGTCTCACTTAATTTAGTCTTTCGTACCTATCATCAAGGAATGCCATCTATGTATAGAGTAAGTCTAAAATTACATTTTGATAGGACAGGTTAATCACATTTTCCCCAAGCTTTCAAACCCCCCTGGGCTATCTCTGGAAAATTAATGTCATAATTTTCAAAGAAAAATATAGCACCACTAGCTGTGCTCATAAACTGAGAAGGTACATGCACAATTACACTTCATTCATAACAAGCAAGTGATGTACCATTAATTGGATCCATATTTACAGATAAGCAGCACGTAAAAGTGATGAGATCCATGTCCCTAGAGAAAATAGAATATGAAGGCTAGAAAGCATGCATCATTTTACTAATGTGATCCATCCTACAGAAACTCAATAGAAATATGCCCAATGGGCAACAGCTGTGGGCAATATGGTATTTGGTTTTTTTTTTTATGACAGCTGTAATTTCACACTGTTGTGTACATAATGATAAAGACACTATCAAGCGTTACCTGCCTATTCCTGATTCTCAGGGAAGATTCAATAAGTGGATCAAAAAACGCCAACTCTAATCTAAACGTCTGGCTGACTGTATGACCAAACATAACAGTAATAATACTTTCCAACCTAATCCTGAGTTAACCACAAAAATTGTTCTTGCTCTTTGGATTGGATCCATCTTTGCAGGCAGAAGCCCTGTCAAGTGACTTGGCTGTGTCCCTTTTGATCTTTTTGTGAAGCAAATGATGTCTCGAGTTTTCTTTCCCAGGTTTAATCCCAATTAACTGGGTCTTGCAGTGAAGTGTTGAAGTGTTCCTTTCACTGAATCAGCAAGGCAGGGTATGCGGCACAATAATATATTCGCTCTTCCCTTCTCCATCCCAGATAATTATTTCCATTTCTTAAGTCTACATAAATTCTATGAATTTATTGTATGACTGATACGTCTTTATTTCCCCCCCCCCAGTAGGAAGAGAATAGGAAGAAAGACAAAATGCTACTGTGATCCCAGCCCCCACTATCTGACCTTTAGTTCCTGTTGGCATTATTCTGATATCAGTCCTATCATCCACAGTAGCTACTTTTAGGTACCAAATACATTTTCTTTCCTATTATTTTAAATCAGCATATAGCCTGTATTGATCTTCAACATCTTGTTGTTGTTAGTTGCAAAGTCGTGTCCGACCCATCGTGACCCCATGGACAACGTTCCTCCAGGCCTTCCTGCCCTCCACCATCTTCTGGAGTCCATTGAAGCTCACGCCTACTGCTTCAGGGACTCCATCCAGCCACCTCATTCTCTGTCGTCCCCTTCTTCTATTGCCCTAAATCTTTCCCAGCATTAGGCTCTTCTCCAGTGAGTCCTTCCTTCTCATTAGGTGGCCAAAGTACTTGAGTTTCAACTTCAGGATCTGGCCTTCTAAAGAGCAGTCAGGGTTGATCTCCTCTAGGACTGACTGGTTTGATCGCCTTGCAGTCCAGGGGACTCGCAGGAGTCTTCTCCGGCACCATAGTTCAAAGGCCTCCATTCTTTGGCGCTCAGCCTTTCTTATGGTCCAACTTTCACAGCCATTTTAACATCTTAGGACTCCTGAAAAGTACTGTTTCTCCTTATCCCTGTGTGATAGAGCCTTCTTCCTGGCATAAAATACTTTATATTAAGTGGCCTCCAGATTGCAAATTCAGTCTTCTCCCTTCTCTCCCTTCTTTAAATCAAACTAATAATTCCCCCCATTCCCACCCAGGGTCCCTGCCTAACAATGTCCTCACTCCAACAATTTTATCAACCAAGAAGCAATTTCCCATAAATAATAGTAAAAGAGGAGAGGGTCCTCAAACAAGGGTAAGGAAACTTTTTATTATTATTATTTCTTGCTAAGAAGTCCTCAAGGGTGCCAAAATCTGCCACTGAAAGATCTACACCAGACATGTCAAACAAAGGGCCCAGGGGCTGGATGCGGCCTGCAAAGTGGTTTCAAGTGTCCCACGAAGCCATCCTGGAAACAGTGAGGGAACGGCTCCCTCTGCATTGGCCCTGGCCCAGGCCGGCTGGGAGCCAATGTACAATTTTGTGGTGGCCATTTATGCTGAAACACATTCAGTCTTAGCTCCATAACCCCCCCCCACCAATGCATGGCCTGAGAGGAACAGTGAGGCTCCTCCAGTGGACCATGCCTTGGCACTTGCCCTGGTCCCACCCCCTCCTGCCAGAGACCCTCAGATCTATCCCACTCCTGCCCAGGCCCCCACAGGCACCCTTGATGTGAACGGTGTAGAGCTGGCCACACCCACCTAGTAGACCACACCCACTCCATCCACACCCACCCAAAAGGCCTCACCCACCCGGCCCCCTGAGGTTAACTGCAATGAAATTGAATTTGACACCCCTGATCTACACCTTTTGCGATGTTTGAGTTTAGATCATCATCTTAAGATCGTCATCTTAAGAACGAGGTTCCTGCTGAGATGCCTTTAGAGGATGCTATGCGGGTCATATGCATAATTTTGCTTCAGGCCAAATTAGAAACAGAAGGTAATAATACTGGGCAGGGCATAATATTATTCTTCTGTGATGCTAATGTACTGCTGAGTAAGATCTGCAAAGTAACTCAGAAAGACAAAAGGTCAGAGGCAGCTGAATAAGAATACTCACCACTGTGGCCTGTGGAGAGTTGTTCATTAACAGGGGGTCATATGCTGTGGAAGACAAATTCTTGCTACCACGCTGTCTCTATCTTAAATCTGCACAGCCTCCACTATTTCCAACACAGAGCAGGAAATATAGCCTTGCCCAATGCAGTATTTTTTTCTCCCTCTGTAACAGGGTGTGTAAACCATTTGGAGTTCAAAAATCTGT
>JARGCV010000337.1:275000-325000 GCA_034064705.1 Bothrops alternatus
TGTCGGAGGATGAGGAGGGGGAGCCGGGCCCCTCTGAGTGTTTGCCCCTCCCGGCAGCCGAGCCAGGCCCCTCTGGGTGCTTTCCCCTCCCGGCAGCCGAGGCAGACAGGGAGGAGATTGAGATGCAGTCTGCATCGGAGTCTCAAGGTGCAGAATCAGACTTGGAACAGGAGAATGTATGGCTGGATCCGAGAGTTCGAAGGGTTAATAGGAGGAGGGTTCAGTTAAGTAGAAAAAGGAAGTGACGTATCGGAAACTGTATTAGAGGAGGAGAGAGAAATTAAGCCTTTGTCACGAGCAACGTTAATTAGAGATTGGCATGGAAACTTTCGCAGTGAGTTGAAACGGAGTTTTCTGGTGTTTTTGAAACCTCCCGAAAAATAATGAGGTCTTGGACAATGTGATAAAGAAAGAGTGTTTTAAATTGGAAGGTGGGAGGATAGCTTATTTATCCTAAATGTAAATAACTCAGTGTTGGCCGTTCCAGCGAAAATAATGCCAGCAGTTTGCTTTGAAATGACTTCGTTTGAAATGTGTTAATTAAAAACTATTAAAGACATCTTTATGTGGATTTTAATGAGCTGGGAGTGGCCAGACATAACAGATAGATAGATAGATAGATAGATAGATAGATAGATAGATAGATAGATAGATAGATAGATAGATAGATAGATAGATAGATAGATAGATAGATAGTGTTGTGAGTGTCTCTGGACAGGCTGGGTACATATCAGAGGATGACGAAGCGCAGCCGGGCCCTTCTGGGTATTTTCCCCTCCCAGCAGCCGAGCTAGATAATGAGGAGCTTTGTGTGCATTCCGAGTCGGACTCTCACAGTGATGAATCAGATGTGGAACAGGAAGTTAGATGGATTGATCCACGATTCAGACGGTTTGATAGGCGAAGGGGTCAGTTGGGTGGAAGAAGGAAGTGACGTATGGGAGACTATATTAGCACGGGAACGAGAGACTCAGCCTTAGTCACGAGCAACGTTAATCAAGGAGTGGCCTGAAAACTTTCGCAGTGAGTTAGAACTAAGTTTTCTAGTGTGTTTGAAACCTGCCGAAGAATAATGATGTTCTGGACAAAGTGATAAAGACAGAGTGAGTTAATTGGAATGTGGGAGGAGAGCCTGTTTATCTTAAAGGTATCATAAATCAGTTTTGGCCGTTCAGGCCAACAAAAAAATGTCAGCAGCTTGCTTTGAAATGCCTTCGTTTGAAATGTGTTAATTAAAAACTCTTAAAGACATCTTTAAGTGGATTTTTATGAGCTGAGAGGGGCTAGACATAACAGATAGATAGATAGATAGATAGATAGATAGATAGATAGATAGATAGATAGATAGATAGATAGATAGATAGATAGATAGGTGGGTGGGTGGGTGGGTGGATAGACAGACAGACAAACAGACAGACAGACAAACAGACAGACAGACAAACAGAGGATAGATAGATAGATAGATAGATAGATAGATAGATAGATAGATAGATAGATAGATAGATGGTAGGTTGGTAGGTAGGTAGGTAGGTAGGTAGGCAGGCAGGCAGGCAGGCAGGCAGACAGACAGACAGATAACCTTTATTGTTATTTTTTACTGTGGGCACAATGGCACACATTACAAATGAAATTTTTAATGTAAGTGTACACATACATAACACCCATTTAAATGTACTATATATAACATATGTATAGACCTACACCCTCTACATGTAAGTAACATATAAATATTAATCTCTGTCTGTCTTGAATACATAACGGAAGGAGGACGCTTTAGAGTTCACAAGGTTAATACTGTATGGAACAAAACTGCCCCACGAGCCTTCAGATATACCTGTTGAATGCTATACAACTCTTAGCCACAACCTTCTGGTCTTCTTCATAGTTGGATCTGCAGCTTTCCACTAGTCCTTCCCTTCTTGGGTGAATGAGCAAAGGCTGAGCTCTTGCCAACTCTCACGTACAGTAGAGCAATAGGAAACAGAACCCTATTATGGTGTCCAAACGTTTGGAATATACCATATCGAGGTGAAAACTGCAAGAAGGATAGACTAACAGGAGAGGGTGATGCCTGTTTAGTTTCACAGGAGAGACGTCGGGCGCAAAGGACCAGGTCCACACCTGAAGATCCAGTTAAACTGATTTATTGCTATTCAGGGCTATGCACAGGAATCTTCTCAACTGTTAGCACCTCCTTGGAGTTAGATAAGGGCCCATGGAATTCAAGGGGGGTTGGACTTAGTCCTTTTGTGGCTATGTAGGGATTCTAGGCTGATCCCTCTTTTGACTCCACCCCCACATTCTCCCACTTCTTCTCCTACAACAGGGGTGTCAAACTCAATTTCATTGAGGCCCGCATCAGCATTGTGGCCTGGGTGATTGTGGCCAGGGTGGGTGTGGCCTACTGAGTGGGTGTGGATGGAGTGGGTGTGGCCTACTGGGTAGGCATGGTCAGCTCTACATCGTTCGTGTCAAGGGTCCCTGTGGGGGCCTGGGCAGGAGTGGGACAGATCTGAGGGTCTCTGGCAGAAGGGGGTGGGACTGGGGCAAGGACCAAGGCATGGTCCATTTCTTCATTCCTCACAAAGGGTGACACCTCCCCAGCATGCACCCAGGGGGCAGGGCCAATGCAGCAGGGGCTGGTTCCTCACTGTTTCTGGATGGCCTTGTGGAGCTAAGACTGAATGTGTTTCAGCATAGATGGCCACCACGAAATTGTACATTGGCTTCCAGCCGGCCTGGCCCAGGGCCAAGGCAGAGGGGGCCATTCCCTCACTGTTTCCAGGATGGCTTCGTGGGCCACATGAAACCACTTCATGGGCTGCTTCCGGCCCCCGGGCCTTGTGTTTCACATGTCTGTTCTAGAGCTATTGTGGAGCTACCAGACTGGGCTGCCAAAAATCCAGATTACCATGAGATGGCATCAGGGATGTAGACAGAAAACTCAGAAGCTGCTCTTTTCATTGGTTTTTGTAGCCCAGATCAGGTAACCACAATTGTTGAGAAACAACAGTCCAGGAGAATGCATTTGACTTGGGGTACGGGGTGGGGGTGGATTCTGTGGACCTCCTTTGTGAAGTAGAAATCTATTACAGCTCTTACAATGAACTCCCAAAAGTTCCAGATGGGTCCACCTGCCTGAAAGAAGTCTCCTGCCTTATGGAACATGTCCTTATCAGAATGTCCAGTCAATCGTTTGAGAGAGACAGTCAACCTTTCCTAATTCGAATGTCAATCTTTCATAAAGATCTCCTATCTAAAGGTCTCCTCAGATTGATTTCCCCTGGGATATTCTAATTTCCCCCCCACCTCAGAGCTGGTCCTAATGTCAGTCAGAGAGAAACGCTGAGAGCAGGAAGTAGTGGCAAAGTGGGTGTCCATTCTCCTCCATTTCATAATAAGGGTGATTCAATGGAAGATGCTGCTCTAGTTATCAGTATCAATATAATCAGATTTACCTGCTAACCTGGTCTCTTCCATCTGTAGAATTTTGTCCTCTGGCTCTGTTAGTCAACTGATGAGAAACAGATCCAGATAATTTAATGCTCATACATTGCAAATGGTCAGAAGATGCTTTGTTAAGCTCTGATTTAGGTGGGTGGAGCTAGTGAGAGAAGTTGTCCTGCCCTTGCTTCCATCAATTCTCATTCAGTTAAAGTGTGCTTCAGTCATCCTTGTTCTCATCTAAAGAAATTCTCATTGATGGAGTTTGATGTTCCTACTCTGTAGCAGACAAAAAAAGCTCTACAGAGAATTATTAAAACTGCCCAGAATATTATTGGACTTCAGCTACCAGCCCTGGACAACATCTTCAAATCTCATTGTTTGAGGAAGTTGTACAACATTCTCAGAGATTCTTCCCGTCCTACTTACAATCTCTTTGGATTGTTGCCTTCTGGCAGAAGATACAGAACATTTAAAACTCGGACCACCCGTTTTCTGAGTAGCTTTTATCCCAGAGCTATAATTGCACTTAACAATGAACTAAAAGGCCACCATCAGTGAACTGTTGGACAGTATTACTTGGTCTGTTGGGTGGATGTTGGGTGGTTTAGGGGTGGGGAATTGTGGTGGGTGGGAGTGTGTTGGGGATTATGGGTGTGGGACCTGGTCTTTGGGTGTCATGTAAATTTCATTGTATGTGTATACTGAGTATACACACACAATGACAATAAAGTTATTTATTTTATTTTACAAAGAGGACAAAAGTGTGTGGGAGGAAATGCCCTCTCTTTTACTGCATAATCATCTTTTCAGGGATCTATAACCTCTTTGGCTTCTCATACTTAAATTTAATCCTATAGTAGTATTTTTTTTTGTACTGGTGGTATTTTACACCAAGACAGAAGCCTGCCCTTGAGAAATAAATTTGCATTAACAAGATACAGTAAGAACATTAAAAAAATGCAATAAGCCTCTGAAGAACCCAGCTGAAACTCAGCATGAATGTTGTCTTCAAGAGTCTAACATTCTTTTTATTTTAACTAAATTCTACCAGAAACAAAACAGCTGCAAGGCATCTTGCTGCTTTTTAAATTATAAAAAAATAGACGAATCTTTCTTTACAATAAAATCTCTAATCTCAACGTTACCCAAATGAAATTGGTTTCCCCTCATATCTCAAAGCATAAAATCATGACCTCTTCATATTTGCAGCTCCAAGCTGCCTCAAATCACGGTTGTTTCACATAGACCTGAAACAATAGCCTAAATCGCTATATTTATGAGGGCTAAAGGGATCCTCTAAGAAATTTGCCAGTCTGCTTTCAAAACAGTCTAAATTGATGGCCATCACTACAGCTGATGGTAACAAATTCCACTATTTGAAGCTGGTGGTATGTTTATGGAAGTTAAACACGCAAGGTTCCTAAAGTATATATAAACACATAATACTTTACTAAAAAAAATTGGACATCTTATCTGTATTTAAATGCTTTGAGGAATCAACCAGAAAACTACAAATGTTCTTCCTATTGTTACATGGAGTGACATTCATTTACAGTTTAGGAATATAGCAATAATTTAGTTATATCTTGGTTCTGCCTTAAAATCTTGTAGTGCTGTAACCTAAAATCATTCTCATTTTACATGACATTCTCTAGCTGTTCTACCCAAACAAGATCCTCCAAATTGGTCTAGATAGTTCTAGAAAGTAAATATAATTGAGAACATAAAACTACATCCTCTCTTTCCGGAATCTGTCCTAGAACAAGAACTGGAAGTGTTCTTCTAATACAGGGGTAGGCAACCTTGACTCTTTTATGACTCATGGCCTTCAACTCCCAGAATTCCTGAGCCAGCATGGCTCAGCTTGGAAACCTCTCCCTTTCCCCTCAGCGTGGCTGGCTCAGGAATTCTGGGAGTTGAAGTCCACGAGTCATAAAAGAGCCAAGGTTGCCTACCCCTGATCTAGTACCAAGTTGAGATCATCCTAAGTAGAGGATGATCTCAACATTGATCAGGAAGCAATAAGAGATTATGGATCCTGACAAACACTGCAGGAGCTCTGTTTTGAAAGATACATATTTATAGAGTTGATCAAGTTTAGGGATTTGATTCACAAAGGCCACTCCTGTCCTTCATAACAACTTAGGTCATTATACATCCAAACTAAGTAGTACAAGATCAAAAGATGTGGAGAGAGCTGGTCCATAGAATCACCAAGAGATGGACATGGATGAACAGATAACATCATCATCTTCACCACCACCACCACCACCACCACCATCATCATCATCTCCAAGCTGAATCCAAGAATGCAAACCTGGCTGGCAGTGGACTGTCCTTCTGTCACATCTATGCTTGGGGGAAAAAAAACCCAGGAAAAGGGTTAGAAATCTGCTTATGACCTGGATAAGTCATGAAGTCACGGGTGCTTAAATTGCTTCCATTTATCCATGTATCATATGACAGGAATGCAGCCACCTGTGCTGAGAAACTAGCAACATTTACTTATTTACATGAGTTTACAATGTTTATAGGCCATTTCTTTTTTAAGAAACTGCCAAGCCGTTGGCCATAAAAACCAGCCATTAAAAATCATAATTTGCATTTATTCCAGGACCTATGGAAGAGACCCCCCCATTGTTTATTTTTTTTACTTTGATTTATTTATTAAATTTGTATGCTGCCCATCTCACAAGTGACTCTGTGCAGCATATAATACATGCACATCTGGAGCGGCTACTCATACTGTGATGTCTGCAGGGAAGAACAGGCAACGTAGCAATTATGGCAATGCCATCCAAGCCTTTGGCCTTTTCCCACATGTGTCACCATCATAGGCATGGACAGAAGGGTGGAGCTGACCTCTTGCCATTACCACTGGACCAGTGGAGCAATTGCCCTGTAACTTTTAAAGCAATGTTATTGTCCACTATGTTAAACCCTGCCAAAGATTTCCACCTGTGAGCATCACACATTTCATCGGGAGAAAAGCTGTGTGTGATGCTCCAGTGCACATTGTTCAAAGCCCACACTTCTAATTCACAGTCCACGGGAATGTCAGAAGCTGCCAAAGCAAAGGGCTGTCCTACATGCTGTCTCCCAAGGTATCTATCATGAGTGGGTCTATACTGTGCATTTGCGGCACAGGGTACCATTTAAGTTTGACATTATTATACCCCATTTGTACCAGCTTCTGCTGCAAAATCTCCTGGGGTTTTAATTGCATTGTCAGAAGAAGAATCAAATAACATTAATTAAATCAGGCCCTTCCTCTCTCCCTGTGATCTGTAGGTTGACGGGAACACACTCTGCAGGAACAGACACCTGCGGTACCAGATAAATTTTTATATATATATGTTGTTTTTAAAATTGTTAACAAAGAAATAAGGGATTTCTGAGATAGCTATTTCGAGTTATTTACCTCTCTTCAGTCAGAATTCACCCTTTCTGGGATTCGAACCTGGGCAGTCTGCATGCTAGGCAGAAGCTTTAGCCTCAAGCCACAGGCTCTGTCCCACTTTGTTAGTAGTCAGGGAGTGGATATGTGTGTCAAGTGGTTATTTTTTAGATTGCACCCTGTAAACCCAAATATGGGAGGAAGAAATCATTCTTTCCTTTGCTTGTTTCAGCTCAACCCAGAGCCATCTGCAAGCACAAATATATATATATGTTGTTTTTAAAATTGTTAACAAAGAAATAAGGGATTTCTGAGATAGCTATTTCGAGTTATTTACCTCTCTTCAGTCAGAATTCACCCTTTCTGGGATTCGAACCTGGGCAGTCTGCATGCTAGGCAGAAGCTTTAGCCTCAAGCCACAGGCTCTGTCCCACTTTGTTAGTAGTCAGGGAGTGGATATGTGTGTCAAGTGGTTATTTTTTAGATTGCACCCTGTAAACCCAAATATGGGAGGAAGAAATCATTCTTTCCTTTGCTTGTTTCAGCTCAACCCAGAGCCATCTGCAAGCACAAATATATATATATGTTGTTTTTAAAATTGTTAACAAAGAAATAAGGGATTTTTGAGATAGCTATTTCGAGTTATTTACCTCTCTTCAGTCAGAATTCACCCTTTCTGGGATTCGAACCTGGGCAGTCTGCATGCTAGGCAGAAGCTTTAGCCTCAAGCCACAGGCTCTGTCCCACTTTGTTAGTAGTCAGGGAGTGGATATGTGTGTCAAGTGGTTATTTTTTAGATTGCACCCTGTAAACCCAAATATGGGAGGAAGAAATCATTCTTTCCTTTGCTTGTTTCAGCTCAACCCAGAGCCATCTGCAAGCACAAATATATATATATATATGTTGTTTTTAAAATTGTTAACAAAGAAATAAGGGATTTCTGAGATAGCTATTTCGAGTTATTTACCTCTCTTCAGTCAGAATTCACCCTTTCTGGGATTCGAACCTGGGCAGTCTGCATGCTAGGCAGAAGCTTTAGCCTCAAGCCACAGGCTCTGTCCCACTTTGTTAGTAGTCAGGGAGTGGATATGTGTGTCAAGTGGTTATTTTTTAGATTGCACCCTGTAAACCCAAATATGGGAGGAAGAAATCATTCTTTCCTTTGCTTGTTTCAGCTCAACCCAGAGCCATCTGCAAGCACAAATATATATATATGTTGTTTTTAAAATTGTTAACAAAGAAATAAGGGATTTCTGAGATAGCTATTTCGAGTTATTTACCTCTCTTCAGTCAGAATTCACCCTTTCTGGGATTCGAACCTGGGCAGTCTGCATGCTAGGCAGAAGCTTTAGCCTCAAGCCACAGGCTCTGTCCCACTTTGTTAGTAGTCAGGGAGTGGATATGTGTGTCAAGTGGTTATTTTTTAGATTGCACCCTGTAAACCCAAATATGGGAGGAAGAAATCATTCTTTCCTTTGCTTGTTTCAGCTCAACCCAGAGCCATCTGCAAGCACAAATATATATATATGTTGTTTTTAAAATTGTTAACAAAGAAATAAGGGATTTTTGAGATAGCTATTTCGAGTTATTTACCTCTCTTCAGTCAGAATTCACCCTTTCTGGGATTCGAACCTGGGCAGTCTGCATGCTAGGCAGAAGCTTTAGCCTCAAGCCACAGGCTCTGTCCCACTTTGTTAGTAGTCAGGGAGTGGATATGTGTGTCAAGTGGTTATTTTTTAGATTGCACCCTGTAAACCCAAATATGGGAGGAAGAAATCATTCTTTCCTTTGCTTGTTTCAGCTCAACCCAGAGCCATCTGCAAGCACAAATATATATATATGTTGTTTTTAAAATTGTTAACAAAGAAATAAGGGATTTCTGAGATAGCTATTTCGAGTTATTTAACTCTCTTCAGTCAGAACTCACCCTTTCCGGGATTCGAACCTGGGCAGTCTGCATGCTAGGCAGAAGCTTTAGCCTCAAGCCACAGGCTCTCTCCCGCTTTGTTAACAGTCAGGGAGTGAATATGTGTGTCAAGTGGTTATTTTTTAGATTGCACTCTGTAAACCCAAATATGGGAGGAAGAAATCATTCACTGACACAACAAACATGAATTTGGGAGAACTCCAGGAATATAAGGGGGGCTGATGTGTTGTGGTCCATGGGGTTGTGAAGAGTTGGATACTGCACAACAAATCAGAATTTTTAATGAATACACTAAAGTTAGGTATTTAATGCAAAGGAAAACGAGATGAAATATGAGAGAAGTGGATAAGATTATGCAAAGTTCAGAAAAAAAAGAGAACTTTGGGCTTTTCCTTTTTCACTTGCAAACAACCTGGGATCATCCAGTGAAACCTACAAGATCATCCAGCTGCTTTCAGATGTTGAGGTTTCTTCTTCTTCTTCTTCTTCTTCTTCTTCTTCTTCTTCTTCTTCTTCTTCTTCTTCTTCTTCTTCTTCTTCTTCTTCTTCTTCTTCTTCTTCTTCTTCTTCTTCTTCTTCTTCTTCTTCTTCTTCTTCTTCTTCTTCTTCTTCTTCTTCTTCTTCTTCTTCTTATTATTATTATTATTATTATTATTATTATTATTATTATTATTATTATTATTATTATTATTATTACTATTACTATTACTACTACTACTATTACTATTATTACTATTATTATTATTATTATTATTATTATTATTATTATTATTATTATTATTATTACAACATTCATGGTCCTTTTCACTCAATGCAGCAGATCTGGCATCATGAGGAACTTCAAATTATTGAAGACCCATCTTTGCCAGCAGGCCTGGGGCAGTTAACTCCTTGCCCCAGCCAGTGTATGTATGTTTGTATGTCTGTTTCTGGATGATTGGTTGTTTTTAATTAATGGTTTTATAATGTATTTTAATATTAGATTTCCTTATGTTAGTATTCATGTTGTGAGCTGCCCTGAGTTCTTGGAATAGGGCGGCATAGAAATCTAATAAATAATAATAATAATAATAATAATAATAATAATAATAATAATAATAATAATAATAATAATAATAATAATAATGTTCCTCCTATTGAAGAATCCCAACTCCCATGGGTGACTGGTTATTCCCACAACAAAAAAAATATGATTCATCCTGTTTTTCTCCCCCCCCACCCCAAGAATTTATCCTGCTTCCCTATAAGCAGCAAGGATGATTACTCTCCCCATTCTCTTATCCCCAGAAACTAAATTAACAGACTCTGGGTTGGCTAACAATTTTATAAACTTCTCTTCGCCACAAGGCAAATCAAAATGTACCATTCTCTTGTGGATCTGCAAGGTGCCTGCTGAATTTAAAGAGGGTTTTGTTTAATTTCGGATTGTTCTTTTTCAACTGCTTTTTTTTTTTCACTGAAAGTTTATCGTGGTCTCATGCTCTTTAGAATCTGTCTCAGGTAAACAGTTGGATCCAGCAGCATCAAAGCCTTAAAAACAAATCTATCTTATTTATAGCCAAATGTGTGTTTATGCCAGGTAAAGATGGCCCTGAAGATCTAAACTTCTCCTCCTCCTCCTCCTCCTCCTCCTCCTCCTCCTCCTCCTCCTCCTCCTCCTCCTCCTCCTCCTCCCCTTTTTAAATTCTGCTAACAATGTAATGGATTAAAAAAAATACAAGTTCTCTTTTGGTGAGCTCAGGATGGAAGGAGAAATTACTTCTAGGGGATATTACATCCTGCAGGTGGTCTTCTGCCTGGTATTATTTACCACAAATGGCTTATTCATGCCAGAACTACACTGACTTGGAACTGAAATAGAAAGCAAGCCCTTGAGGTCAACTTCCTTCTCTGTCTCCAAATCTATTATTGCAATATGAATCGAGATAATGGAATAGTGGGAAGTTGCCAGATGCAGGAACTTCACAATAAAGCTGTCCGGGGCTTCTTTTATTTCATAATAAGCATCTACAGGGTTGTGTAGGCAGAATCGCAAAGAAGAGCCAAAGGGCATTGCAGGCATTTAAATCCTGAATCTTCTCCAGGAGTTGCCAGTCACCCAAGAGAACTGATATTTTAGGTGTTTGTTGTCATTGTACCTTCACCTCCCTTGTCAAGAGAGTCCAGATGAGTTATGATAGACAGACAGACAGACAGACAGACAGAAAGATAAGATAAGATAAGATAAGATAAGATAAGATAAGATAAGATAAGATAAGATAAGATAAGATAAGATAAGATAAGATAAGATAAGATAAGATAAGATAAGATAAGATAAGATAAGATAAGATAAGATAAGATAAGATAAGATAAGATAAGATAAGATAAGATAGGGTAGATGAGATAGGGTAGATAAGATAGTGTAGATAGACAGATAGATAGGATAGGTAGATAGGCAGATAGGGTAGAAGATAGATGATAGATGATAGATGATAGATAGATAGATAGATAGATAGACAGACAGACAGACAGACAGACAGACAGACAGACAGACAGACAGACAGACAGATAGGATAGGTAGATAGGCAGATAGGGTAGAAGATAGGTGATAGATAGATAGATAGATAGATAGATAGATAGATAGATAGATAGATAGATAGATAGATAGATAGATAGATAGATAGATAGACAGACAGACACAAACAGATAGATAGGATAGGTAGATAGGCAGATAGATAGATAGATAGATAGATAGATAGACAGACAGACAGACAGACAGACAGACAGACAGACAGACAGACAGACAGACAGACAGACAGACAGATAGGATAGGTAGATAGGCAGATAGGGTAGAAGATAGGTGATAGATAGATAGATAGATAGATAGATAGATAGATAGATAGATAGATAGATAGATAGATAGATAGATAGATAGATAGATAGATAGATAAGTAGGTAGGTAGGTAGGTAGGTAGGTAGGTAGGTAGGTAGGTAGGTAGATAAATTTCCAAAGGTTGGGAAATTAAAGAAATTATTTTGAACTTCTCTGATCTTCCACTGAGGTACCATCTTGGTAAATTGCTTGCTCAGGAGTCAAGCTAGATTAATTGTTCTACATGTCAGGAAGTTCCTCCTTATTTCCAGGTTGGATCTTCCTCCGATGAGCTTCGTGTTGCTTCTTGTGCTGCCCTTAGATGCTATGGAGAATAAATTGACCCCTTCTTCCTTGTGACAGGGCTTCAAGTATTGGAAGACTGCTATCATGTCCCTGCTAGTCCTTCTTTTCATTAGACTAGATCAAGGGTAGGCAACCTTGGCTCTTTTATGACTCGTGGACTTCAACTCCCAGAATTCCTGAGCCAGCATGGCTCAACTTGAAAACTTCTCCCTTTCCCCTCAGCATGGCTGGCTCTGGAATTCTGGGAGTTGAAGTCCATGAGTCAAAGAAGAGCCAAGGTTGCCTACCCTTGGACTAGACATACCTGGTTGCTTCGACGGTTCACCATACAATTTAGCCTCCAGATCTCTTATCATCTTTGTTGCTCTTCTCTGCACCTTTTCTAGGGTCTTTTCTGATTCCTTTCAATTCAGAATATACTGATCTGACCCACATTCTAATGCTAGTTGTGTTCACACACTTTGCAGATGTCAGCAGACAAGTAGCTGAGACCCAATCTCCTGAAGTCATACAAGTAAAGATGCTGAGAAATTATGGGGAAGAAAACACAATTCCACATTCATTTTAATTCCTTCAGAGCTATCATTATGCAACATCGATGACAAAGTGCTCTTATTCTGCACTTGCAGAAATGTATTGTAGATATTTTAATGACAAAATGAATTTAACAAATCATTTGTTAAAAATCAGGACAGGAACTTTCTTTCCCATCTCCAGAAATCTTCAATGAGGCTTATGCTGCTGCCCATGTATCCCTTGTTTTTTTTTTTTTTTACAAGAATTGGAAAAAAAACCTGAAGCCCACTTTGGATTTGAAAGTATATTAAATGGAACTAATTACAGCAAATCCTTCCCTCCAATACATCCCTTGCTTTCTCATTTCCCCCGGGGTTTCTGTATTTCATTTAGAAAGTAAATTAAATCCATTGTTCCGGGATAAGCCACTTGTTTAGGCTTTTGAGAGTAGCCTCTTGGGTGAAAGTTAGAAACAGCCAAATTTAAATAAGTTATTCTGGTTTTCATATTTGCATAGTGATCTAAATAATCTTTCTTTTCTTCCAAAGGGTGGTTTTCGTTCGTTCATTTATTTGCTTGCTTTCACTATAACTGTCTTTCAGTTTCTCATATTCCCTATCAAACCTACCACAAGTGTAATCGTTTTACATGGACAACTGATTTTGTTTCTTTCTTGGCTACACAAAGCATGTTAAGAATCGCTGCCAAAGTTCAAAAACAATGATCACTTTGAGAGCCACGTTCCTGAGAATTCTGTTGATGATTATCAGCCTTTAAATCTTTTTCCATTTGGGCCACAAAGACTAGAATGGAAGCTTGAAATGAAGCTTAACTATTGTTGGTGTGAAGCTTTTAGCAGAGTTCCTCTCGGTATCCAAGAAAGTTGTGTGAGGCTTATGATCTTGTCCAGAGATGACTGATCCTGAATCCATTCATCTGCTGAACTTTACATCCACACATCCCCAGATAGATAAGACTGCTTCTCATGCAAGAAACATGTGAATGGTTTGCCAGTATAAATATGGCTACCCACCATTTACCACAGCAAGACTCTTTTGGCCATGGAACATTTCTGTTTGACTTGGCAAGACAGAGAGATGATCATCCTTTGATGGACTTGAGACAATAAAAGACACTCTATTAGTAAGTGGTGATGTACTAGGACAGACATGTCAAACACAAGGCCCAGGGGCCAGATGCAGCCTGCAAAGGGGTTTCATGTGGCCCTTGAAGCCATTCTAGAAACAGTGAGGGAACGGCCCCTGCTGCCTTGGCCCTGGCCCAGGCCCAGGCTGCGAGCCAATGTACAATTTTGTGGTGGCCATCTATGCTGAAATGCATTCAGTCTTAGCTCCACAAGGCTGTCTGGAAACAGCGAGGAACCAGCCCCTGCCGTGTCGGCCCCGCCCCCTGGGTGCATGCTGGGGAGGGGTCCCCCTTTGTGAGGAATGAAGAAATGGACCATGCCTTGGTGCTTGCCCTGGTCCCACCCCCTTCTGCCAGAGACCCTCAGATCTGTCCCACTCCTGCCCAGACCCCCACCGGCACCCTTGACACGAACGATGTAGAGCTGGCCATGCCCACCCAGTAGGCCATACCCACTCCATCCATGCCCACTCAATAGGCCACACCCACCCTGGCCACACACCCCCGCCTCCCCCAAGGGCAACCAAAATGCTGATGCAGCCCTCAGTGAAATTGAGTTTGACACCCCTGTACTAGGATGAGAAATAGAAAATGTTTATGAAATAAATTAAGAATATATTTAAGTAAATAATATGTGTATCTTAGATATTATAACTTTTATGTAGTGAAATAAAGGAAATTTGGGTTACTCAAAACTTAAATAATATGGATGTTAAAGGTTAAATTGGAATACCGTAATTCAAAATTAAAAAAATAGGTAAAACTTAAAAACAGGATATGGATATGTATAAGCAAAAAAAATATATTGGTAAATGTCTCAACTGAGCTTGTTATAATTAGAAATTTACTTGTTTAAATAGGATATAGCAAATGTTAACGGAAATAGAGAAGGAATTTTTGATGATGTAACCTGACATATGTACTAAAGATTTTGTTATTGAATTATTGATTACCCAATCACCACGCTGCTTTCTAAATACTTAAATGTAAAACTGGAAAACCCATAAAATTTGAGATGGGAGAGGTGATCATCCTTGATTTTGGGGACCACGCAGATCCCTCAACTCTAACATGTCCACCTAACTCCTAGAGCAGCGGTTCTCAACCTGTGGGTCGCGACCCCATTTGGGGTCGAACGACCATTTCATGGGGGTCGCCAAACAACTCAGTCTGCCATTTTTCCCCCTTTTGCCCTCGGCCGGCGCAGGGGGCAGCACCGCGCATGCGCGGGATAGCACCGCACATGCATGATGCGGGCCGTCGCGCCGTGCATGCGTGATGCGGGCCATCGTGCCACACATGCGCGATGCAGGCCATCACGCCGTGCATGCACGATGCAGGCCGTCGCGCCGCGCATGCACAGTGCAGGTCGGGGTCGCACCACGCATGCATGCCGCAGGTCGGGGTTGCAGCCTTAAAAAGGTTGAGAACCGCTGTCCTAGAGGCTCTGACATTGGCATTCTAGAAACTGTTGAAGAGGCATCTGCTCATGATTTTCAGATTTTATTGGAGCAGTCCCAAGAAGAAAAATTGTTCAACCAAGACGCAGATGATTCTGTTGTGGCTTTTAGCTCCGTATTGTGGAAAAAAAGAGAGCAAAAACTGGGGAGGCTTCTTGGGCTACCGAGTCCCCAGTATGTACCTGAAGATCCAGGGATTGATGTCACTCTCTGGACAAGAAAACAAAATGTCTTTCCTTCCAGAAGGGGAAAGGCAATTGGAGAAGGCAATTTGTAGCAGATCCCCAAGGCAGATAGAGTTTCTCCACTCTCTCGTGGGATGGGATGAGCTTGTGATTCGACAACGTGACAGTTTGAGCCAAAGTCTTCCTGAGTGTACAAAGTTTTCTTTTTCCCCTGACATGAGATACACCTAGATTAAGCATTCCACTGAGACTGTGTTACTATCAGGCCATTCATCACCCAAAAAGGCTTATGTATTATAATGACACGAATCTTATGCATTCCTGCTTCAATCAAGCAAAAAGAAATTTAAACACAATCCCTCTGTATTTCTTCTGCAATCAACCAAGACCAAATTTAACTCTCTCTCTCTCTCTCTCTCTCTCTCTCTCTCTCTCTCTCTCTCTCTCTCTCTCTCTCTCTCTCTCTCTCACACACACACACACACACACACACACACACACATACACACAAAGGGTTCTACTCAGCCACAGTTCTTTGGAGTGGCAAATGCAATTACCCTTTCATTTATTCAGGGAAGCATTATTTAATTTCAGAATGTTTTATTCTTTTGCAGGTGAGAATGACAAGGCGGGGCTGACTTTGTCCTGCTGTAAATGTCCATAAATCATGACTGGATTAACTTACATTATTAGTTTCAGCTCTTTCTCTGCTTTTCTGGTGCAGTGGCCTTTTTTCAGTCAGACTCAATGTTAAATATAATCAATGTGTGTGTGTGTGTGTGTGTGTGTGTGTGTGTGTGTGTGTTTCTTTCTCTGTGAGTGTGAGTGTGTGTGTATGTATAAAATAAGAATATATAAATATTCTGAAAGATCACAGAGTATAAATCTTTATACTCTCAACTGTTTCAGGAGCAAGGTTTTAATTTAATGAAAAAGTAAATTCCACCCTAAGTTTGTTCAAATAATATATATTTTAATAAATATCAGAGGCCATGCTCCTATTGTTCCTACAAAAAATGACAGCATATCCATAGCTTTCTTTCTGTATCAAAGGCAGACATCCATATACTTTATTTATGGCAGCAGATGGTATAAATTATGGGCTGCAGCAGAAATGTATGGCCTGTGGCCTCTTAAATGCAAGTAAATTACTACTTTTGTATCATTTTTTTAAAAAAATGTTTTATTATTTTTTTTAACATAATCACCTTAATATTTGGTAGACAGTGCATTGTTTGGGCTTACATTTAGCAAATATTCACTAATCATTAAATTCTATAATCTATAATCCACAGGATAACTTTACATGGTTTCCTAAACTTTTCCCCATAGTGTTCTCTTTTACCAACCGTAAGTTAATACAATTCTTTTTGTTTTAACAAATGATAATTAAGTATAAAAATTTTCTAATATACAAATAATAATCACAACAATACAGTATTCCTGTTTACAGTTCTTGTTTACATTTGTTTTTCCCACAGTGTTCTAAACATTTTTACTGGTAAAGATTTTCTCAAGAGTTAATTATATTTAAATAGTTAAATCTATTTTTTCTCATGTAAACCAACCCAATACTTTTACCTTTCTTAAGGAATAAATAAGACTACAAAAAGAAAGAAGGATGAGAATAAGAAAAAGAATAAAATAAAAAGATAATACACTACTTAAAATCCCTATTTCCTATAAGCTAACACATATTTATTTCCAAAAAAATCATTCTTTTTTACCATAATTGAAAATGTATTTAATCTTAAAATATTCCCTTTAATAAACCTAATTCTCTAGTCTTTTAACTCTTAGTCAAAACATTTTTAATCCATTTATAATTTTCTTAAAGTCAATCACCTTTAGATATCTAAAACATTTCCTTTTTATAGACCATTCCAACTCTTTTATATTATTCATATCCAACAATAAAATAAAAAGGAGAATTACTACTTTTGTATCATTATTGACCACATTTGCTGGTATTGTGCCCTAATTCAGTGGAAGGATTGATGTAGGATTTTGCTGTCCATAATGAGGACACCCAACCCCTGTGATTTTCATTTTCTCCTTTCTTGGTTGCTATTCCTTCCAGATAAATGGAGAGTTGGGGAAAAAATGATGTAAAGGGACTTGCAATTCTGCATTCTTGCCCATCAGCAGGTTGACTGACAACAAGACCCCATTTGACACACAGTAAGAAGCCTGTCCATCAAGCATCTCCAGCCAGAAGCAGCAGAAAGAAATAATCCAGAAAACATTGACCTGCTGCATTGCTATGGGAGGACCCGGTGGCAGTGATAAGGAATATAGTTGACTGCTTTATTCTTAACCCTTTCCATCTTCTCTCTCAATCATATGACCCAGAAAGTTGCTGGTATCGGAAAGAAAAATCATTCACCAAGATTTTCTAACTTTGTTTATTATTCAGTGAAATCTGGAGAACTGTCTCTGCAGTTTAGTTGCTTTTCTGGATGATCCCCATGTAATGTTCCTTTTCTGAGACCCTCCTTCGTGTTGGATCCCTTGAAATGAATGAGGCATGGGTGCAACTCATAGGCCTGAGACCATAAGTAACAATTCCAGCTACTAAAGAATATTTGATAGCAAATTTCCTGATAATCCAAGAGTCAAACCTCTTAAGCCCCTTTACCATATCCAGTCAAAACCTTCTGAAGGCCCAGACAATATAAAATGCTAAATTTATACGAAGGGAAGAAAAATGGAGACTTAGATCTATAGACAGATTATTAAGAGATAACAAGTTTAAAGGATGCATTGATTTAAGCTGTCTCTTTAAGCTGCATATTTTTGGTTTAGGTTTCTCTTAGGAACAATTCAACTGAAGATTTTTTCAGTTTTTACACAATCAATATTAGAAAAATTGCTAAGGTCACTGGGAGGAGGATTTTGTCTACCAAAAGCCCAACACAAAAGATTTTTCAGGAGAAACATCCACAGACTATAGCAAATAACCAGAATAGCTTCAAGAAGACTACTGAATATTTTCTGAGTGCTGTTCTACATCCTTTGATTGCAGCTGAACTTTTCATAGAGTGGCATTTCAAACAAATTTGGAACCTCTTCATCCGAGAAAGCATCAGAGAGACTGGGAAGGAAAGCAAAAATATTTCACAATAGGGTGAAAGCCAGAAAAAAACACAGCATAGGACAAACGAGTGAATGTCTACTTGGTGTCCCTGTATCTATCTTTACAGAGGAAAGAGCAGGATGTAAACGTTATAAAATGGACAAACTAAAGACAGGCTTAATTTTACAAAACCTTTTAGAAAAGAAAAAAAATCACCAGGATGAATATTACTGAAAACCGGTCAGTGGATACAAAGATGGGGGTCACCAAATGTGGAATGTGGAGACCTCCACAGCTGAAAAACTCCAGCATCATGCTGCCAACTCGAAAAGTCAAAGGAATCCATCAATGCTGTTAAAACTGCTGCACAGACGGCATTTTGGGCTAGGATAAAGGGAGGTCATCTTTAGAATATTTCAAAGGAAAAGGAAAACACCAAAGCCACAGAGGAAGGAGCAAAAAGACGAATAAGTCTTTTCTTTGAGAGTCACGTAGAGTTTGTGCAAGAAAATGTCAACGGTACAAGGACATGCAAGTTTCACATACTAGGCTGTAATTAATTCAGCTCGGCATAAATATATATCCTTCAAGAATGTGTACTGGTGATTGCCATAATTCCAGCTTCAGATCTTGGCCTTTTTAAGTGCAACTCTACAAGACTTGCATGCCTTTCAATGTAGACAATACTGACCTGGAAGATTTGGACATTTGCTTCATTCCCTAAGGATTAAATACAGGCAGTTCCCAACTTATAGCCCCAACTGGGATAGAATTTCCATTGCTAAGTAAGACGGTTGTAAAATGAGTCATGACTGATTTTATGACCTTTTTGTTAAGTGAATTGCTACAGTTGTAAAGTGAATCATGTCGCTGTTAAACTAAGACCGCTTCCCTTGTTGGTAGCTGGCTGGGAAAGTCACAAATGGTGATTACATGAGCTTTGGATGCTGCAATAAATACATGCCTGTTGCCAAGTTCCCAAATTGTGATCGCATGATCAAGGGGATGCTGTGACGGTTGTAAGTGCAAAAGTTATCTGCATAGTTAATTTCCACCAGTCTCAACTACATTTAATTCTGTTGTTTGCAGGAGTTTTGGGACATATTTACATATTTTCTGATGACTATTAAGGAACAAAAGTCTAAGAAAGAAGTGAGCACAAAAGGACATTTCCTTAGTTGCTTCCAGCGTGAACTGCTTCAAGCGAGCAAGATTCATTTAAATAAAATTAATTCATTTGAATATCAAATAAGTTCCTTTGAAACAGACTCCTCTCCATGCAGAACTCTATGCATGTGGGAAGTGAGGGGGTCCTGTAGGTGTCAGTCACAGTGAGAAGAAGTCAGGATAGAGAATCAGTCAAACAGTATTTTCTCCTCTCTCCAATGTTCCATCAAGAGCAATTTTGCTCTTGTTGTCATCAAAGAGAAAGGTTTCAAATCCAACTTGAGGCCCAATCAAAATGTTTCCTTGTCTCAAAAGGACTAAGAAAGCTTTAGATCTTTCTGACCCCCAAACAACCTCTAGAACAGACATGTCAAACACAAGGCCCGGGGGCCGGATGCGGCCCGCGAAGTGGTTTCATGTGGCCCATGAAGCCATCCTGGAAACAGTGAGGGAACGGCCCCCACTGCCTTGGCCCTGGCCCAGGCCAGCCGGGAGCCAATGTACAATTTTGTGGTGGCCATCGATGCTGAAAGACATTCAGTCTTAGCTCCACAAGGCCGTCTGGAAACAGGGAGGGACCGGCCCCTGCAGTGTCGCCCCTGCCCCCTGGGTGCATGCTGGGGAGGTGCCACCCTTTGTGAGAATTGAAGAAATGGACCATGCCTTGGCACTTGCCCCAGTCCCACCCACTTCTGCCAGAGACCCTCAGATCTGTCCCACTCCTGCCCAGGCCCCCACAGGCACCATTGACGTGAACGATGTAGAGGTGGCCATGCCCACCCAGTAGGCCACACCCACTCCATCCACGACCATCCAGTAGGCCACACCCACCCTGGCCACCACCCCCAAGGGCGACCACAATGTTGATGCGGCCCTCAATGAAATTGAGTTTGACACCCCTGCTCTAGAACCACTTTTTAGCAAGCCCCTTCTCTCAACCTTAAAGATACTGCAGGAAGATCTGCTGAAGGAAGCCTGATGAGACATTGTCAGGCCTACTTCTGGTTTGAACTCGGTTGGTGTTTTTATTTTATTTTTTTATTTTATTCGGATTTGTATGCTGCTCCTCTCCGAAGACTCGGAGCAGCTCACAACATATATATAAAACAATTTCAACTAAATCCGAACAAAAAAACATTAAAAATAAAACCCCATACATACTCATCAGTCACACCACAATCAACAATCATCCCCAGGCCTGCCGGCAGAGGTAGGTTTTTAAATTCTTCCGGAAGGCCGGGAGAGTCGGAGAAACGCGGGCTTCAGGAGGCAGTTGGTTCCAGAGGGCGGGCGCCACAACAGAGAAGGCCCTCCCCCTAGGACCCGCCAGATGACATTGTTTCGCTGACGGGACCCGGAAGAGGCCGACCCTGTGCGCTCTCACCGGTCGAAGGGAAGTATGTGGCAGAAGGCGGTCCCGTAAGTATCCTGGTCCCATGCCATGAAGGGCTTTATAGGTGATAACCAACACCTTGAATTGGGCTCGGAGACCAATAGGCAACCAATGCAGCATGCGGAGAGTTGATGAAATGTGGGCACAATGAGGAAGGCCCACAACTGCTCGCGCAGCTGCATTTTGCACTAATTGTAGTCTCCGAACACTCTTCAAGGGTAGCCCCACGTAGAGAGCGTTGCAGTAGTCGATCCTCGAGGTGTTGCCAAAATGCCTGCGATATCCTGGCTAAATAAAAGTGTTTACTGAAAACTAGAATACTACAGTTTAAGTAATTGACTACCCTCCACCAAATCCATGGTGCAATTTCTTCTCCTACCCTCTGCAGCATTTAATTTGCACACCCTTTCTATAATTCCATAGACACCTTGCTTTGCACTGTGGATGCTTAGAGTGAAGTGGCAATTGGTGATTGACATAACTGACCTCTTGATATGCAGGTTCTCTCTCTCTCTCTCTCTCTCTCTCTCTCTCTCTCTCTCTCTCTCTCTCTCTCTCTCTCTCTCTCTCTCTCCCCTCCCCAAAGTGCCTATTTTCTTTTTTTGTCCCTAAAATCATAAATGAGGCCCATCCTGCAAGACACCAAAAGACAGCACCTCTAATGCTTCACATTTAATAACTCACACTGTTCAAGTTTCTGGCTTACTTCAGTCTCTTTTGAGACCATTGCATAGATTGGAAGGAACATGGGGATTTCTAGATAGAAAGAGGCAAACAGTCATCTAAAGAGAGGGTTAGGGAGAATGAAAGGTGCTAACTTTTTAAAAATAAATAAATAAATTTCACAAAGAAAAGTAGCTGGATAAAGGGCTGCCACCCAGTTTTAATGAGAAACAGTTCAGATAAGCATTTATGGATGTGGAAGTAGGATCCTAGGAGAATGACTTTTGAAAATGTTCCAGGTTTTGTGTGTGTGTGTGTGTGTGTGTGTGTGTGTGTGTGTGTGTGTGAAAGTCGCATATACTATATATTGTACATGTAGTACAACTGCAATTGAGTCCAACATTCCCTCCATGGCTAAGTGCCATCAAGTTGATGTTGATCTTCTGCAGGACGATCTGCACCCAACCTGGCCTTTCAGATTTCCAAATATCACCTTATCACCATAGCAATCACATTTGTTCTTTTTAAACGCTGGTTGTTTTCTCCTGTTACTTTTCCCCTTCCGTTTTCCCCTTTCCTTTCCTTTCCTTTCCTTTCCTTTCCTTTCCTTTCCTTTCCTTTCCTTTCCTTTCCTTTCCTTTCCTTTCCTTTCCTTTCCTTTCCTTTCCTTTCCTTTCCTTTCCTTTCCTTTTCTTTCCTTTCCTTTCCTTTCCTTTCCTTTATTTACTTTATTTAAATTTCTATGTTGCCCTTCTCCTGGGACCCAGGGCGGCTTATAACAACAACAATGCAATTACATGTGAGCAATTTAACAATAATAATCAACCATCCAATCCAAAACACATTCATTCATTGCAAAACACATTCATACATACGACATACAATCACAATCAAACACACAATCAACGATGGAGGCACATTCCTAGGCCCGGGGGCAGGTTTCAAATCCAACCTGAGGCCCAATCAAAATGTTTCTTTGTCTCAAAAGGATGCCTGCACAATAGTGCTACAAAAGGGCTGTGAGTTTGTATCAGGGTCTGAAGGAAAGCAGGTGTTCAAATAATTGTCCATCATAGCACAAACACTGAAAGGCCGTGAAACCGTTATGAATTTTTGACGAGATCCAGCTGTTTTCACCTTGCTGCTATTAATGGCCGTTTGGTACTTTAGAAACAAGCAAAGTGGATGAATGTTATGGTTTGTGCAGCTTTAATGCTTGCAACAGATGCTCAAAAAATCTGTTGCGTTCTTTGGGTTGAAATAAACATCATGGAAAGGATGAGGATTGATGAAATGGTTACTGGATAAAAATGATGAGGAAATGGATTCCACCTTCTCTGTCATGTTGTCTGAAGGGAAATAAAAGGAAGGCTTAGGAAAGCTAAGACCCTCCTTAGCAGGGAATAAGATAATAGACTAACCACCCACCCACCCACCCCGCTCAGGCAGGAAACCCTATACCAGGGGTAGGCAACCTCGGCATAGCCGACTCAGGAATTCTGGGAGTTGAAGTCCATGAGTCATAAAAGAGCCGAGGTTGCCTACCCTTGCCCTATACCATTTCAGACAAATAATTGTCCAATCTCTTCTTTAAAACTTCCAGTGTTGGAACATCCACAACTTCTGGAGGCAGGTTGTTCCACTGGTTCATTGTTCTGTCAGGAAACTTCTCCTTAGTTCCAGGTTGCTTCTCTCTTTGGTTAGTTTCCATCCATTGCTTCTTGTCCTGCCTTTAAGTGCTTTGGAGAATAGCTTGACTCCCTCTTCTTTGGGGCAGCCCCTGAGATATTGGAAGACTGCTATCAAGTCACCCCCTAGACTTTTCACTAGACTAGACGTACACAATTCCAGCAACCATTCTTTATAGGTGATATAGATATACGATAATCTAGGATGTCTCCTTTATCATTAAATGAATGCATTGATAGATTTATAAGGAATGCTCATGGTAGTGTGAGAGATTTGGTATCTGGATGTACCAGTGTGCAAGTATTTTTCTACCTTGTTGGAGAAATTTTCAGACAGGGTAGTAGAAAGTTAGTGGGATGAATATTGTGCTGTATTCATGTGCTTAAAAAGAGTGTATGTGCAGCAGAACCAGAGGAAATAGGAACAGGAACATATAATATGGAATATATGTTGATTGAGTACCAAAGTATAAAAGAAGTAGATTGGGGTAATTTTCCCCCATATAAAAGAGAAGAGGGAATGAGGTTTGATTCACAAGAACAAATAGAAGATGCAAGAGTAAATGGGTCAAAAGGAAGGAGAACACAAAGAAAGTCCCAGCTGAAGGAAACCCATGAGATCCTTAAGAAGATTCACGAGGAATTTAAAGAGCTAAAGGCAATGTTTGAGCTAGAATATATGAATGCGTTGGAAGCCAAGCATGGTTTACAAAGACAAAAAGGTAGGGGGAGTTATAATGAGTGGGGTTGGAGTAAATGAGATTTCATTTTCTATCTTTTCTCATGCCTTTAATTACTTTGACTTATTATTTCTTACTCTTTCTGTGCTTGCCACAAGGTCATTTATCTTGGAAACAAATAGCATGATAGACATGCATTTCTTACATTCAGGGGAAAATAACAGGAAATTAGCCTTCGGAATACAAAAATCTCCCCCAGATCTCCAGAGTTAAAAATGAGGATCTCATCAACTTTGATAATTCTGTGCTCCTTACAACTGTCACCTCCTTCCAAAGCAATTTGAAAAGAAGACAGATACACCGTACGTTCGAGATTGCCTTCTTTCCTAAATTAAGCTTTCTAGAATCTGGCTGAGAATCTAAGATTGGCCATGAGATGATCATAAAGAAGACTCTGGAAAAACTGCAGAAAAGAGCAACAAAGATGATTGGGGGCTGGAGACTTGTGAAGAATGGTTGCAAGTATTGAGTATGCCTAGTCTAGTGAAAATAAGGACTAGGGGTGACATGATAGCAATGCTCCAATATTTGAGGGGCTGCGACAAAGATGAGGTGGGCAAACTATTTTCCAAAGAAAAAATGGATAGAAACTAACCAAGGAGAGAACCAACCTAGCACCCAAAAGAAATTTCAGTCAGTGGAATGCCTTGCCTTCAAAGCTGTGAGTGAGACTGGACAGTCACTTGTCTGAAATGGTGTAGAAAGAAAAATCTTCATCAGGGTCCAGTCCAAGCCAGGAATAAACAAAATGGAGACTGTTTTAGAAAGAAGGTTGTAGTTTATTGAACAGCAGAACCACAAGACATGTGGCTCTGGAGCAGCTGACTACATGTTGCTGGGAGTGGTGGGTTTTTATACCTTCTTGGGCTTTTGTGTTTGGATTTTTTCCTGTGGCATGAACTTTGACCTGAGGTTCAGTGTGCCCTTTTAGCATTCTGATGGTGGTGGGTTAATCCTAATATGTTCTAAATGTCATGTCCTGCATCCTTGGGACTGTGGCTGATGGCTATGTCCAGTGTTGGATTTTTTGGATGAGGAATCTTTGTCTTTCTAATCCCATCAGCTCTAAGCTTCCTGGCTCCATTCTTTCTGAAAGGATTATCAGATCTGCATTTCTACAGACCTGGTTTCTGCCTGGGGCAGAGACTTGGAGGGGGTTCTGCCTTTTAAGATTTTCTCCATTATTCCTTTGGGGAAATATAATATTCTGCCTTTTTAATATTCCCCAAACTATTTCCTTCTCTGGGGGGGGGTGCTGTCTTCCTACAATGGTATAGGCTCTCCTGCTTATAGGGGGAGTTGGACTAGACAATCTTCCTTCCAACTCTGTTATTCTATTCTATGTTCTAAGAATGGATCACTTCAGTATTAACCTTCATCTGGAGATCTTCTGGGTTTTCCCGGCCCGGATCTTTCATCCTTAACCAGAGTGCCATCTTCTCGCCAAACCTGGTTCAACACATGGACTTCTTCAAAGCAGCCCAGCTTGCAGCAACTGTTCTGATGAACCCCAGTCCAAGGTCCATTGCTTTCTCAGTTGGTTCTCACTTCCTACTTGTGACCATTCCCCTTGTTGATTTTGGAAATACCTTTTTATTTATTGCATGATGTTTCAAATAAGTGAGGTTACATTCAATGGAATTTTCTTTCTTTCTTTTTTTGCAAAATATTTTAAAGGCCTACATTGTCCAATGAGAAGTGTGCTTCTGAATAATGTTTACTTCCAACTGTGCTTTGAGGAGAATGGTTCAATGGGAAATGTCTTTTTTTTTTCTATGACCCAGTCCTTCCTGAGTCCTTTCATCCTTTGCGACTAATGGGTGCTATTTCTTAATTTCCTACAGTACTATATCGGTTGACATTTCTTTTCTTTTTTTAATAGTGCATTTGACATTTTGATTTTTGCACCACTCAGAAGATCAATGCGCAGGCCATCACACACATAGATGGCTGAAACAGACAGATTACAGATAATACCTGTTTATTCTCCAGTACACCTTTCCCTTTAATTTGACACAATAATGGCAATGATTTTGGAATCAGAAAAACTATTTAGCAATGAAAAGAATATTTCACCCTTGCTTCCATTCCCTCATTTTTTTCTTCTGGGTCAAAGAATAAATGTCCTGGAGAAATTGTGATAGGGAAGAAAAAAAAACCTGATATTCTCTGGTAAAAAAAAAATCTTTTAAGAAAAAAAAAGGCATTTGGATAATTTTCTCCTCCCCCACCCTTCCACCTCGCAAAAAGATGGCATCTTGATCTTTTAAATGGATTTCTGCCTTTTATTTCTCTGGCATATACACAGCATCTAAATTAAGTAAAATGCAAGAGCAAAATAATTATCCTAAATAAAATGGGATTGTATATTTTGCAAAATTAAAGAGGAAAGAAAGTGGGCTACTTGGATGTCCTTTTCATTATCTTTGGATAGAAATCATGTTTAGAATTTGTCTTGACTTTTTACAAAGTTTTGGGGAGATTTTGGTTAGAAAAAGACGTCATCCTTGGTTCAGAATCCTGGTGATGTTTAATGTTTAAAACAATGGGAAGCAAAAAAAAATGTTGCCTGCTTCCTGGAGTCCCGGTGAGTGAATCAAGCGTGAATCAAGCAGCTATATAAATTGGCTTAAATACACATATGAACAACAGAAGAGCGAAAAGGAAATTGGAAAATTTAATATTTTTTTTTAAAAAATTTTATGCAAAGAAGCAAGAATTCTGATCGAGATCAGGAATATTTCCAGGCAGGGAAAGATAAGATTTGTATTCTCTCTGCAGAATGATCTCTACAGATGTTAAAGCACCTCTGGTGAATGACAACCTGTCTGGGGCCTTTGGTGGGGGCTGTGAAATGTCAGCCAAGCCACAGCTGATCCGGGCACAACTGCCAGCTGACCTCCAGCTTGCTTATGCAACGCACCCAGTCTGGGGAATTGAAAATGACTGCTGGCATTTGGTGTCTATCCGGGCTGCAGGGAAGTGAAAGAAAGCAAAGTAAAATCAGAAGCAAATAAACTTTAGCACAGGCAATTTTTGTCCAGAGAAAAGCTGCATTTTTTTTAAACTGACTGCACTTTAGATTTGTTCAGATGGCCAAGAGTAAACCATGCATTTCCTCAATACCATATAGTGATATATTTGTTACTGATGATGTCTGTTTCTTTAAAAAAACAACAACAGGTAAGGCTATCAAAAATGTAACCCTTTTCTAACAGATTGACGGTGTCAGGCCTATCAGCAATCTGAAAAGAAGACTGATGCATCCCACATTCAAGATTGCCTTCTTTCCTAAATTAAGCTTTCTAGAATCTGGCTGAGAACCTAAGATTGCCCATGGGATGGTCATAAAGAAGAGTCTGCCTATATGACAGTAACTTTATCGTCAAATTTTTATGGGTAGAGAAGCACCCTATTGGATCAAACCAACATCTATCCAATCCAGCCTTCTGGGTATCCCTGGAGCGGGATCTTTTATTTATTTACGATTTACTTATTTTTAAAATATTTATATAGCACCTGTCTTGGGTCGAATTCTGGACAGTTCCGGAATGAGAGAGAGAAAAAAAAAGTTTTATCTTCTCTGCAGCACAACATAAATTCAAACATGTGCCCAGATCAAAATTGCAAGCTTCAAATAATGTTCAAAGATGAAAGTAAAGGAATAGAACACAGACAGTCCTCAACTCCCAATCATTCATTGAGTAACCATTCAAAGTTACACAGGTACTGAAAAAGTGACTTAAGATCAGCCCTCACACATATGACCGAGGGCTGATGATATAGGCGAGGGCATCAACAGAAATGTACAATGTTTGCAGTGTCATAGGGTTCCTGTGATTGCCATTTGTGACCCTTCCCACCAGCCTACGATGAGGAAGGGAGGAGAAAACTGGATTCATTTAATGACTGTGTGATTCCCTTAACAACTGCTGTGATTTGTTTAACAGTCGTGGCAAAAAAAAAAAATTGGGCACAGCTGAAAAATAGCCACAACTTAACCAGAAAAGAGGTTTACAAGATCATCATTCCAAGTCAGCTTTAGTTATCCATTTATTTATTTATTTAGATTTCTATGCTGCCCTATTCCAAAAACTCAGGGCGGCTTACAACATGGATACTAACATGTAGAAATCTGGCATTAAAATACATTGTAAAACCCCTTGATTAAAAAAAAAAAAACAATCATCCAAAGACAAACATACACACAGACATACACTGGCTAGGGGCAAGATGTTAACTGCTCCAGGCCTGTCGGCAAAGATGTGTCTTGAGCAGTTTGCGAAAGGCGGAGAGGGTGGGGGCGACATGGATCTCCGGGGGGAGTTAGTTCCAGAGGGCCGGGGCCGCAACAGAGAAGGCTCTTCCCCTAGGTCCCGCCAGGCGACACTGTCTGGCTGACGGGACCTGGAGAAGGCCGACTCTGTGGGCCCTAACCGGTTGCTGGGTTTCATGGGGCGTGGTCATCAGCCTCTTGTTGTGGTATTTGCCACTGTGTGCAACAAGGGACTGTTGTTTTTTGTTTGTTTGTTTGTTTCAAAAAACAAAGAGGACACGGGAGGGATGGTAAGACTGCTCTTCTTTCCTGTTCCTGCCTTTCTGGTGTTTTGAATCTGTGGACTGTTTCTTTGTCAGAGGTCTCTGAGAGAAAGGAGAATGACTTTGTTAACATGCTGACAGGTTGTCTCTGGACACAGACCTGTCATGAATTATATGGATGCAAATAAAGGCAGGGGATTTGATTAATGCAAAGCATCAGCCCTTGTCTAGATAGACTGTGTTTTGCGTCATTCGTTTCAAGCTAGCCTGCATCCCGGTGGTATTCAAACATTATTTGTATGTGTTTTTTTTTAAGATTAGTTTAAAAACAGCAAAATCTTTCATCAATTGTTTCCCAAAGGTGCAATTTTTTAATGCAGTGTTTGAGCTGGGAAACATTTTGGAACGGTGATAGTAGAGCTGGTGAATAATATGGCCATCCAGATTCTGACGTAGTCCATTACAACAAATGTTATTTCATTTTTTGGGGGAGGTGGGGGAAATTCTCATTGACGATGACGATGACGATGACGATGACGATGACAATTATTATTATTATTATTATTATTATTATTATTATTATTATTATTATTATTATTATTATTATTATTAGTAGTAGTAGTAGTAGTAGTAGTAGTAGTAGTAGTAGTAGTAGTAGTAGTAGTAGTAGTAGTAGTAGTAGTAGTAGAATACTCTCTTGAAAACTTAGATGAAGACATGACTGGAGACAATTTCCCCAGAAGGTGATCTGTGGTTTCTTGGTAACCTTGGACTTAAAGATTGGCCTCAGAAACCCACGTGAAAGAATTAGGCAAGCACTCATTTAAAGTTGTTCTTGATTCTTCAGAGTGGTAGAGATTAATTTGAAACATGCTTTGCCCAATTGTTAAGATTCTGATGGGTTTAAGTCTCTGCTGAAATAACATCTTTCTATAGCTCAACTGAGGTGGTCCATTGAGGCCAGGGCTTAGACTGACCTGTGAGTTGAAAGGTTGCTAATTCTGTTTCCTACATCTCTGTGTTTCCCTCTAAAGCAGGGCTTTTCAACCAGTGGTCCGGGTACCACCTGTGGTACATTGGCACCTGGCAGGTGGTACGCGACCATCCTAGAAAAGTGGTAGCGGGGGAGGGGAATGAGCTGAACCGGTGGCAGCACCGCACAAGCCTGAGCGAGAGATGGCTGGAGCTGCAGGGCAGTCAGGGCTCAGCGGAAGCGCCAGGATCAGCACTTCTTCGGGACTGTCGGGGCTCAGTGGAAGTGCCAGGATCAGCGCCAGGCTCCAGTTGGAGCTCGGCGCTGATCCTGGCGCTTCTGCTGAGCCCAGAAGAAGCACTGATCAGCTGGAATGTTGCAGCATCTCCAGGGTCTTGTGATTTACATTCACATGTTTGGCAACTGATTCATATTTATGACGGTCACAGTGTCCCAGGGTCATGTGAAGTGACCAAACCCTGCTGCAACCACCCAGCAGATGGAAGAAATAAAAACCAAACACCCCCCCACCCCACCCCCCTTCCAATCCTCAACAGAAATGCTCACAACAATGAAATCCTCGGACAGGAGTAAGAGCACCACCAGGCAGGCAGGCAGGTGTCTTGCCCAGCTGTGGCTTGGGGGGCACTTTTTTCAGTGCCATTGTAACTTCAAACAGTCACTAAGTGAACTGTTGTAAGTTGAGGACTACCTGTACTTTATCACTTTTTTTCTTTTTTGGGGGGGTGGTCATCAGGTTTTTGACATCTTGCTAGGCGACTGGTGGCTCTCGGATGTTGCCATATCCTAAAAGTGGTACAATGGGTGAAAAGGTTGAAAAGCCCTGCTCTAAAGTTCATGGGAAGAAAGAGATATTTGTCTAATCTGGATTTGACTTGCTCTGGATCTGCTTAGACTACATTTGAACTTTTAGGAACAGTGATCTATAACAGAATAACAGAGTTGGAGGTCTTCTAGTCCAACCCCCTGATCAGGCAGGAAACCATATATCATTTCAGACAAATAGTTGTCCAGTCTCTTCTTAAAAACTGTAACTTAAAGTTTTTAAACTTAAAAACTTCCAACTTCCATCCTGCAGGACCCTTACACTCTCGAAGTATAAAATAACAGAGGAATAGATTGATGATCTATGCTCTCATCCTGGAGCTATTGTAGAGTAAATGACGTATAACAATTTGCTGGATAACAGCATAGAATGGTTACCTGGATTTCTGCAACTCTATCTAAGTGCCATCAATGATATTAGACTGCTTATATAAAACAATTAAGAGCTATTAATCTGGGCTGCAAAAATCCAGATGACTGCTAGATGTCAGCAAAAATGCGGTGATGCTTTGATTCTGCTTAGCAATCAACTGGCTGTTTGCAGACCAAATTGAAAAATGCGTGGGAAGAAAAATCAGCTTTGGTTCCAAGCGGGGAGAAAGATGCTGAAAATAAAATGGAGGCTGCAAGAATGAAGGCCTCTGTTTATTTGGTAGTCAGAAACTAAAATGGCAGCAGCATGTTTCTGGACTGGCTGACCAAATGGAATTAAGAGTAGATGGGTTTTTATACATTCTTTGGGGCTTTGTGGTTGGGATGCCTGTTTGTTGTGAAATGTACTTTGACCTGTGCCTGAGTGTGCCCTTTTAGTATTCTAATTGTTGTTGCCTGACTCCCATACTGGCTGGGAGGTCATGCCCTGTCCTTGGAGCTGGATGGGGAAGGTAGATTTTAGGAGTCTTTGTTTTTCCAATCCCACCAGCTCCAGCTTTCTATGGGAGCTGATGAAGGTGTTTTGTTTATGAATGAGGGTGGCCCGGCTTTCTTAATGGGAATCCATTTTTAAAGACCTCAGGGTTCTGCTTGAGGCTGTTTTTCCTATAACAGGAAGACTGGGGCTGCTTCCTGCCTTTAAGAACATGTTTCTCCTCTTCTCCTTTAAAGAAAGTATAATATTCTGTCTCTTAATATTCTCCAAAATATTTCATTCTCTGGCGGGGGGGGGGAGCTTCCCACACCTGCTTCAAACTCACATCACTGCATGTCTTCTGAAGAAGAGCAAAAAGTTTTGATGGCTCATCTCCAAGCTGCTCCATGCAGACAGCTCCCCTCAGAGAACCTTCTTCTTCTTTTTTTAAAAAAATATATTTTATTAGATTTTTATATGGGTAGAGAAAGATGGGGTCTGGAGGGGTACAGGGAAACCGGGATAAAGGGGACCGGGTATGGATAGTAACAATAGATATGTAATTCAATGAACAAGCTGTCGTCCGAGTCTTCATATTGAATATTATTGTTTATATAACACTAAACATTTATAAAAGTAAATCAGTATAATAACAACAAACTTTTGGTGAAGCAATAATATTCCTTTAAATAATTGGCCTAATTAATAACAGCAACTATTTCTAAACATCAAGTTTAATAATTAATATACTAAATCTCTAATATCTCTTCTTGTTCTAACGTGTTTCAACCCACTGATAAAATTTTCCCCAAGTTTTATAAAAGATTGAATCCTCTTTCTCCTTCATCTCTAATGTTAATCTGTCCATTTCTGCACAAACTAGAATTTTCAAAATTATAATCTGATCTGATGGTAAGTTTTCATTTTTCCAAAACTGGGCGAAAACTATTCTTGCAGCAGTCAATACATGTACTATTAAATAATCATTTTCTTTACCATAGTTAGGTCTTAATATACCTAACAAGAACAGTTCTGGTTTAAATTCTATCTGAATTTTCATCATCTTTACTAACCATCTATAAATCTTAGACCAATATTATTTTGAAATAGAACATGTCCACCAAGTGTGATAATAAGTACCCAGTTTTTGCTTACATTTCCAGCATGTATCTTATAAATTTTTAAACATTTTCGCTAAACGAACTGCCACCTATAAAACATTTTATATAAGTTTTCTTTGTATGTTACTGCTTTAGTAAGTTTAATATTTTTATCCCACAATTTTTGCCAATCTTCTAATTCTATAGAATATTCAAAGTTCTTCGCCCATACTATCATTGTCCCCTCAGAGAACCTTCTTAACTGTGAATCAATTCTTGCATTTCTTCTTGAAAAGGAATCGACATCCATCTAGCTGAGACAGAACTTCCAGGAATATGGGGATTATTACACAAATCCCAAAGATGATTACTTACAGCAAAACAGGATCTTCCAGAGCTGGTTGCTTAGATAATCATTTGCACTCAAGGTGAGGTAAATTACGCGGAGGAAGAAACTCATATTTTTAGGCCAACAAAACCCCAACCTCCATCCTATCTTTTAAATCAGGGGTCCCGAACCCCCGGTCCGTGGACCAGTAATAGGCCACGGCATGCCAGCAACCAGACCGCACAAACAAGCAAAGCCCTGATGACCAGGAATTAGGGGACAGTATTAATTATGAATATATATATAGAGATGGCTTCTCTCTCTTTGGTCACTTGTAATCCTGGATCCAGGGTCAGGAAAGGACAGCAAGGACAATACCCAATGTCCTAACCCGCCCAAGAACATACAATATCTTTAAGGAACACTCAAATGAGAACATGTTTAGCTAATTCTGCTTTCTCCCTTCTAATCTACAGTGTGCCAGACTTACTGGGTGCAATCTTTATCTTATGTGTGTCAGCTTTGCTGGATGGGTTGCTTATGTAACTATAACTATACAGAATAAATACGAGGATTTCTTGTCATTCGGGGCTGCTCTCATTTAGAGGAGTCCGTCTCTATTCAGCTGAATAAACACATAAAACTTAAAAGGCACTTTCTTGTTTCCTGCATTTCTTTAACCAGCAAAACCTCAGAACCTGCATATCAGCCCCATCAGTGGAATGCAGGCAACACACAAAACCACACCCCCTCTGGTCCACGGAAAAACTTCTCTCAAAGGAACTGGTCCCTGGTGCCCAGAAAGTTGGGGACCTCTGTTTTAAATGGTAATGGTGCATAGTGCTTACTGGATGGAACAGACTCTGGATATTTCAACTGACAATCTGGTTTCAGTGCTGTCACATTTGCAAGACCTACTGGTGCTCCTTAGAAGGCCAGATCCTGAAGTTGAAACTCAAATACTTTGGCCACCTAATGAGAAGGAAGGACTCCCTGGAGAAGAGCCTGATGCTGGGAAAGATGGAGGGCAATAGAAGAAGGGGACGACAGAGAATGAGGTGGTTGGATGGAGTCACTGAAGCAGGAGGCGTGAGCTTCAATGGACTCCAGAAGATGGTAGAGGACAGGAAGGCCTGGAGGAACGTGGTCCATGGGGTCGTGATGGGTCGGACACGACTTCGCAACTAACAACAACAACAACTGGTGCAACTCTCAAAAAGGATGAGAGAAAGAGAAGTTTGAGATGAATTTGGACTTTGAGAACTTGAGGCAAAAAATATTAGATATGGAAGACCAAGACTGGGGAAATTTATGGGAACCTTCTCATGAAATGGGTGCCATCTAGAGGAGAAAAGAGTTTATCCAGCTGAGATATTGCTTCATTATCTTGCAGGTATCAGATAACAATCTAAGAAAATGGGGCTACAGAAGATACTTTGTGTGAATGTAGAGAAGAACAATCCAATCATAGATGCTATGGTGCATACAACGTCCTTCAATATGTACGGAGGAAGATTTCATGCTGGAGAAAGAAAACGCTATCATTTAGTTTTAATTCTATTTTTCTACTCATTTTGACATATGCTATATTTCTATGATCTGTTTTATTCTCTCAGTGTTGAATATTAAATGTCTATAATACGTAGGTGCTTCTGACACAAAGAATCAGACAAGATTTGATATTATTTCCTTAAGCCGAGATAGAACAATCTGGGATCCTTTAAATGTTTGGGACTATAAGTATCATCACATCTTATCATTGGCCACACTGGCTGAGGGGTTTGGGAATTAAAATCTGGGGCTCTGAAACGTGCCTGAAGATTTTTAAAAATAAAACCTTGATTAGGGCATCCATCCATACCCTTCCCTTTGCATGGTAATTTGTACTGTTTCTTTTTCCTATGGCATGTTATTATTTTCTATACAAAAGACAGCTCGTACAATAATAAAAGAGAACAAAGATGGCCTAGCCTGGATTCAAAACAAAATCATAAATAATTGAGCTAGGAAAACAGAATAACAAGTAAAACGTAAGCCGAACGCAGGCAGGAAAGCATAATGCATATCAGAAGGGACAGTGGAATGAAAAGATGAAGGAGAACCTTGTCCCCTGAAAAAACTGCTCATTTTGGATTGTGTATGTGTGTTTTGAGAAAGGCTGTCAATGAATATAAAATGGTGTGATGGGGGGGGAAGCCTACTCTCGCTCTGAATTAACTATGTGATTCAGTAACGCGGTTGTAACATTCTTTCATTTCTTTCCTAGTTTTTATGCTCCCTAGGAAACATCAAGGGAATGAGAAATTTCTTGGCAGTGAGAACGTTTAATCAGTGGAACAACTTGCCTCCAGAAGTTGTGGTTGCCCCACCAAAGGGAGTTTTCAAGAAGAGATTGGACAACCATTTGTCATAGGTTGTGGGTTGGACTAGAATACTTCCAAGGTCTGTTGTTTTGTTATTCTACTGGGTAGGATTTCACTTCTTCTCTGCTTCACTCCACACCACAGTCCTCTTATTCTGAAACATATTTTAATTAGAAAAACAAAGCTTTGTTTTTCTTCTTGGTATGTTTACCTGTCTGGATATGATTGTATACAATTGCTTTAAACAGGAGTTGTTATTCTATCAAGGCAAGTCAGCCATGTAGTACGTTTAAAAAGGCAGAGTCAGCTAAAGGAACAGACAGCTGAAGAAATACTCCAGATTCAGAATAGACTGTGACCCAAATTGGGGACTCTTGTTCTGTTTGTCCACAGTATTATTTTACACTGAGCAAAGCCCAATTTGCTAAGGATTGTTGTTGTTAGTTGTGAAGTTGTGTCCGACCCATCGCGACCCCATGGACAATGTTCCTCTAGGCCTTCCTGTCCTCTACCATCTTCTGGAGTCCCTTTAAGCTCACGCCTCCTGCTTCAGTGACTCCATCCAGCCACCTCATTCTCTGTCGTCCCCTTCTTCTATTGCCCTCCATCTTTCCCAGCATTAGGCTCTTCTCCAGTGAGTACTCTTCTCATTAGTACTTGAGTTTCAACTTCAGGATCTGGCCTTCTAAAGAGCAGTCGGGGTTGATCTCCTCTAGGACTGACCGGTTGGATCGCCTTGCAGTCCAGGGGACTCGCAGGAGTCTTCTCCAGCACCAGAGTTCAAAGGCCTCCATTCTTTGGCGCTCAGCCTTTCTCGTGGTCCAACTTTCACAGCCGTACATTGCAACTGGGAAAACCATGGCCTTGACTAGGATTACAGCAAGATAATCCTTTTTTTAAAAAATCTTTTTTATTAGTTTTTTAATTTATAACAAAAAAGAAATACTCAAATCAAATCATAATATTAAAATAAACAATATACATAATCAGAACATGAATACATATTTCCAAAATCATCCATAAACATAACATAAGTACTTATTTCAATACATCTAATAATAATAACTCAACTGAAAATAATCATAAACCATATTTACCAAACAATTAACATTACAGCTCGGTACCCCCACCACCACATCCCCCTAACCCTAACCTTCCCCCCTCACTTACCAACTAACTACCTACTCTCCTCCCTTCTTCTCTATCTCCCTCCTTCTACTCCACCCAACTATCCCTTCTCTTCCCCTTTCTTATCAACTTTCTACTTACATCAACCTTCACTCCTCCTTCCTCTTTCCATCAGATGTGGTGCCCAGAGGCCACCCGAACAACCCCTTAATAACAATAATTACACATTCTTACATCAACCCTAATTACAGTTGAGAAAACATAGTATATAAAATTATAAACCCTCCCTACCCCCCCCCCCGACTTCCCAGAGTGAGTACAGGGTAGAACAAAAGAAAACCCACTACTTCAAACAAAATTATTATATAATCCTAACAAGAATTTTAAACTATATACTAAATACAATCTCTACCTAACATTTATTCAACCTTGTCAATTCTAATACATATCTAATCCCTCAATCATTCCATCTAATGTCAAACCTTAAATCATTTCAATCCACTAAACAAAACAAACAAATCATCTTGTTAAGAATATTAATTTTCATTTACATATCTAAACCATCAATCTAAGAATCAGTCCATCACTTCAGTTCATTGAGAGGTTATGTAGAATCACCCAAACAATAAAGTTTAGTATATATCTTCCAATAATCAGTCTCTTTTAACATTCTAAACAGTCATTTCAAACCATTAAACATCAAATAGATAAATCATCTTTTTGAGAAAAAATAAACAAATAATATAAATAAACCCCTCAATTAAAAATATATATATTCTTAATCAATTTAGTATATCTTCCATTAAACATCCTCTCTTACATCTTACTCATAAACTTGGTCCTAAATTCAGCCCATAGTCTTAGATTGGCCTTAATTCCTTACACTTAATTTTAAATTTCACTTCTTCAATCGACTTCTGGGCTTTCTCATATGTCAAATAAACCTAAATAACAAACACAATCTATTTAGTCCATTTCTAACTTAGAGTCCTTTAACCTTATCAAATCACATAATGCTTATCTATCCCATCAATCAATCAATCTAATGTCAAACCTAGATCATTTCAAAGTAAGTACTTTCTTCTTCAATTTAATTATATCTTCCATTAATCATCTTCTTTTACATCTTACTCATAATCTTAATATTATATCTTCCGTTAAACATCTTCTCTTACATCTTACTCATAATCATAGTCCTTGAGTCAGTCCATAGTTTTGAATTACCCATAATTCCTTATGTACAATTTTAAGTTTCACTTCTTCAAACGTACTCTGGGTTTTTTCTTTTGCCAGGTAAATCTCCATAACAAGGCCTCCCTTCCAAGTAATAAGTCTCTCTTTTTTACTTGCAATATCATTTGAGTCCATATAAACCATCTTAACCTTTGCATTAGTCCTCTGCTTATCTTAACCATAAACTTTCGTTGAGGTAACATTTCAGATCTCTGTCTTTGCTTTTCCTGGTCCTCAGCACCATAGATAAATTGCTTCTTAAACTGGGTCAATTTCTTTTTTTTCTCAATTAAATCTTCTTCTTGCTGCTTGTCTGAGAGGAATAGCCATCCCCTCCTGTCTTGAAGCAAGTCTTCTTCCTCCACTCCGTAAATGAACTGTTTATCAAGCAAGATCCATTCCCCATTATTCTCTTTATTCTCAATACTGTCTTCTTCTTGTTTGGATTGTTGTATAAAATGTTCAGCAGACGGTTGCAAATCAATTTCATTTGGAAAAAAGGATCTAATTAATTTTAATATTTCTGCATTAGTGTCTTTCAATATTGCAATCGTTTCTTCTTTAAATTCATCAATGCGATCCAAAATAGGTTTGACATTAAAACGTAAATTCCACTCCATTTTAAATTTTAAAACAGTCGCTCTGGCTTTAATCCAATTTTTACAGCCGTCTCTCTAGCTTCGCTTACAAGAACAAAGAGGGAAAAAAATGGAGAATTCACTTTCACTTTCAAACACTTCCCTTTAGCAGTGAAAGTAGTGAAAGCTATACGCCATTTTGAATGCATTATGTTGAATGTAACAGTTAGAAATATATAGCCAGAAAAACAATAAAAAATACTTGCAATCCAATAAGAACTCCTGTATTCACTCAGTCTGCAAACAGTCTCTCTTGTGTTCTATTTTTAAAAGCAGAAGCGGTCACGGCATCTTTTCCTGTCTGATGACAGAAGCGTCTCTGAGCAGGAGCGTCTTCAGGAGCTACGGGGAGCTCTCACTCTTTATCCCTGAAGGCTTCAGGGATTTAAGAGGAGCTCAACCCTTTGCTCCCAATGCTCTACACCTCTTCTTCGCCCGAAGAGGGGATTTTTCACCGCAAAAAACAGCTGTTGTTCGCTGTTTTTTGCGGCTTTACATACCCAGAGAACGGAGCCTCACAGAGGAGACTCTAGCGACGCCGGCGGAGCCACCGAAAGTCGATTACAGCAAGATAATCCTGTGTGAGGATATGATTGTCTAGAAGGAGAGCTGGAAAAAGGGAGATTGCTTTGTTCTTCAGGAGTTTGTCGAGCTCACTGGATTATGCAAGAAAGAGAATGATAGCCCAAGATACTTATCCTGCGAAGAAGTAGCAAGAGCTCCAGAAATTTGTTGGCAACGTCATTCAACCTGAATTATAAACTCTCCTTTAGTACATTTTTTCCCTTCATGCTTAAATGGCAGAAGAGGGAATATAAGACTAATTGATTTCTATTTGATTTCTGCACAATGGATGAGATTTCATCTGCAAGTCAGATATCCTGATGATGGGCCTGCTATCCCCCCATCTCTTTTCATATTTCGGGGTCTCAATCTTGTAACTCATTCCTTTCAAAAATAAGATGGGAGGAGGGGAAAACAATATTCTGGATTTCCTGAAACTCATTAGCTTCTTTATCACTGTAAGTGATAAAAAGGGGAGAAAACCCCATCTGGAACAGTTCATAGGGGCCACCAGAGTAGAAGATAGAGGGAGAAAAAAAATCATTTGGTTTTATTTTCAACAGCTGGGACATATCTTCTGTAAAGTGAATGGCCCCAAACGACCAGCTGCAGTTTTAAAAAAGAGGAAAATTTGGATTCCCAACCTTTTTGCACAACTACAAATGGAACGAGAATGCACATTTTCTGTGGCCTCAAATTGCTCTGTAACTTATTCTTCTCGTTTGGCTGTACCAACAGCCAAATCTGACTTCAGACAATCCATATATTGGAAGAGGGCTGGGTGGATGACATGGTTTTCTGCTGTTGAGCCGTAAGTCCTTTCCTTGAGAGAGTCATCATCTCTCCTGCTATTGTGAGCAGAGGTTATTTTTTTATTTGAGAAGTGAAGTTCAATCTTTCAAGGGATTCCTTTTACACAGGGGTGAGGGCTCTGTCCATGGAGGCTAATTTATCATGTGGAGATCTTAGAAGCTCTGGTGATATGTCCTGCTAGGAGCAATAATACTCTTATGGAAGCCCTCAGAAATCTTGCAGATCATGAAACATATCTCATGAAGAGCACCCCCCTAAAATGGGACTAATGAAGAAAATGTTGCATTCAAGTTTAGAGCTCTTTATTCAGCCCCTTCCATGATAGTGACAGAGACTTTTCCCTCCATTTTCCATCACTACTTCATCTTCTCAGTATTGAATAGTTAGAGAGCGTAGGGTCTTTCTGCTTGGTTGGTGCTATTTGGTAGGTATCAAAGAAGGTGCCCATTGACACCTTTGCAGCCCTAAACTACACTGCCAACCTCGAATAATGACACCTCATATTGTTTTCATTCATCATACCCTACTTGTCTTATCGGTCTCGTTTCTGGGGTGCAGAAAAGGAATCAATTTGCAGAGCAATATACTTCCCTACACATCAATGGGGTGGGAAGAATAAATCCCAGGAAAGCTACAAGCCATGAACTAACGAACAGTGAAAAAGCCAAAAACCTGAACCACTTTTGTCCCCCAAATCCTCAAGACTGACATATCATTAGATTTAATCATTACTACATGGATGAAATGGAGAAGCTGGCTTATCTTCTTGTTTATACTTGACACAGTGTAGCTTGGAACATCCTTTTGACGAATGAACTCGTTGCCAAACAAATGAAAAAAAGAGAGCAGACGTTCCTTTTAAAGATAAATATGCATACTTACTTTTCTTTCAGAATTATATCCACAGAAATATCAACAGAATGTTTTAATTTGGTTGTTTTTATTGTGGTGTCTGTTTCGTTTGGGAACCAGACCGATTGCTTTATTGTGGCTCTGGTATTTTTATTTTTCTACCACCCGTAGAGGGATCTTTATGAAAATGTATTTTTTTAATCTCCTAACTCTTAACATTTCGTTAGGTACAAAACATATTGAAATAGCCAAAGTGATATAAATTAGAATATCTTAAAATGTAAAGGATGTGCCGTGCATTCACTTTCATCTAAACTCCTGCATAGGAAATGGTATCTGCACCCATCTGTCTCCAAGAGCCAACAGAAGGGAATATTTCACAGAGATACGCCATTCACACTGATGCACGGATGCTTTACTAATTTAGGGAAGAGCTACCCCTAATTCATAATTTGAGGGTATTCTGATCAAACTGTCAGCCAGAACAAAAATAATGGAGAAAGACTCATTCAAACATGGTGTCCTGGTTCCGACAGATGAAACTCTTCAAAAGAACTTTGAGGCATTGTTTACCTTAAATAATCTTTATTTGAGTAGCCTAGATTTGGCACGTACATAGCAAAGCCAAAATCTGAATTTTCTTGCTTTGACACATGGACTTGCACTAAGAGACTATGGCGGAAAAAAAAACATCTTCAGACAAAGATTAAAGATCAAAATATTTTCATACCAATACACAGAATGTATGTGCCAAGAATGAAAACTTCTTCAGAAATGAAAGAAATCCTGGACTTTATTTGGATACTCGAGCAGGAGGTTGACATTATGTGTGTGTGTGTGTGTGTGTGTGTGTGTGTGTGTATTCACACATATATATATATTGAAAACTTTATATAGCTACACCTGCAATATAAGTGTCCGCACACACTTTCTTACTATCCTGACATATTTAAAAATTAACAAATCAAAGGAATCTTAGTTGCTGGTGAAAATTAAGTGAATGAAGACAGTACTGAGGATTGTTTTAATTTTGATGCACACTTTAGGTCAGCGGTTCTCAACCTATGGGTCGCGACCCCATTTGGGGTCGAACGACTGTTTTGCGGGGGTCGCCGGACACCACGGTCCGCCATTTTGTGTTTTTTTTGTTTTTTTTTGTTTTTGTTTTTTTCGTCGCGCGGATCGGCCCGTCGCGGTTGCCATTTTGTTTTTTGTTTTGTTTTTTTTTTGTTTTTTTGTTGCGTGCGCCGCGCATGCGCGGTTCGGGCCGTCGCGCATGCGTCGTGCATGCGCAGATCGACCCGTCATGGTCTGCCATTTTGTTTTTGCTTTTTTTTTCATCGCGCACGCGCCACGCATGCGCACATCAGCCCAGCGCACGCACGCCAGGGTCGCACCGCGCATGGGCGGGGCAAGTGGGGTCTCAACCTGAAAAAGGTTGAGAACCACTGCTTTAGGTGGTGTTTTATGAATTTTATGCACTTTGTTGCATTTTACGATGCCACTCAAAATAAAGGATAAATAAGGGAAAGAATGGAAGAATGATAAAATAAGTATTTGTCTGAGGGAAAATAAGGCTAAAAAAAAAACTTCACCTGGAATCGTGAATGAAGAACTGCACTTTGGGCATTGCTGGCTTTTGTGCTTTGGGACTGTATAATTTGTATAACTCAAAACATTTCATCTCAAAAACTCTTACAACTTTTCAATGTCCAGGATTTATGGCTGGTTTCAGTTTTGGGAACTCAATTCACGTCTTGCCTGACAATATCCTCCTATCACAAAACAATAGGATACATCAAACATGTATGGAGTTGAAGGCTGGAATGATACAGTCCAATCAAATATTAATTATTGTAGTCACTTCCCAATATTACACAGAGGAATAATTACAGAGCCACAACTGAGAGAAAAGTAAAGTAATAGCAATTAGTTAAATGTCTAGGGTGGAGATTCTCAGTCATCCAGGTCGTAGTTAACCCAAAAGTGCTTTTTCATGAGGCAACTAGACCAGAGGTAGGCAACCTCAGCTCTTTTATAACTCATGGACTTTTATGACTCATGGACTTCAATTCCCAGAATTCCTGAGCCAGCTACCCTGAGGAGAAATGGAGAGGTTTCATTGCTGAGCCATGCTGGCTCAGGAATTCTGGGAGTTGAAGTCCACGAGTCATAAAGTGGCCTAGCCCAGGGGTAGGCAACCTTGGCTCTTTTATGACTCGTGGACTTCAACTCCCAGAATTCCTGAGCCAGCCATGCTGAGGAGAAATGGAGAGGTTTCATTGCTGAGCCATGCTGGCTCAGGAATTCTGGGAGTTGAAGTCCACGAGTCATAAAAGAAATGTCTTCATAAAAAGTCTTCATAAAAGTCTTCAAAGAAAGAACAAGAAAGTCCAGTTACGTCGTGGAAAAGCACCTTTGGGATAATAGCAATTAAGTGAATAACTGATTTACCTTTTTAAACTTATAATATTTTAGTAGAGCAAAATATGGAAGTAGAGTCTATGGTAACCATGAAGGTTGAATTGTATGTTAGTAACTGTAAAAAAAATGCAAGATTCTGTTATTATAACCAATTTCAATAAAAAAAAAAGTTTTAGCCTTTCTGTGGAGTTGATTTCTTGTTCTGGTCTATCTATTGGGGCTGATAGAAATCCAACAAGGCTGATAGTCCTTTTTTCTAGAATTCACTAAATTAGGGTGGTACCTAAAATGCAAATATGCATTATATATACATCTAGATTGGCTCAAATTGTCTAGCCCACCACTTAATTTTCTGCAGTACTTCTGCAAATGAGGAGGAACAATGTTGGCAAAAGGATAAAAGCAAAGTCTAGGATCCAATTATGCTAATTGTCAAGAAAACATATGAAGACAGAAAATAAAGGCCATCAAAAATAGTGCCCATCATCTGAATTTTCCTTACTCCCTCTGAACAATAACTCAAAAAGTAGGAGATTACCAGGATCAATCAGGTTTGTGAAGATTCTCACTTGTGCCTTATATTGACTATTCTTGTCTGCAAAAGCAGATGCTTTTCAGCATATTACTTTGAACATTACTGCCTTTGATAAGCTTGGCAGCCAATTAGTGTTTGAAGACCTACAGCAGAGAAATTCCTAATTGTCCAGCATCAAGTTCACTGCTAGGATTGAATCTCATTTGTTATTCTGTATGTTGGTTCTTAGGAGACACCCAACTCACAAATTCAGTGGTAGGCAATGCTTTGAAATGACAGAACGTGTAATCCAAGCAACAGTCAACAATAATTTGGTTCAGTATCAAAATTGAAATCACCATGGCACACAAACCAACTATAGTCCTCCCAAACATTTTAAATAAGCCAGTCTCAGAAGGAAAAAACCAGGAGTCATCTACAACATACAGTGTAAGAACTGCAGCAACCACTATGTAGGACAAACAGACAGAAGATTAGCAGACCACATCCATGAACATCAGCTAGCAGTCAGAAGACATGATGAAAAATCTTTTATCTCACAACACAGAGACAGACTTAATCCATAGTTCCATAGATAGATGATAGATAGATAGATAGATAGATAGATAGATAGATAGATAGATGATAGATAGACAGACAGACAGACAGACAGACAGATAGACAAAGTGAGTGAGTGAGTGAGTGAGTGAGTGAGTGAGTGAGTGAGTGAGTGAGTGAGTGAGTGAGACCTGTCTTAAAAACAGTAACTGTGAGAGGGACCTTGGAGTCCTAGTGGACAATCACTTGACCATGAGCCAGCAGTGTGCCGCAGCAACTAAAAAAGCTAATACAATCCTGGGTTGTATAAACAGAGGCATAGAATCAAGATTGTTAGTACCACTTTATAAAACCCTAGTAAGACCACATCTGGAATACTGCAGCCAATTTTGGTCACCATATCACAAAAAAAGATGTTGAAAGTTTGGAAAAAAAATCAGAGAAGAGCTACTAAGATGATCAAAGGCCTGGAGACTAAAACATACAAAGGGTGGCTACAGGACTTGGGTTTGGCTAGTCTTTAAAAAAGAATAAATAGGGGAGACATGGCAACAGTGTTCCAGTATCTGAGGGGCTGCCACAAGGCAGAGAGGTCCAGGTTATTCTCCAAAGCACCCAAAGGCAGGAGAAGAAACAATTGTTGGAAACTGATCAAAGAGAGAAGCAACCTGGAATTAAGGAGAAACTTCCTGACAGCGAGGACAATCAACCAGTGGAACAACCTGCCTCCAGATATCGTGGGCGCTCCATCACTGGAGATTTTCAAGAAGAGACTTGATAGTCACCTGTCTGGGACTGTATAGGTTCTCCTGCTTGAGCAGGGGGCTGGACTAGAAGACCTCCAAGGTTCCTTCCAGCTCTATGATAGATAGATAGATAGATAGATAGATAGATAGATAGATAGATAGATAGATAGATAGATAGATAGATAGATAGATAGATAGATAGATATGAGAGAGAGAGAGATAAAAAGAGAGGGAGAGATACATACGTACAGATACACATATTTAAAACTTTTTTATTTTCTTTTTTCTTTCTCTTTTTCTTTTGTACTTGCCTATAGTTCTTTTCCTTCCTTCCTTGAATGTATTTCTTATTAACAATGTAAATTCTATTAGTAAAATTACTTTAAAAAAATATCTTGCTTTGAGGGTCTGAGTTAATTAGCTGGTGACCCTACTTTCATATATATGAAAAGGAAATAAGTTCACAGCAATTTTCTGACTTCTATTACACAACTCCAGCTACAATTAAATTGTGAATATGATGCGATCAGTGCTAAATATAAACGGCTGCATAGCAAATACGTCTTTCCACAAATGCTACAAACAAAGTGTGCGTGCAACTGTAAGGTGAAGAGAATGCCTCTCCTTTTTTTAAAAAAATAATAATAAAATAAATCATTGACTAATTTCTTGGACACAGGAATCATTCCAAGTTTTATTGATAGCCAGCTAGTTCATAGTTAAATGAGTATTTGGAAGATCTACTGAACTCAGAAAGTATCATGAAAAACAGAAAGGTTACAGGATGAAATAAAATAAATATCTTGATGAAATGGGAAGAAGAATTAAGGCAACTAGAACTACAGGACCAGTGTGTAGATTGGTTAGAGATGTCTAATGGGAATGTCATTGGAGAAAGCAGCAAACAGGGTCATTGTCTGTGCATTTGTGAGGTGTACAGATAGCCCTTCACTTATGACAATTGAACCCAAAATTTATTTTGCTACTCTAAGTGAGACATTTGTTAAGCAGGTTTTGCCCCATTTTACGACCTCTCTTAAGTGAATCGCTGCAATTGTTAAGTTACTAACACAACTGTTAAATCAATCTGGCCTCTCCATTGCAGAAGAGGATCACAGGACATTGGAACTGTCATGAATACGTCTGAATTTTGATCCCACGATCACAGGGATGCTGCAAAGATCCTAGCCGTGAAAAACGCTCATAAGTCAGTTTTTTTTTCAGTACTGTTGTAACTTCACATGGTCACTAAATGAATTGCTGTAAGTCAAGGACTGTCTGCATAGGATTTGGTGACAGTGTTTGAGAGGTGAGAAGGTTTGGGAAGTGAGTTTAAAAACAAGTAAGAGAAAATAGAACAGGCGGCTCTCGTGTGCTGGGCAGGTGGACAAACTAGAACTCCAGTGGAAATCGAGAGAAAGAAAGAGCTGGGTGATCTTCAGTGGGAGAACCAGAAATTCAGAAGCAGTGGATTTTCATTTAGTGGCAAAGAGCCACTTGGACCCATTTCCCAGAGAAAAGAAAACACTGGGAGCCACAAAACTTGCATGCGGGGGGAGGGGGAGAGCTTGATTGAAGAGTTTAATTAAAAAGAAATGGAGGCTGATGTGCATGAGTTCTCTCTCTCACACACACACTCTCCCTCCCTCCCTTCCTCTCTCCCCCCCCATCTCTCTCCCTCTCTCTGATCTTCTGCTCACCTGGCCAGCTGACCTCATGCTGTTCTCCTCCAAGCGGACACACATTCTTATTGGGCTGGCTCTCTCCTGCCCTTGGTCTGTCAGTCCTCTTCATCCATTCTGTGTGTGTATGTGTGTGTGTGTGTGTGTGTGTGTGTGTGTGAGAGAGAGAGAGAGAGAGAGAGAGAGAGAGAGAGAACAAAGAAGCTACTCAGATCCTTTGCAGGCATTCTAGAAGCAGAACTCTTAGGAAACAAGGCTATCTCATAGGAGAATTGGAATATCGCTGCCCCTAGAGCTGCAATCACTAAATATTTCCCCCAAACATATTGCTTTTGAGTATAAGCTGAAAGAGAGGGGGAAAAAAACTACAGTAGCTCAGAATTCAGAAAAGCAAACACAATTCTGGGTATCTAATTAGGGGAACATCCTACTGTATTATGATGTGTTAGATCAAATTAAATAAAAAAAAAACAGCTTGTAGGAAAAGCAGACCATGCCAGTATCATCAGGCTGCCTTATACAAGGGACCACAGACACGGATTGAAAAGAAATAATACACAACATCCTTTTCTCATGTTTTGTTCATGTGCATGTTCTCATTTCATTTTCTGACTCTATTTCCTTTTTAAATGGTTATTTTCATCCTGTTGTCTGCCCTGGTTTTATTACCATTTGGGGATTTTTTTTAACCACCTAAATTGCATGTGACCTAAAGGTGCTTTTTCCTAATGTGGGAAGTCAGCCCCCCCCCCAGAGAAGGAAATATTAAAAGGGCAGAAAAATATATTTCCTCCAAGGATCTTAAAGAGACAGAAAAGCATGCCCAGTTTTTCTTAATAACCCCAAGTCTGCCTCCCCAAGCAGAAACCATCTCTGTAGAAATGCAGATGTAAATAATCCAGGAAGGTTGGAGCCCCCCAGCTAGAAGATTAGAAAGACAAAGACACCTAAAATCTGCATATCCCACCCAAATTCTAAGAGTCATTTGCCCCAGCACCAGGGAAGCAGGATACGACCTTTGGTCATAATAGGACTAACCCATCACCATCAGAATACCAGAAAGGTACACCCAGACTCGGGTCAGAATATGTGACACAGGAAATACAAAGCCTAAAACAGGAACAGGAAACTACTCCAAACAAAAGACTCCAGACAGTATGAAAACCTACTCCCCACATGTGCTCAGCCTTTTTTCTCCCTCCTCTTTCCTGCCAGAAGCATCTTTCTGTCTGGCTCTTCAATAAACTGCAACCTTCTTTCTAAAGCAGTCGCCATGTTGTTTATCCCCGGCTTGGATGAACCAGGATGAAAACTTTTCCTTCAACAATTAGGCAACTGGATTTTCTTTGTTTTTGCTTGAAGACGTTTTGCTTCTCCTCCAAGAAGCTTCTCCAGGTCTGAATCGGAATAAAAGAATGCTTCTTGGATGAGAAGTGAAATGTCCTTGAGGAAAAACAAAGAAAGTCGAGTTACGTTTTGGAAAAAGTACCTTTGAGACAACCCTGGTTTGGGTGACTGAGAAGCTCCATAGATAAATCACATGGGGTTCTGCAGTGATTTAGTAATTGAAACTCAATTTAATTTCCGCCAAAATAACCTGCTGTGCTAGAATCTTCTGGATAGAACATCGAGTGACACCAGTGCTCTGATGTTCTTGAACAGCTTGAGGCTTTCTGTGCATTTTCGACTTCTAATCCAAATTATCATTTCCCCAAACCCTATCTTTCAAGATCTCTCAGCCATCATTTATCAGAAATAGCATGCTTGTCCACGTTAGAGATTAGATAGAGCTATCAGGCTGTTTTGCTCTGCTATATTGTATTTTCCTATGCACATGCACATATTATATATATATATATATATATATATATATATATATATATATATATATATATATATATATATATATATATATATATATATATATATATATATATATATATATATATATATATATATATATATATATATATATATGGCGACGTTTCGACGAAGTCCCATTCATCATCTTCAGGCTGGTGCTTTCGGCTTCGTGCTTCGTCTAAACATCGCCAAGACACCTCAGATTCTACGCAGGAGAAAACCCGAACAACCAAAGACCTACATATATATAAACCAGAAGCCAGACCGCAGCTGCATCATTAGCCACCTTAAACCCCTCCAATCCATATATGAAGCAAACTGACACCCACCATGAAGATGAGGCACGACCACGAATGCGAAGCCAAACAGCTATGCAACTCACCATCTCTAATCGCCCTGTAACTCAGACTAACCTGAGCACAACAAAGCCCCCACCCAAACAGAACACTCCCCCATCCAATCAGAGCACAACTAACCCCCCATCCAATCAGAGCACAGCCAAGCCCTTAACCAATCAGAACACACCTCCACACAATCAGAACACAGCCGAGCTCCCAGCCAATCAGTTCAAACCCCCACTGGCAGTTAAAAGGAAGAAACAGCTACAATCACACATTGCTCCTAGAAGTATGAAGCCGAAAGCACCAGCCTGAAGATGACGAATGGGACTTCGTCGAAACATCACCAAGACACTTCAAATTCTACGTGGGAGAAAACCCGAAGAACCAAAGACCTACATACAAACACCCGCAAAAACCTCAGAATATATATATATATATATATATATATATATATATATATATATATATATATATATATATATATATATATATATATATATATATATATATATATATTCTGAGGTTTTCGCGGGTGTTTGTATGTAGGTCTTTGGTTCTTCGGGTTTTCTTCCGTGTAGAATCTGAGGTGTCTTGGCGACGTTTCGACGAAGTCCTATTCGTTGTCTTCAGGCTGGTGCTTTCGGCTTGAAAATAAAATATTTTCATTTGAGAGTTTTCTGCTTCATATCATGTACGTCACATAGGACTGGATGAGAGAGATTGAACATGCATGTTGATGCAGGGGAAGGATCCCAGTTATTTGGTTCTGTGGTCCACCAAGCTGGCCACCTTGTATGCTCTTTAAACCTGTGAAGAAGGCTTAACTCAGCCTATGACTGCAGCCTCATGATTCATTATGATGTCATACAGCATCACAATCTGGTTTTGAAGCATCCCTGCTTCAGACAGGAAGGCGGTGCAAAGAGTGGTGAGGATGGCTGAAAAGATCATGGGCAGCTCCCTCCCTCCCATCCAGGACATAGCATAGAAGCGCTGCTTGAGCAGGGTCCGCAAGATTATCTGGGACACGACACATCCTCTTCACGACCTGTTTTCCTTGTTACCTTCTGGAAGGGGGAGGCTTCGTGGTACCCAAAGCAGAACATCCAGATTCGGTCACAGTTTCATTCCATACAGCATTAACCTCGCGAACTCTCAAACTTCCTCCTTCCGTTATATATTCAAGATGGACAGTATTTAATATTTATTTGTTATGTATATGTAAGGGTGTGGGTCTATACATATGTTGTATACATAGTATGTTTTAGGTGTGTGTCATGTATGTGTTTCACTTTGAGAGCGGGCAACTATATTTCATTTTTGATATGTGTCGTTGTGCCCACAGTAAGAAAAATGACAATAAAGGTTATCTTATCTTATCTTATCTTTCACAGGTATTTTTATATGCTCATCAAATATATGGCTATCTGAGAAAGTGCTAAGAATGTAGCCTGAAAATTATGCCGAAGGGTCCATCAAGTTAAAGTGAGTAGCAAATCAAGCCAGGATGACGTTTGAATGTGGAGATATATCTGACTTCTCTCACTCAGAATGCAAATGATAATGTGTACTTTGGAGATTGCAGAAAGCATTGAGTGGGGGGCGGCGGGAGGGGAGAAACAGAAGCAAGAAATATTTGTGTTTCCTCTCTTCAGCAAACAGCTGCAAATATGGCTCCGTTTGGCA